>JAANDG010000264.1:0-188503 GCA_036852015.1 Pelodera strongyloides
CGGAATCAGTCGTTTGATTACAGAAATTTCTTGGTTTATGCTAATTGATTGTTTGTGAATTTGAGATTTGAAGAATTTTTATTACACGACGTTTTCATCATGCATAAGAGCAAGTAGTATTTTACTGTACTGTTTAATTTCACTTATACTCATCGGTTGATAAGCTGAATTTCACTTCATATAGTTGTCCATTACGCTCTCATGTGTACATACGTTGGTTATTCTAACACTTAGCACCAATGCGTCCTCTACCTGTTTCTATGGTAGAAATTTGTGCTCATGAAATATCAAAACATTGTCCCATTTTCAGTTGTCTTGTTTTATATGTATAACGGTTTGTTGAAACGGACATTATTTTTTGAGGAGGCAAACAAAATAATAATAATGCGAACTAGCTGAATCGGCTGATTTATAAACTTAAATATGTATGGGAAATCTCGGTTATAATTATTGAACCAAAGTACTAAGCACTGTTTGTTTGAGAACTGCGAAATATCTTTGTTTCATCGCGAATGATAAATGATGAGTGTCTAGTTGATACATGCACAAATTTGAAGTTTTCTTGATCAATTATTTCATTTCCATTCCCCATTGATTTTTGGAGATTTGACATTCTTCAATCATTTCTCCCTAATAAAAAGACCAATCTTGTACTGATTCCTGGCCAGTTGTGTTAACTTTTATCAATGTGCGGTTGACTAGGTCTATTGAGTTTTAGTTGATTGTGTTTATTTAAGTTATTTACATAATTTATGCAACTTATCTTTCATGCTTGCTAACTTTATAAGGTCATAATGCTGGAAATGTATTAATGAATAAACGAATGGACGAACCTCGCTTTCTTGAATGTGGCATTTAAAATAGTTGTATCTCTTATGTGGTAAGTTATTATTGTTCGGTTTATTCCGACAATCGATGGTCGATAGACCCAAACAAGCATTATGTGCCGATCATTAAGTGATAACTTTGTCGTCAACGGCTGGCCGGCTGGCTCTTGTATGTTAGGGGTAATCACAAGCGCCGCATAATTGATACATGATCTGTAAATGTATGAGTAGCTGGCAATTAGCAGTATAGTTAGAGTACCGCCCGAATCTGTTATTAATGAAAACCCTTAGATATATTGCGCATTTTTTTACACTTACGAAGTGTTGCTTTGAAATCCTTACAGTAAGGCAAACCATGTAGCCTATAAGCAAGAAGCCGTGCCCTGACATTTTGATGGATTGCTCCGTCAACTGTCGCTCCTATATATAGAACCGATTGATACCGGATGTCCGATTTCTTCTCCGCTTTCTATCTTTTTGCTATTAACTTATTTTTCTATCGAAGTAGAGAAATTTTGTATGGCATCATTCTGCATTTCGTATTTTACCAAGCTTGTATCAGTTTTGCGTTGTGCTGCTGGTGTAACGCTAAATAAGTTCGCTATTGTTCAGGATGAAGTTCGTCTTAATATTGGCTTCGATTTGTTCACTGTCTTATTCTGATACAACGGCAGCTCCGTCGAAAACAATTGACCAACATTTTATTTACAATGGAACATCGAAGAAACTAGTGGATAGTGCACGAACAATTGGGCAGCAAGGTAATAATAATAATTTATTACTCCACAAAGGTGCGCACAAACATACATAATTAAGACAATAAATACAGTTAAGACAGAAAAACGGTAATTAGGGACATAAGGAGCTGATATACTAAATTTTTAAGCGCGTTGAAGTTGTGTCAGCTAACTACGACTTCTGTGAGCTAAAATGATAGACTGCGTACAGCATACATTATTTTCTTGCTGATTGGCTGACTGATGAACATTTTCTTCACAAAATCACGAGATTGCGTAGCTGGAATTTATGCCAGCACCTATTTAGACCAAAGTAGAGAACTTCCGCTTCTATTTTGTTTTCTCAACAAAAAAAAAGCTTTCCTCTTGTACTACATGAGTGTTCATTTTAGCTCGTGAGAAGTTCCTACGGGATAAAGGAAACAATTTTTCGCAAGAGTAAGTGATTTTGTTGTATTATTGATATTTTTTGGTTATTATTTCTGTTCATAATTTCAGAAGCTCGCGCAGCAAGCTATCTGTGGTTGGTTCTTGATCGGAGTCACTCAAGTACACAAATAAGTACACAAATCTTTCTTACACAAATAACATCCAACTAAACCGCGGAACCTTCCATTTTTATTGTTGGGCATTCTAGTTCTAGAAATCAGTCGATTGACGAGTATAAAGAAGCTTGCCACCAACTTGGACAAAAGGAGGCAGAACTAGTCCAACAATGGGTGAAAACATTAAGCGATAAAGGCAGCTATCCGGTAAGCAGTGTTTGCTAGGCATAAACTTAAAACAATAGAAGTACCATCTTCCATCTTAAAGCAGAAACACAAGATTTAGTGGTTCCTGTAATCGTAGGCCGTAGTATATTTGCGTTCATTACGTGAAATATTATTTTTCCGCTTTTCCTTTCAAAAAAATACGACGTATTTTAGTATTTCGAGGTAAACCTCATTCCTTTCAGTTGTTGATCGCAATGGGAATGCAATCTTTCTCTGCCAAATTTTCCATGCTTCCGTCTCAAAAATTAGTTGACGGGCTTGACTTACTGTGCACTAAGCTGGAGCTGCAACTGCAATGTTTGTATGCTTTCGGTGAAACAAAGTGAGTTATTTTTCTCATAAATCAATGTCGTATTCGGTAATGGATTACCCGTGATTACACTCGTTCAATCTCATATCTTAAGGCGGCAGGTCAAAAACAGAGTGGAGCAAATGCGACGTGGTGATGGCCCACTACGTATCATGGTAGAGAGTGCCTGCAACGCTGCTCCTTTATATGCTGTATTGTCTACTTGTGTAAAGAAAAATGTTCCTCAGTGGGCAGATCAATGTAGTGAGGTAAACATTTTTAAAATAGACTTATTATTAGTCATTCTTTGGTGGTATGTGACCGACCTAGGTCCCGAAATTGAACTCCCCTACTTTGCATGGGCAGCTAGCAGCTAACGACTACACCACCAGGCCCACTAACTAAGCGCAAATATTTATCCTTTTATCAAACCCTCATTTTAGCATATTGGCAGCTATAATAGGACGAGATACGCTGTTGGCGAGAAGATAGCTAACGATCACATTGCTGTCGTTAATAAGATCGCTCAAGTGACAGAGGACCCCACGGGAGTAAAGGTAATTTTCTTAATCGGATTCCAAGAATACAGTCTTTGCTAGGAATTCAACAGAGTGTTTCAAGTTTTGCTGAAATAAGGAATTTCTGAAGACACCCCCAGTTTGCGGCCAAAAAATGTAGAATAACACATTAACTGACAACTGAACGCAAATTCCATCCAGTAGCTGTTTCTGTAAGAGAGTCCAGTAAGCGCTTTCGTAATAGAAATGCAAAAGAGCAACTTCCGTGAAATGCAACACACTTATTTAGGAGGACAAGATCAGGCAAAGAGTTGCTGGTCTACTCACCAGCGCCTTGACTGACATTACAAGGCATGAGGGTCAGGTTCTTCCCTTTTCATTAGACTTACAGGGAAAAGATCATACTTATCTATATAACTATGCAGACTATGACAGTGTAAACCTATTGCATTGTTGTCTTTGAAAGTGTACGTAATCGAATTCATGCTTGATAGATTGATTGAATCGTATGGCGTTTAGGTGAACGGTGTGCGCGGCTGGAAAAGGTGTTAAGTTGTGTGACTCCTCTAGTGAAACAAGATTGCGGAGCTGACGCTGAATATGTGATAAAAACAAAAATTTCCGTCGGCCATTTATTCGCGCATAGAGAGGTGAGTTTTATGAATAGTACTCGTTTTTTTATTGAACACAAGTAGCTAGACAACTGAAACACTGAATCACTTGACAACAAAAAAAAAGGATATCCATGTATTCCGTAAGAGAATAAGCTGAACCACGCACGGATAAATAACCATTTTATTATAAAATATGTCAACAACCGAAGTCCCTTTGAGATGGCCGTCTCTAGGTTATTTCAAACTTTATTGATTTTTCTTTTTCAGGAGGCTCTTCGAAAGTTATTCTTATTTTCTCCAGTGCCTGACGCACCGCAGTGTTTGGCAATAGACCCGGATGTGTAATATGTGCTCATTTTAGTTTGCCAATAATTAAAATAGAAGTTTACTATGGACTCATTGTCGAAGAGCCTTATTCAGTTAGAGATGTTCTGCATCTGTTGTTTTACAGTACATCAGCTTTTCTACTGGATCATAAAGCCTTCATTAGTGAGCCCGGTCTTGCAAAAACAACCTCTGACTTTTGCTCGTCATGAATTTTGTTCTGGGCTGCTTGTTTGACGGTTACAAAGAGAAAAGTCTTTGAAGCAAACTATCTTAACAATTTATTGACAATATGTGCTAATAACCGAAATATTTGTTGTAATTCCAGTCGAGGATACATCTAGTTGTCATCTTGATCTGAAAAATGTGGCTTTCTTAATTCGATAAAATGTTTACCCTTTCACATGAAAATTAGCTCCCTTGTTTTCCATTAAATAACATGGCTTATTGTGTATATCGGGTTTACTAAAGCAAGCACAGTATGCCTATTGATCTTGTCTCAATAAAGAAAATGTGTCGAAATGGTTTAGAGTAAAATAAGGAAACCTTCACTCTCTGGACCTTCGTCCAGAGAAATCAGAATTTCTTTTTCATAGAATATCGATATTTTTGCTGAACCTTAGGATGACCAAGATGGCTACCCCAAACTAGATCGTTACATATTCATCGTGTTTATTCCCCACCTGAATTCTCCTCTTCGCCTCTCGCCTCTCGTTCAACGAAAAAGCTGAAGACCGAACGCCGAAGACCATCCAGTTCGGAGTTTTGCTGAAAGTTGTAATACTACACTTGAAGCCTCCTACAGCGACAGTTTCATCACGCTGACCACGTGTTTTCTATGGATGAGATCGAAAAAAGCTTGCAATCGATAACTAATGCGCACGCGTTGTCATTTTTGATGTGCGTGCTATTTTTTTTTAAATCAATAAAGAAAAAAATAGCCTACCAGATTGTGGAACATGCACATCGAAGAATTTTCGTCCTCTCCATCGGGACAATCGCGTAGTCCATTACAGAGGTCGGAAAACCGAACACAAGGCCAGTCGACTGAGTCACCGGGCTGAATAAAGGGGATTTGGCGAATTAAATTGATGATAAAGTTACAATTTGCATTCCTTTTAGGACAATATAAATCGGTTTTTTTCCTGTTCGTAGGACTACTTACGTGAGTGTACAAGTTTACGTGACTTCCACCAACTCCAATAAGAATTTTGTTAATCATTTACTTTAGCAGCGGCTCTTATTTTTCCCCCTTACGCAAGGCTGTCTTTAATAAGATGCAACATAGGAATTAGGAGAACGGAAACGACAAATCAGTTCAGTTCAAGAAATTCAACGAGAAGTCGAGAAATTTTATACAAAAAAAAACCCAATTTTATCTAAACATGTAGATACAGCTATCAGGAAGATCCCCTGAGAACAACCTCCTAAAAATACTATGCATGCAATGACAAACAATGTATCTTTATGCACATAACGTTCAAAACACAGATTTCTTACCGTATGCGAAGGACAAAATGCCATCTTTTCTCCAGTCTCCTTTTCCTTGCGACAAACTGAAGAAAATAACGTTTCGATACTCGCATAAATAATTATCAGATACAAAAAAACGCCGAAGTTACGAAATTTACCACTTACCCTTTGGTCGGTCTCCCCACTTGTGCAGATGAGTATGAATGCTTGTTCGATGCTGAAAACGGAAGCTGTTATGATAATCTTAAACTTATATTAAAGTATCATGCGCAAAACATAGTTTCGAGTTTTAACATTAAAGCTGGAGGATTAAGCATTGCGTCACTAAGTATACACCCGAGGGAGTAAAAAAAACTTCAATATACGGTAGAGATCAATAAGAACAGAGGATCTGACGTTATTGTTTATCCATGAGTTGTTTATTGTTGTTAGATATATTCATATCTAGTATGCCTTTCATGGATTGATCCATGACCAACGCATTTCTTCGGCATTTTGGAAATTACAAAGAATCATATAATAGCTTATTTGACAAAATAAGGTTCCAAATAGAGTGGTGTATCACTGTTCTGTACATTCTGGACATAGATCACAGTCGGGAGAACGTTGTGTTGGTTTGTTGTGGGAAGATAATGGTTCCACATTGGAACTGAGCAATGTACGCTTTTGTCAAAAAAAAGGAGAAAAACCAAACTTTCAAGGTGCGCCGTTGGATACCTCCAAGAGTAGTTCTAACCGATTACTTTCGGATCCAGACACTCCGTTTTTTTGATATCCCAGATTCCACACTAAGGTTCATGGTTTGGTGTTAGTGCAATATAACAGAATTGGTCAAAACACGTACCTTGTGTGGATTACTCTCAACAACTGAATAAGTGACCATCGCTAATACTGCAATAAAGATGCAGCGCATACCTGAAATATTGGAAAATACATAGGACTACACGATTCGGTAATATTCAAAGTGAACAATCGGAGATAAACACGAAAACTTAAAGCAGCTTCCAAAAAGATTTATAAAAGGTGCTTCTTTTCATGTGAGTTTCTCGTTGTGTTATGTTTCTGTCAAACATTTCGCGAAAATAAGTGTACAGCAGTATAGATTCTCTGCAAAAGGTAAGAGCTCCTGTGTGAATAAATTAATACGAAAATCTTTGAAGATTGTATAGACTACAGATAACTTTTATACTAGCGCTATACACAAGAATGAGAGTATGGCACACTTGAATATGTTGTATGCTGTATGATAGTAGTTTTCTCGAAGATGCCTAATATTTCCACAAAAAATTGGAGGAGGCCTTTGAATCTTTCAGATTGCATCAAAACATGGGATAATCCTTTTGTTGTGAAAATTTTATTGTTCCGCTATGGTGTGTATGAAATGCCTATGCTTTAAAAAAATAATCATGTTTGAGGTGAAAGAAAAGCCAAGATCTATTTGGGGTCAACTGGGTACTGAAAAAAACAAGCGTACGAAAAAATTACTTGACTCATATCTTAGAAAACATCAGGTTCATTTCCCTGATCTTGAAAGAGAGCAGAATAGAAATTAATGCGGGTTTAATTTTTTTATCCTCACTTGTGCCTAGGAATAGAGACTGTAAACATCTGTCAAAACTTAGAAGTGGTCATTATGAAAATGAAGCTGGTAGCAACAGCGTGAAATGAGAGGTTCACGTATAATGAACGTCTTGAGCTAGCTAAGTCCAACGACTCCGTTCAGATACTGCGCAGATCAGGTGCAGAAATAATTCAAGCAATTCGTGGACTGGAGGTCAATTGTGAATTACACAAAAATAAGGACATAAAGACATTACAACTAGTCGTAATAACAATGTACATGTTTCTGTAAAACAGCAACGTAGACATTTTTTGAAACTGTGACGTAGAATGTAGAATTAGGGCCCAGGGGAATACCGATGTGTGTTAATACGAATTATGATCTGATACTATGCGTGAAGTTTGCGTGTAACTTCGGCCAGACCTAAATTGTTCACATGATGTTTAAAGGGCCGGGCGCACGGGACACATACGGTATGTTGCTTCAATTGTTTCACTGTTTCATAAAAAAACAAAGACAAAGCTTCACCTTGCTTGAAGAAGCTCGTTGGATATTACTAGAAAAAATATTTAGGAATAACACTATTTCGAGGACTGATTTACATGTAGCTTCTAAATGTGCAAAAATCTAGGACACAAGAGAGGGCTATGACGAATGAGCAACGATTTTTCAGCTAGTGATAGTAATATTACAAAACTTCTTCTCTAAGTATAGTTTTATTATTCACATTTGGACAACAATTTTTTTTAAATCATAATGTAAGCGAATCCACCATTGGGAATATAATCATTAAAATTAAATAAAAACGCCTGACGTGGCAGCAGTATGCACCCAAAATAAAAGTTTCGTTGTGTGAGACCTGTACATATATGCGTGCTTTCGCAGTGCTTATCGAACAAAAAAAAAGATTGTTTAATCGTCAGAAAACGGAATAAAACATGATTTATCGGAAAAAGGTCAAGAATTCATCAGGTTACGGTAGTCCATGTAGTCGCTAAACTCGCAACATTTAATCGTCAAGTCATCTATGCATTATCCTTATAATATACGTTTCGTGCCCAGATATAAGAATCATGTCAGCAAATTCCTTACGAAAACAGTGTGTGGTGAAACAGATTATTTGAACGGACGGTTTTTCTAGAAAATCTTCAAAGTAACGATTTGCTTATTTACAAAAGTAAAGTAATGTTAATTGGAAACATCGTTATGAAAAGATAAGCATTGAAATTTATGTGGGTAAATGAACTCTCATTAGAACGGGGAGTGTCCAAGCCGATATAAAACCAAGGATTATACCAATTAAGAAAACAATACCAGACGGCTCACAAACATATAATTAACGCTTTGTCAATTCTCATTCAATAACTACCGAATCACCATTCGTTTATCCAAAAAAAGTTCAATCAACATTCGTTTATCCAAAAAAAGTTCATCAATGGTCTTATTTGTAGCTTGGACATGTTTTAAACGATGGAGAATAGAACAAGTACTTCTACTTTGAATGAAAGATTACAGAAGCACGACTTGCTACAATGCATACGGATAAAACTTTAGATAAAATGGAGCTGCCTTATGCATATATAGTCAGGATATTCGGCGCAAGAGCTCGTTTGTTAAAGGCTCTCCCAAATTGGGCTGTTCCTTATAAATACTAGTTCTGAAACAATTGCGTGCTAGCCGTAATCGGCTACGCAATCTTGGTCGTCAGCGTCCAATTTTTTAATGCGTTTCTTGATAATCGTTAATTATTTTCTTCTATTTTTGGCTGTTTACTGCGACGATAATCATATCAAATTGAGGTGTTGCATCAAGGTGGGCGGTACTTATGACCCAATTTGGGATCTTCGCCCCACTAAGTCGCCCAGTCCAAGAAACGCGGGTTCTGCAAGCTAATCTGCTACGATCTTCAATTCTCATCGAGAGACTCGAAATGCGTCGTCGACATTTATCTTTCCAACAAATTCTCTTAATTCTTTAACTTTTAGTAGAATTACTAAACAAATGTTCTAGAATGTTGAGTTCACACTACAGAGAAGATAACTCGAATGTTCTCGTGAACCTCTTTTTAACGACAGAAAACCGCATGATTGCTCATGTTTTACAGAGAAGGTATCGTTCGATAAATTACATACAAACTTGCACACCATAGGACAGCAAGAATCCCTCTCTGCAATAGAGTCTTATTTGATTCGTGAGATTTCCTAGCACATAGTCTAGTTATTTTTGCAGGTAACTTTTTCCCTGAAGATGGCCTAGTCTGCCAAAATGCTGGCAAGTATGCACTAAAACATACCTTTGTGTTCTCTAAATGGAAAATTATCTACTATCTCCGACTTCTCAGTTTAGCGTGAAAAATATGGCGAAGCTTGAAATTATGAATAGTAACAATTCGTGCATGCTTTCCGTCAAGAATGAAAGTAGGTAGATTCATTAGCGGAAATTTTAAATTAATCCCTTAACATGTTTGTAGTCTCCGATCACTATGCGATATCGGGCATGGTCCACAAAATAAGAAAAAAAAAAGAGATTAAGTCGGCGTAGTGTATATGTTCTACGAGCTTTCCGAAAACTCCAAGTATAGTAGCCGGCGATACAAGATGCAACGTGTTCCACTACACGCAAATATATATAATATATAAACAACGACCACCCCAGTACTATTCAGCATAAAAAATTTTAAAGAAAAAAAACGCATTTTGCTCTTTCATGCCCCAGGCTCGACAATAGAGCAGTACTACACGCTCGTTATGAAGTGTATGCTTACAAGTTACATATCATACATAAACTGAAAGTTGTCTAAAAGAGTTTCCGGGGCAAAATAGAAAACTTGGAAATGCAATCATCCATACTCTTCACGAACCACGTTCCCTACCTCTTTAAGTATGGCTATAGATTAACGTTTAGGTTAACTGTCGCAACAGTTCACCCGACCAAATGCGTACAAGTTGGTAAACGGGAGGAGATGAATCGGCTTCCCGAGAAATTTGGCCTCCGGTGTAATGCTTCAGAAATGAACTGGACTCCGTGTACCATCTCCGCGGTTTGGTTGATATAACCGGGTACACATTCCACTTTATATTTTTATTAACAATAATCTGAGAACGCAATGAGTAAATGACTACTTCCTCGGACGGAGAGCAGGGTTACGAAACTACATCCTGAAGATAGCCATCAGTGTGCTAAAGGGAGTTCAACTTGAGTGAAGTTAATATGAAGAATGTGGTACCCACTTTCGGCTCCAGTTAAACAGTACGACATAGGTAGAAGAAAAGGAACTAATTGACTTACCCTAATAAGGACTTTGTACTTAAACATCGCCAAGTAACAAAACGAAAAGTGCATTCCCAAATTACCATGATTTAGTCAATAAGGATGGGGGTAAACAAATGAGATGTACACAATTTTTAACCATATGCTTGGATGTACTTTCGCTCCGTTGCTTGATGCAGAATGGAGGGATTTCAAGGAAAAATAATGTACCAAAACGGATATTACCGTTGTTCATGAGATCATGGAAGCCATATTTGTATTCGAAAATTTGGGGATCAACCAGTTTCATGGAACAATATTCTATTTAATAAAACCTGATTGTATTTTTAGGATATTGTAAACGAAAATAGATAAATCTGTAAAAAGTTCAATCCCTTGTTACGCACATAAAGATCCGGGGAAAAACTCTATGACGATACGCTGAAATCATAAAAACATTTTGCTTATTGTATATAGTAGAAGAAGGCAATGAAACAAGTGTGGTTTCTGAAATGTGCGAGGAGTTCTCGGGGTGAACCATATTCGTAGCAGTGTAGTTGCTATTGTCTATGCACCCGTTTGCAATCTACAGACCCCTTCCATGCTTTCGCCCCAGAGTGTCTGTAGCATTATAACTTCAAATGCTCTTCTACGACTGATACTCGAACTCAAACTTAGAACGAAAGTGAACGATTTTATTAAAAACAAGTTTGGCAAACATTCCCATCGGTTCATTGTACCCACCAGCTGAACTACGTTAGTTGTAGTTCTTACAGGGGCTAATCCAAATCAGCTCAAATTGTTATTTTGGTACGGAAGCCCAATCAGATTACACACCTTTTCTTAGATTTGATCAATCCATAGTTTTTACAGAAGGAAAGGCGCGTAGTCCAATGATAGGATAACCGTCCAAGCGGTTCATTTGTGCCGCATACGGTATCACCAGCTCTTTCTATGGCTAGCTATGAGCTAGCTTTTCCTACAGTGGCGAAAGTTCAGCACAAATATTAATTCGTTCACTCAATGCTACTTATGTACTTAAATTTATCTTCTGACAAGCTCTTAAGAATGAATTAAGAAAATGTAGAAGCTGCTTTGGGCTATATTGCTCTCAGCAGCACACAATTATGTCAATTACGTATTATCATGGTCAGGCTATTTTCTAACATACTACAGAGCATGAAACGTCATAGCGCTTACGAATTTTCGAAGATGGCGCATGCCGAAACGTCGGGAAATAAATGTATCTAACCACATTGTTTTCTTTGTTGGAATAAAGAAGCTCACATCACTCTGAATTATCTACCACCATTCCAACTTCATGGAGCGTGCCACTGTACAACTTTCTAAATACGGTTAATTGTGAAGATTGTCAAAATGTTAGATACATGCTGTCCTATACTAAATCTTTAAGTGCTATGATATGGTAATTAGAGAAAAAAAATGTTTTCTGTCATGTTTGGTGTATTTTCCCTTCAGAATGAATTCGGATCAAATACCAAATTGTGCCACGCTCTTGTTAATCCTGTGCTGATTGTGAGATATGTACATGGAATGTACCCACTGGCCACTGTGAATAATTTACGCAAAACGTTGAAAAAATATTTATGAGAAACAAAATAAATGAAGTAAACAAATAGAGGCACTGGGAATAAGTGAATATACGTATGAGTGGTAACAACGAATAAGGCAATCTTGAAGTGAAGTGGGCGATGGATTTCAATTATTTCCTTCATTTTTTACTTATGGTTAGATTATTAGTGATCAAAATAATTTAATTGACAAAAAAAAAATAAGGTGATACGCTTACACAAAAAGGCACATTAACACAATTGACAGTGTACAACATCTTGAGGTAGCTATTGTATATTGGTAATTCGAACAATATTGAATTGCCTTACAATGAAAACATTTTGTAAAAATATGCAACAATAAAGTGTATTATCTTGATTATGTAGACGAACCACTTGGGTCGTATCGGTTACTGTTTGTTATATACAGATTTCCACATATCATTCTGGCAACATATTAAAGATAAATGTTCAGTAATCATGTACTGGATTATACGGATGTGATTAAGCGCTTAGGCGTGAAGTATGGTGGCACGCTCCTCATCCTGGACAGTATGATTGGTAGGAGAACGCTTGTTGTTGGCGTTGGCCACGAACTTCACAGTAGACTCCGGGCAAACCTGCTTGAAAGAATACATTATTATTGAATACGTACAACTGAACAACGTCAGGGAAAGTATGCTAAGCGAGCTTTATACTCCATATATAGGAAGACAGATTCGTTCAAAAATAGCTACGGTGCCATTACAAAGATACCAAAACACCATAATCACAAGCTTCTGTAGTTTGTCGATATACACGACCTATCGTTTGCTTTCACATCTAACCTGATTGGAGTCTTTGCAGCTAAAGTAGAGCACGATGAGCATCAACATCGCGAAGATAACAAGGACGATCCACGCGCCCCCCGTCATGCCAATTTCAGTGAACTGAGACATTTTCTCTGAAATAATTCGAAATAAAGGTTATAAACCAGAAGCTCTTGAATTATCGGAGAGCACAAGTAAAGGATATACAGCAACTGGAAGGCCATAGGGCAACTCAATACTACATCAATAGAAACACCGAGAGAAATTCACAAACATAGTGTGTTAAACCATTGCACATAGTGCGCGACATTCAAATAAGTTGAAAGACGGATACTCCGGTTTTTGGACTACGGTAGTTTCCCTTCTTTGCCTGATGACTCTACCAGTTGTTGAAACGCACGGCAAGATAATAATTCGCCACTCAAAAGTGGAACTATCACAAGCAAAGGTTGAGGAAGAAGACGGAAGCCAAGTCCCAAAATGTAACCAACTCAATGGCAACTCTGCCTGATCCAACAACTCTGCCTGATCCAGGGCGGGGCTAACGGGGTCGTGGTGCCAACCTCAGAATTTGACTTTCCCGCCAAGAACCGAGAAGTCGATGTCTGGTCGGCCCATCTCGTGATCTCGCTAGATATGCCTTTCTATTCAGTCTTGAGCCAATGCCCGACAAAGACTGTTCACTGGCAACACATGTGGAAAAACTTCAAAAGAAACAGGAGGCAAGCCGGAAGAGGGATCTTCTCAAATAAAGGGTAAGTGAGGGTCCCATTCTCATATCACAGCTGTATTGTGAATCATTCTCATGGAAAACATTTGGTTAGTGTTTCTGGTATGTCTTAAAATGATGGAACCTAAATATGCTATTTGAAGGGGTGTTATGTGCAATGGACAATATAGAGACTTCGTGCAATGGTATGTTCTTTATCAAAGGATAGTAACAAACGACTTTTTCGGCGTCCAAAAAACATCAAACAAGAACAAAAAAAGAAGAACTGTTCCTTTGGTATATTTTTTCAACATGAATTATACGCAATAAAATATTATTATTGAGCCCTATTATATCGTCATGGTAAAATTAGTGAACAAGTTGAAAATTGGTTCGCTTCTCATGTTTGTTGAGTTGTCACACTAAAAGGATAGTAAGTGTTGCCAAACGTATAAAATATGAAACAATATGACAGAAAAAGGTGGTTATGGAAGAAAATTAATGAAGTGTGAAAGTCAAAACATTAACTGCCAATGCGTATTTTGGAAGATTATCATTGGTTCCCAGAAGTACAGTGCCATCGACTGAATCCAGGAACCAAGACATGCCCTCTTGTTTATTCGATGGAGTTGTACTCCTGAGACTGTAAACAGTTAATTTCGATCAAAACAGTTGCTTAATATTTGAGAAACCGCTTCTGTAAGTTCGTGGTTTTTGTCAGAAAGCTGTTTTTGTATCAAAAGAGGTGGACAGCGGTGTTACATCTTCATTTTAGGAGAAATAAAAATAAATTAGTAAAGACAAGTATTATGAATTATGGAAAAGGTGATCAAGTTCTTCTCGAACAATACTCGGAGAGGGGGTGGAGTGACGAGATAAACAACGGAATTGTCTGTGCGAAACAAAAGGATTGCTGCTCAAAACAAGAAGAGACAATTGTTTATATATCTGATTTACATATACAACTGTAAGTGGGGATTCGGTCGCAGTTTTGAGTGTAAGCATTAGGTAATTTTCTAAGAGTACGTTTGTTAAAGTGTTCAGATTATCGCAAATATTCTCATTTTTATATAGATTCTTTACACAAGGAGGATAACCAAAACCTATATAACATGGATCTAAATGTTCCTCCTCATAATGAACCTTTGATTTATATACAACTGTGTGGAAAAATAAATTAAACGGTAAAGAGAGAAACACATACACGCTGGGCACATTCAAGAAGTTATTCTACTATGGGTTCGCAACAACTTGCAAATACTACTAAATAATGACATTTGGCCGCCGAATTATATCTGATACCATAATGGTAGCAAAGCACGATGGGTGCGGATAGTATAATCGGAGCAACCAATTAGGAACGAATATCGGGTCCCTGAGCAATCTCAAAGGTCAAATCGGAAGTACGGTTGCAAAAATGAGACATACCTTGGAATGAAAACAAGAATAAATATGACTAGATGTGAGGGGACAGAAAGCAAAATATGCACAGTGTGCAAGGTCCTGTAAATATCTAGAAAAAATAGAGAATATAATATGAGTATGTGAGATGATACACTGTAGAACAAAATGCGGAACATTGTGGCCGTTACTAGAATTGTACGAGATAGAATGAAAGTCCAGATAGATACGACAATTAATGTCAAGGCAAAAAGAAAACTAATAACGAAATAAAACTGGCAGACTAAAGGAAAATCTAAGTAACCAATCGACAAACGCGCAAGGAACCGCGGATCGACCCAGTTTATAATGTAGATCTATCTAATACATTGCTTACTTCTCCCGCGTAGTTACAATATTTAAAGTGTGCAAACACTTATTTGTGTGAATTTGTGTGTGCAAACACTTTCTGATTTGTTCGTGTAAAAACACAATATTACCGTCAAACAGAATCGTCGCTCTTATGGTTAGGCGTGGTTTTTTTTTTGACTTTCCAATTAGGAAACCTCCAGGATGTCTCTTAAATGCAGCCTGCGAGTCATTCATGAGTACAGTTGGGAAGCGACGAAAAAGGCATGAAAGAGGTTTTCTCAAGCGGTCGGGTTAGGAGCAGAGATTGGCCTTGCCCAGACCCCAGAGCTGAATCGCAAACCTGACGTTACTGTGCTCGTAACCCGTGCGATTTTCAGTGTGAGGATTCTATCGCATGCTTTTCCTTATGTACATTGATCCATTGCATAGGTTGATCATTATCGCCGACAATTTTGGCTGAAATTTCCTGTATAATGTCCGTGCTTCGGTACAGCGTGCATGCATCATCTGAAAATATAGGGTGCGCCAAAAATTTGTCAATGTAACTTGTTCAGAGCAGATACGGAACCCGTGCCGTAACATGTATTTTTTTGCTGGACACGCTCCAACGGTTTGATCAAGTTGTCCAGATGTTCAAATTACTATAGGCTGTTTAGCAGGATCACGTTCTATTTCAGTTTGGTAGGGTGTATTTCCAATTTTAACAATGCTACATTTAAGATATAATGGTTATTATCGGTCAACTATAATCGTACTCGGTGTTTTGGTGGGTTTATATACGCGGCGCTATTAATGGATGTAAATATGAACAAGCAAAGTACTGCGTGAGATTCCATGAATTATGCAAGAGAAAGTGGGGTAAGGATCTGTACATTAAAGTGTGCCCATCTCCGAAAACTATGAGACATTTAATGTTTAATTCACAATTATTTATATGCTTGAAGAGTGTACACGCTAAGTATAATTCGTTGGCATTCAGTTCTTTTAACCTGAATTAACATTATGCAGTCTGGAACCTTCAATTTTCGATGTCCGCGAAAACGTTCATTTCGAAGCATAATGATGTTCATTACACGTTTAGATTGAATGAAGAAGTTAGGAGAATCACATTTACATACTGGAAATGAACTCGTCAGTATTGTTGAATACATTACCTCTGTGTTATTCCAATCCGAGACGACAGCCACAAACAGAAATGATTTGTGTCATGAAGGATGCTCTCAATTTCCGTTCGTTTCTGCAGAACGTCCCACTAAACCATAGGAGCCTGTTGCCATTTCGAATATACTTACTACTCTACTTCCAAAGAAGCTACTTAAGCATTTCGTGATAAAATTTGACAATCTCATGGCAGGAAAGCTCGCGTTTTCAAGTAAATTTTCAAATTAAAAAGTCAATGTTGGGTATATTTTCACTCTCAGCCAACAGCATTATAGTTTGAATGTCCAGAAGGGTGTACGAGAAGAATACACCAATAGATATGCCACAATCATTTGGAATGTTTTCCGAAACCTAAGCTGACATAGTCTTTTAAACTGGGCTTCAATGAATTTCTTCTAACATCTTGTATTTATAACAGCATGTGCACCCGTGATGTTTCCCATTGCTTTTTGTCTATCATTGTTATCTTGAATTTACGACAAAATCTGCTTATAGCACCTTCATGATATGACTAAACTCAGTCCTTGTTTACATGTGAACATTGACAATTGTATATTTTGGGCTCTCCCAGGTTCAACGTACTATGTCCCCTCCCGAATGAAAATGTCCCCATTCTTGTGTTATTGTCAACCTTCCTCCTCATTTCCGTGATTTGCATAGCTCGCTCTCACTTCTCTGTCTCTTCCCTACCGTAGTGGTTTGGGAAGCCGGCGCTCAGTTGGATCCGCCCCCCAGTACACTCCCCCTTCACTTGAGAGGGATAGGGTTCCTTCCACCTATGGTGTGAGCCAGTCGTTCCCAGTCCCAGTTTTTCATCTTTATTTTATCCTATCATGGGACATATTAAAGGAATATTAGTTTTATGTGACCTAAATAAAACCGTTTTAATGTGTGGAAAGCATACTCACTCCTGTTTTCCACTATTTACACTGTTATAGCTGATCACTGTACTTCCAAATAGAACATTTGACAAAGTACCCAATAATATTTCTAGGGTTATGTTCAGGACATCCGGTTTTGGTTGTCTGTTTCCTTGCATATGTTAATTTGCAATCACCCACTGTGTCCATTTTATGTTCGCCATTTCATTTGCATTTCGCGCGGCCTTTGTTTATATTAATATATACATACACTGTTCACCGACACGCTTCACATCAGGTCAAATTTATTGAATTCGTCGGTGCCTTTTTTTGTAATGTCGGGTGTCCGCTCTTAATAAAAAACGTCTTCCTTATTCAGTCGCTCTTCTCTGAAACTGAGGCCATGTGGAGGCTCAGCCTTCTCCCACTGGCCTACGCGGCCTATTTTTCTCAGTTTTCTATGAGAGAACCTCTGCACGATCCGTGTTATGATTCTTCGGCGAGGCCTCAGCGATGTGTTCCTGAGTTTATCAACGCCGCATTTGGAAAACCCGTTGTTGCTACAGAAACTTGCGGACAGAATGGACCTTCCAAGTAGGTTTCAGACGTTAACTATGCCCTTTTTCGCTAATTACGAATGCGTCATTTTCTCTGTTTCTTGGGGTTTTCATGTTGTACTGTACTTCCTTCTCACTTTTCGCTCCGCTTACCTCCTACTGTTCTCAATGAAATATGGATTGTTCTGTGATCATGTGTAAACTGGCATCCTTCCTTTCACGCATTGCCTGATTTGCATACCGCTGTCTCCAACCCATATCCATCCCTAGAGCGCTGCTCCTTTTTTGACAACAATTGGAAATACACAGTATAGTACTTCGGTTGACAAACACACTTTTCTAAGAACACGAAGTTCTAGGCAAAACAAAATTAGTTAAACAAGTTTACTTGTGTTTGCGCCCCTATAAACACCATCTTAAAATATGTTTCGGGCTCAAAGTTATTGCATACACAAGTAGCACTTTCGTCGGTCAATTCCCGAAACAAAACAAGAAAAACTGCGTAAAAGTTTGCAACTTTTTTCTCATGCACCTTTCTCTTTTCCTCGAATAGTTTATAGGAGTTTTACAACGGGCAGTGTTTCCACACGCAGTATTAGGTGGTAAAAGAAAAGTAAGAGAATGGTTTACTGGAAAAGTATGCGGCACCACAAACCTCATTTTCTTGCGTTTGGTACAAAACAAGCACAGGTGAACCAGTCAATACCAAAGCCATTATTGAAGAATTATAGGTTCTGCTCTCTGAAGGAGGGTCCGGACGGTGTGATGCGAGAACAATGCGATATTTGCGACGCCAATGAGCCCCGTCTTTCTCATCCTGCCAGTTACCTAACTGATTTGAACAACAGTCAGAATATGACGTGCTGGGTAAGAAATTGACCACAAGTACCTCTAAAACTGGTGTTCTTCGATTGTGCATAACGTCAACTCAGGTGTTTGATTACAAATTGTACATACTTTTTTAGGTTTCTGAACCATCGACCACATATCCGAACAATGTGACAGTGACCCTCTCTCTGGGAAAGAAATTTGAGCTTACATACGTGTCAATGCAATTCTGTAACAGGTGTGTTGAGCTACTTCTGAGGGAACGCCAATGTGTAAAGCTGCTAGAGGACAAGACGACTTCTGTCGGAAGAGGAGAACGACTATCGGAGAGCGTGTTAGCATACGGTGGAATTTCTAGGGATATTACATTGATTATGTATGCAAATGTTCCTAATTTAGACTCCCCGACTCAATGGCTCTATTCAAGTCCGCTGATTTTGGCAAGTCTTGGACGCCGTTCCAGTTTTATTCATCCGAATGCAAGAAGATTTACGGGAGAAGTACCGATTCTAAGATCACAAAACTCAATGAGCAGGTTAGAGACACCAGACATATTCTCTCTCCCACAATACGACCGTAAGAACCCCTTATGAGACATATTTGCGGATAATCTCACCCTTGAAACCACTTTATATTTCAAATAATCGTGAAAGGTTTCAATCTCCAGTATCTGTTTCTCAGAGAGTATTTCAAGAATTTCCTCTCAGTCAAATACATGTCAAAGTGTGGGAATGAGTGACCCGGATTTGCCTATGACATAAACCTATATATCCTCCTTATGGCACAAACAATCGGCATAAGGGATTATGATAATAACCAATATATGAGTAGAAAGGCCACTTGAATAAATGTTTGTATCATCGTTATTTGTAAGTCGTTAAACCAAGAGTTATTAAGAAAACAAGAAGTAAGCAGTCTAGTTGTCTTATCGCACTTAACCAGAAAAAATAGCAATTACAAAATATTTTAAGGAGGCAGTATGCACAAATCCGCATTCTCTGGCACCTTCTGGTAACCGTTTGGCATTTCCATTCCTGGAAAATCGACCATCCGCTCTGAACTTTGAACAGTCTCCCGTGCTGCAGGACTGGGTGACCGCCACTGACATTCGGGTGGTATTCACCAGACTGAGCCCTGATCAGGTATGTAATGTAGTATATTAACAACTTTCTCGGATAAAACATCCAAGCCTTCCTGTCTTGCTGACAGTCTTCGACTGTTTACCTACGAGAGCTCGGCTGGCAAATATGATCCATTCACACTTCGTTAGAACAAGCTTAGCGCTGTGTTACCCGTATGATGTGTGTAGGTAACAACAACAAGTTGCCCTCTCAAGGTGTCAAAAGAAGAGATATGTTTGATTTACATTTAGTTTTTCGTTAATTCCATTTTTGTTTCTTATGCTAACAGTTTGTCAGCGTGTCGAAATGAGCAATTCAAGGTTATGTGTACTAGTTTCGTTCCTTTTTTCACAGCGTGCAAACATGAGGGCAAGCAGTGGTTAGAAGAAAGTGCGACGGCATTTCCATATGAAGGTTTTCATCAAGAGTAAACCTCACGGTAGTCCAAATGACTGGTTGTTTAGATGAACCTGTATGGACTCAGCAATAACATTGTCAACTCGACTGAAGACCTCACCAAATCGCGCTATTTCTACTCAATGGGAGAATTGGCCGTGGGTGGACGTTGCAAGTGCAATGGGCACGCAAGTCGATGTGTATTTGATAAAACTGGAAAGGTATAATAATAATAATTCTACAGTGTTCTTCGCATGTTTGTATGCAAAGAGATTCGAACCATTGACATACAGCTTACCAGTCAAAGACTCGTAGGTTTTCACAATATGCATCTTCACATCCAAATGTCTATCAATTGCTGACGCTTTCAGTATACTTGTGATTGTAAACACAACACTGCCGGAACTGAATGTGAGACATGCAAGACGTTCCACTTCGATAAACCGTGGGGCAGAGCGACTGCCGATAATGCGAACCAATGTGTTGGTGGGTGAACCTTTCATTTGGATCTTGTTACATATTTCGAACTCTCAAGGTGGTCTCATTTATGTGTTTACCTGACCTGCTGCTCATGTCCTCGGTTTTGCCCCCATGTTTATTATCTCCTTCCTCTCAGTAAGATACCCACTATATTAAAAAAAGAACAGTAACGTATCCTTCTTATCTATAGGAAACTATCCTCGTCTTGTGTTTTATAACTTTAAAGTAGCTACTAACCTCTTGTGAAATGAAACCCACAAAAATATTGTTGAAATGTGCGCAGTTGTCCAGTAATTCTCGTATGAACGATCAATGTACTACTGTCTGTTTCTTTTCTTTGATCTAACTCCATCGGTACTGTTATCCATCTTATTGTACGCACTGATGACGCAAAACTAATGTGCCTATTCTATTTCAACCCATCACCAGAGTGTAAATCCTCATTTTGCATGATGCAATCACCATAAAATACAATACTCTTGACGAATGTTGCTTTGGCATATGGCATACTATTGTATGTATGTATAGGCCAGGATATGTCACTGAGACTCTTGAGTTGAATCTAGAAGTTAGATGTGAATTTTACCATACCACTGTTTATTGTCAAATATTGATTCAATTAGTCCAATTAGGGCATCTATTGTTTGTGGGAATGTGCTAAGTGGACCATTTGGTGTTTTTTTCTCTCGGTTGACCTGTGCCACCTTAGCCTTTGAAAGACGGTAGCGGCGGCCTTTCATTTAATCTTTCATTCACATTACGCTAATACCAGTATTAGGGATATCGCCCCCATCACACGTTGCAATAAGAACAGGGTTTTGTTTTGAGTTACAGTGAGAACACTCACGAATGTGTTCCATATCCGCTAGAGACCTTGCCGCATGCACATCTAGTACTAGCTGTATAGGCAATCAACTTTTTGTGCTCAAATGATGAAGAGGGAAAATGAGTGTGTGATATGGTTTGTGTAGTTGATTGTCTCGTAATCAAATGAACTCACACAACTGGAAGGCCTGAGAATTGGCGGAGAAAAGAGAATATCTAATCAGTCACGCTTTCATTCACGCAGTTCCTTTTCCCAGTTACTTACTTTTAGACGCTGACTAAAGAACACGGGAACAAGTTTGGAAAGTGAGCATGTATGAATGGTTTAGATTATGAAGTTCTCTAAAAAAAAAGAGAAAAATCCATGAAAACTAATATTTTTACAATCGTAGCTCTACAACATTCTCTTTCATCTGTTTGTGTTCTGTTTACGGCTGTTCCCTTGTTTGGGTGTCCAGATGCACACCTTCGTACCCTAGAATTAGCACCTGATGAGATAAAGGGACGGTTGGCGCATCCCTCGCCTCGGAACCCGCGCCCACCTGCGGTAGATTTTGCCTTGTTAATCATTTATCAACGATAATGTGGGCAGCTGCGTAGATTTAGAGTTCGCCGGTATGCTTCATTTTCACTTTATGTCGTATGTGACTTAACCATAGAATCTGGCAATATGAGTATTGCGAACGTTCAATAAAGTGTGGAGATTGAGCCCAAATGCGGTAGCGCACAAACAACCACACAGATGGAAACCATTGTAAATTTGGACGCCCCGTTGTGCTCTCACCAAATACACGAGTGAGCACCAACGGATGGGTGCCACAAATAGATTAGACTAAGATGGATAGTGCAGTAGTTGAAAGCTAAGCTTTGCTTCGTTTAGCTTGTAACTGCAATCTCCACGCAAAACGATGCAGGTTCGATCCTGAACTCTACAGACTTAGTGGGAACCGATCGGGAGGTTCGTTTTCTTTGTGTATATAAATTGTTGGTATTGTGGGGGAAGCTGCCAATTCTCAAAAATGGTAGATCAATGATATATATATATATATATATATATATATATATGTATCTGCATACTCCTAGATTATTGTATTTCATTATAGGTGTTTGCTTGAACTGTCGACATAATACAGCCGGGCGGAACTGCCACTATTGTAAGCCAGGATACTTCAGAGATCCCACGAAGCCCATAACCCACAGGAAAGTTTGTCAAGGTATGAACTCATTCGTCTTTTCTAGACAACACCTTCTCACGAGCAACTTATACCACATGTCAACGCGAAGCATTATTCATGCATAACTCTTTTTCGTTTTTGTTGTTCCCGAGAACAGTCACCCCAATATCCGTTCCTATATAAGTCTGTAGCAAAGTGCTCAATTTCCGGCAATCCAAGACATATAATTGGAAAAGCGAACAAGGGTTAGGAACTGCACTTAATTAGACGCCGTGCAATTTATCAAAATGACTGTCGAGATTGGGCTGTTCCAATACATGATTTCCCTGATTGAGTTCGCCTTTTTATTGAGCGCCCATTGAGTTATAGAGGTCATATGGGAAAGCGAAAACCCAGGTTATTTGCGGACTATCCACTAGTAAAAACAATTCTTTTTCTAAGACACTCTCAATAAAGATTTTATTTTCATGTCCACCAAAAAAAAGGGTTTAGAAGGCGAAAAAACCTCTGGGGGAGACCACCTGGGAGTAGCTTTGGGGGGTACATTGCACTGATTAAATTTGGATGGTAAATGGAGTACACATTCGGGGAGACTTGGTGCTGGGAACGTAGTGGTCAGCAAATGGACGTATTGGATACGTAATCAAATGTAAGGAGGGAAATAATATGGCTCGAAAAACCAACGGGCTGCTTTCTTTCGGAATTCTTCAGGGATCTAAACAAGTGATCGTTTCAAGTGTTGCTATTTCACAATGACAGTCTGGTGACAATGTCCATACAATCATCCACATAGAAGTTTAGTTATTGCGCATATAATATGCGAATACTATATTCCATTTCCTCTGCGCATTTGTGCTATTGAATGGCGTGAACTGCCACATCATACCCGCGCACCCTTATTGCAACAATAACGTGGGGCCGTTGCCCATTATGAACACTACACCAATTCTTTTATTGGCCAATATACAAAAGGAAACCATGCATTGAATCTCGTTCGCAACATTTAGCTGCACACTTTTTTTTTACTAAAAAGCGGTCATCTAACAAGCTAAGGTAACTGAACTGAACTTACAATGTTTTTTTTTGTAAAAACATTCACCTGCATTTATTTCGTGATCAGAACATATGGCACACAAATACTTAATAACTCGAAACTCAAAAACAAAATAGAGATCGATTTTTCTAGTATTCATTTCTTCTGCGTATTATTTGCTGAGTTTACGAGACACAACACATCAGCGCAGGTCATGTCCGCTGCCAATACTCCTTATTCGAGAAAAGTTGTTTGCTGACTTTTGTGCGCAAGAACACAATTGAATGGATCGCTTCCGTTCCTGCGAGGATACGCACAAAAGGGACTAAAATGGCGCGAATAAACAAGGATCCCTCTTTGGCCTACTATTAACTCCTTTGAAACTACTCTTACAATTAGACGGCTAGGTTTAGGTAAATGTGCGATTGGCTTTCGCACCTACCCTAAAGGCAGCCCGTTGCTTGTGTCGTCATACAATTTCTGATTGGGATTCGAATCCTATCCTTGAGGTCGTAAATAGGCGTATAAGTGGCTCTCGACTGTAACCCCGCAGGTGCCCGTACACTAACACCTTTCTACCAGATGAACGCATGCAAATTTGCCTATACAAACAATGCCAACATTTATATTTGTGGATGTGTTACTCAGTGATCAAATAAGAAGCGATATCCATGCCAATCGGGTATCGTATTGGCAGCTGATTCGTGTGCTGTTAATGTGGTTTGGAAGCGAATAATAAAATCGTTTATGAGGCGTTGCAGGCACGCTTCGGAGGCCCTGTGAAATAGGGGTGAGGAACACTTGTTCCTCTTGAATGCGGGGTAATCAAGTATTTAAGTTAGCGGCTACTGTTTTGTAGATGTCTTCCAAAGTTTTGATGAATTGAATTTTGCATTTTCAACTGGATTTCTTCGGACCTCTATGAACTAATGATGGATTATGTGAACACTTGGCGACAAGATGTTCTCATTTCTCTCGAAACCACATATAATTCGGCACAACAACTCATTCGGTGTTAAACAGACAACAGCCGTGTGCGGACAAATTGGACAGCATGCTTTGACGGATGAACACCCGAGGGTGACGCTGCTTTGTGGGGGTATGCGGGCTGATGATGCGCAGTTAGGGGATAAGATCGGAAGTGTTGCGATTAAAGCCACTAACCCACGTACACGGCTTGCGTGAAGCCATACTTGACAGTATGCGTTGTAAACTTGTAAGATGTTAATTGACTTGTTATAGGCAACTGATCTTCACGAAATACAGGAGTAGTATCGTGGTTTTATGTTTGCCTACGTAAAATGTAACGTATATATATTTTAGCCTGTTCTTGCCACCCTGTCGGATCACTAGGCAAATCATGCAACCAAACGTCTGGTCAATGTGTGTGCAAACCGGGAGTCACTGGTCTCACTTGCAATAGATGTGCGAAGGGATTTCAGCAGAGCCGATCAACTGTAACACCATGCATTCGTAAGTTTAATATTCAAAATACGAGCGCACAATATGTTCCCCCATTATTTGCCTTCAGCTTGTGATGTTCTTGCGTCCGTGAGTAGTTCCCATGTCAGCGTTATGCGATTATCCTTCGCGGGTACAATATTGTCCAAACACTCTCAACAGCTGAATATTTTCGACAGAACGTAATTCCTTTGTAATAAAACAGGCTAATTGCAATAGGGCATTTGGTGTTCTAGCGCATAATGTCATATATTACTTCAGCACTTCCGGTCAAGGGTACAATCGTCGCTGCTGTACGCGAACAAGGTAATTACTTTCAAAATTATCAAACGTTTTTTTTGGGGGGGGGGGGGGGGGATAAAAGGAGAGAAAAAAAAACAAGGAAAACTACAAAGCTACTGTACTTTCAGTCGGTGAGGGCTTCCTTTCATCTTTACTCTGTCGGTGTTCTTTAATTACGAATACAACTTTGAAATCAGCCGCAAGATCAGAACTTCCGTTCCAATTTGTGATTGTTTGCCAGATTCCTGGATGAGCGATTAATTACTTCTCTCATTACAATTCAATATGCGGTATTTGCGGTCGCAACATTGTATTACTCATTCATACCGCTCCTTCACAGCAAGGGGTCTTTTAAGACGGGAAACCGAAATTAAATTCCCTCGATCCTTTCCCAGCACAATGTTACGATTTGTGAGTAATAAGTCGGAGAAAGTGGGTTGCAAAACTTGCGCGCAACTTGACAGAGAAATACTACTACTGCCGAAAAGTACACAGTAATTGGAAAGGGAAACTTTATTTGGAATCACTTTACAACTTGAAGTACTACACACATTTTCATGTTATACAGTTATTATGTGAATGCTACATACTAAGCTTTAATATCTATTTTCAGCTACTTGCCCGAAATGTCGTATCGTTCCAAAGAGATTCAACCAAAAGAAGTATTGCAGAAGATCATACGGTAGGTTGTCTTAATAGCATGACAATCAGATCACACAGTATAGCTCATGTAGTATTCATTGTTCGGCAGTGGAGTAAAGCAAACACATCCGTGTTTGGAATGTTTTGATTAAGGCGATTTTTTCCAGCTCTTCAAATGCTCGTCACTGGCCGAGAAATTGAAGATGATGGATGGGTGAAGTATAGAATCCAGGTGGAATCCGTGTTCAAGAAGGTTTGTTTCTACGGATAACTGTTCATTGTAGACAATCGAATAAATGCAACTCGTGAAGCCAAAGTCAGTAAAAGAAGTGAAATCACTGGCTAATTCGCGTCGAGAATACAGTTAGTGGGCTTTTAATGGGTTAATTTCTAAAGTTTATATGTAAGGTTTTCCGGATCTTACACTTTTCCTTTCAGGGTCAGAGAGGCGGTCGTGGAGAGACCTTCCTATGGATGTCTCCCTCCAGTGTCCAGTGCAAGTGTCCCAAAGTTAGAGTCGGACGGCGCTATCTACTCCTTGGTAATTATCCTTGAAAACCCGCTCTGTCGGCTTTCCAGACAGGCCGGTTAGCGCTCGAACCCGGGTTTATCAGCAAAAGTGTGAACTTTGACGGTTTTGTGAGAAGTGTCCTCCGAAATATGCTAATTTGCGTGTCAATGTCTATTAGCTGGCTTCCGTGCTGACAGCTTATCCCGCGGAGAGATCATTTCACACAGGGAACGAGACCAGCCGTGAGGGAGGCCCCGATATATGCAAAGAACAAAAATATGGTGCTAACAAACTAAATTAACCAAGAAACGAAACCCGATTATTGTTCGTACACCTTCGCTGATTTCAACGTTGTTTCATAGCTAACTTGGAAAAGTTGAACGATTTTGAACGTAGGGAAATCATGTTACTCACGCAAAGAAACATCGCTGTGAATGATTGAACGCGATGCAACGCTTTTTCTTAAAGAAACCTTAAATATTGCGAATTTTCTATGAAATTTATGGTGGCAAGGTTGTGCGTCCCTGGGGATAGATGCGGTGTTGAGTGCTGACAATTCATTTCTGTTACCCGAATGGACACCCTGTGAATGCCTCCCTGGGGTATGGCAGTTAGTCTCCCTTTCAGTAGGGTGAGCGTACTCACTTGGGGATCGAAAACTTCGCGGTGGTCTTTTCGGTAATCGAACGCTTTATCTTAGAAAGAAAGCTACATGATAAACATCAGCTATTTGTTTATTTCTATTTTGTCTAGTTTCCGAAAAACCAGCATCAGCTTCGAGGGAGCCTATTTCAAAGTTTCTTTACACAACACTCGTCTTCTCAATTAAAATTCAAATTTGGTAATCTTGAGATTTGTTAATTAACGAGTAGCGCAATTACGAGATAAAGATCTATTAGAATTGCAGTCAGAGTCTTGAAGATTGCCTCGTGGGAACGTCGCTCATTAAAGCGGTATGGCTCACGGTTTGGGAACGTATGCAGACAAGTACATGTCTAAATTTTATATGGAAACTTCTGTCCGCGGCACGGAATCTAACCCACTCTTCAAATAAGATACGGCAATGTAATTTTTTCAAAAACACGCACCATACCGCTTTAAACTTTAAACCAATTTAGGCAAGGATGAACCAGAAGATCCAACCAGAAGCGGATTCATTGTAAACGGAAGAACTGTTCTTGTCGAATGGGACGAAGACACCATGGACAAAGCAATACGATTCTCTGCCAAGGATAAAAAGGGCTACTGTGGATCTGCCAAGAGATATTAGTAGAACGAAATGACTAGTGGTGAAGCGTATTTAGACTGAGCGTCATCCACCACCACTGTATTTCTAACCAATAATTAGACCTACCTTTTATACCAATTTTTTCGGTGAAATGAGGATTCCACTAATTGAAGTATAGGGAGAAGTACAAGAAACGTTATTGTCAAAAACAATATAGATCTTTCCCGTTCCATGGCTACAAAATAATGTAGCGGATATGGGCCCAAAACTGGGACCTCTGCTGTTGAGGTGCCGAAATTTAACTCATTTTTTTAATTCTTTCCCAAATAATGTCAAAATCATTTAGTGGCAAATATGGATGTCACCAAATTTAATGCAAGGTGTATCTTTTTCTATGAAACTAATGAAACGCACGATGTTTGCTTCGTATTCAGTAAAAAAATAAACCTTTATACTAGCAAGGAACTAGGTTATTCTCAGTCATAGTTACTATTTACTAACCGTCTTCCATGACATTCTTGGATTAGCTTTTTCGTTTTGAGATTTCAGTGAAATTAGTAACAAATCTTAGTAATGCAAAAAATAATATGTTTATGATGTTTTTTATTGTTTATCGATCTCGTTTTTAATCAAGGAAGGTTAACTTATGATGTTTCCATGCAAGAAGTTCATGTATGGATTATTATTAGAATGCTTGTTCGTTTCTGGAAGAAACGTATGTTCGTTTCTGCTACAAATATGACGCATCACTTTAGTTATAAGTACAACGCATATTATTCCCCTTAATCGCACTGAGCTTATTTTTGATCTTCGTTTGTTGTTGTTTAGTAGACCGTGTTGTTTAGTAGAGCGATTCAATTATATACCAATAAGGAACCGAACAGTAAGAGATTTCAACTACTCCACAATAAACAACAACAATCGAAGAGCTCCCTTTTTAATGTTATACGGTGTTGTTGCTTTGATCATACTGTTTCTCATAAATGTGCAAAAACTTTTCCCACTTTTCCAACTTTCCAATAAACTATTGGTTGTGAGCTTATTCCGAGACTATTGAACACATATTATCCACAACTTATACTGCATTCTCCTACTTGTTTATTCTGGCATGCACGTACTTCTTCAAACCGGCCTCCTGTAACTGATAAAACTTATAAAGTTCAAAATACAGATTATTGAGAATAGTACGAACGTTATTCATAAATCACGTACTCCGACGCAAATCTAGTTGCAAAGCTTTCCGCATAATAATTTCGCGAAGTGCTATTCTGAATTTTGTAAAAATTGGCTTTGTTTTACCCAAACAGCCAACGTAAATGGTTGTTACTGTTGATTAAGAAACCACATTATTAAACACCTTTTTGCTATCGTACAACCAGGTGAGCTATTGACCAGTGTACCATTCACCAAACAGTCGTGTTGCTCCAACACGACAACATCCCGACTCCTGTCCGAGGCTACCAATCGCTACTTTTTCAGTGCAGCGCTTCCTTTGTAAGTACGAGAGTCTTTACACTTCAGCCGTCACACGCTGAAATGTACTATATTGCATTGAGCTGTGTTGTGGAGCTCCTTTTATCTGCTCGAAAATGCTCGAAGATTTGGTTGGTCGTAGCTGGGTCCGGCACTACCGCTACTATAATCACAGTTGGCACAGTGAGACAGATTCAATTAATTGCTTTTCCGGTACACATTTTGAATTCGAAAACTCATTGGCACTCATGCTGCAGCGTATGTGAAATACCACCCTTTCAGCGTTGTCGCACTACGAATGACAGGAATATTCCATTAGTCTCCTACTTAAAGCAAGCCTTAACGTTGTTCTAGTTAGTTAACCGACTTTTTGAGACGTTATTACCCTCTGCGGCAACCGATGACTACTGTAAACGTGTCATTTTAGACCTTCACCATCATAGTTAGCGCGTATAATTTACTAGAAGTGTGAATAATTAAAACCAAAAAGGGAGCGCGCCTGGCCCCAAATTTTCGTGTTTTCCTAATTACCATCAAAGGCGTCAAAATCTAGAATTTGCGTTGAAGGCTTTGTTTGTCTGGTCAAATAAAGCGCAATGGGTGAGCAGTTCTGTAACAACGCAACATTCGGGCGGAGTGCGAACAAAATAAATATTTATGTCCTAAAACATCTTTGTGGCTGTTTTATAATACGACTATAACATTACCGTGTTTTAAAAATATATTGATGCATTTTGTTAGAAAGCGTTGAGTGAACGCTCATTAACTTCATCCACTTTTCGATCTCAGCAATTCAGCGTTGCGTCAACAAAATTAAGAGTGTGTGGCAAACAAAAACTTCACCTTTGACTCCAGCGTATATAGTGCAGCACACTTCTGTTTCTAACCAAAAATCTTGATTCGCTTATCTTACTCGCGTGTTAACTTTTTAAAGTACTTGTTTTCAAATTTTTTCTGCTTTTGAACATGATATTTAAAAGTGAGTAAATTGCAGATAGCGGTAACGGTATCTTCTTTTGCGATACTCTATGTTTTACATTATAAGAGGAAAACATATAGGTGAAACGTTTTAAAGTTAGTACAACGGCGTGCGACTGCTGAAAGTACTTATATATGTCAAAGTTTTTTTTATGCTTTTGAACATGTATCTTCCTTTGCGATATAATGTGTCAATAAATTATTAATTATAATTATTATTATTATACTCTGTTCAAAAGCTTAATAGCATGTCAAATATGACCTGATTTACCAAAAAGTAACACAAACCGTAATGCAACTTGCACTCTAAAGTGTATTACCACAAGACAATATAGGTTGCAAGACGTTCTATTTATAGTTCTATTATACGTTATTTTTTTGTACTCAATATATTTTGTGGCCAATTTTCTCTCAAAGGCTTTTGTAATCTGAAATTCCTAATTAAATGTTTTGCTCAAATATAGTAGCGAAATAACTATGATTGCAGTTCTGCTGGAAATTTTTTTTCTTGCTAAACAAGGACTACTCCTTCGGTGTCTGGCAAAGCTAGGATACAATTGACACTTAGCTTCTATCGATACAATTTACATTCTGTAATGCGACTGGTATACCGCAAAAGCTGAGTTTGGCGTCGGTGTCAGGGAGGCTGGCTTAATGTGCCCAGAAGAAATTGGGCATTGATAAAAATCCATTTACGGGTATTCTCTTTCCCAATATTTATTTGTTCAGTTAGACGTGCCACAACATACCTGAAAGTAAATTACATTTCCAGCAGACTGGTCATTTTGTTCAAGAAAACCAGTAAGTGGGTTCTTCTCAATGCCCAATTTCTTCGGCCACCTCCACCCTTCTTTCTACTCCTCTTCCTCTCGTACACAATGTCTTTTTATTTCCATATTTTTTCTTGTTTCCTAGATTTTCCGTTCTCGATCGGTTTAGTTCCACTATTAATAACTGATTAAATGAAGGCAAGACCTCTCAAGGCTGGTCAGGCCAAAGTTTAGTTTGATTGCATGAACGAAAAATTGGGGTATTGGACGAGTGGGGGTCGAACCCACGACCTCTGGATTACCGGTCCAGTATGCTAACCACTACACTACCGCCACCCACACCCAAATTTCGTTCTTGCTAGCGACTTATACGGCTCGCCTGCAACACACAGTGGGCGCATAGCACCACAACTGCCTGGGGGGTTATAAACCACAATACCAGCTAGGTGTGCATAACCGGAGAGCAAGAACGAAATTTGGGGTGGGTGGCGGTAGTGTAGTGGTTAGCATACTGGACCGGTAATCCAGAGGTCGTGGGTTCGACCCCCACTCGTCCAATACCCCAATTTTTCGTTCATGCAATCAAAATAAACTTTGGCCTGACCAGCCTTGAGAGGTCTTGCCTTCATTTAATCAATTCTTTCCGGTTATGCACACCTAGCTGGTATGTGGTTTATACCCCCCAGGCAGTTGTGGTGCTATGCGCCCACTGTGTGTTGCAGGCGAGCCGTATAAGTCGCTAGCAAGAACGAAATTTGGGTGTGGGTGGCGGTATGTAGTGGTTAGCATACTGACCGGTAATCCAGAGGTCGTGGTTCGACCCCCCACTCGTCCAATACCCCCAATTTTCGTTCATGCAATCAAACTAACTTTGGCCTGACCAGCCTTGAGAGGTCTTGCCTTCATTTAATAATTCTTTCCGGTTATGCACACCTAGCTGGTATTGTGGTTTATAACCCCCCAGGCAGTTGTGGTGCTATGCGCCCACTGTGTGTTGCAGGCGAGCCGTATAAGTCGCTAGCAAGAACGAAATTTGGGTGTGGGTGGCGGTAGTGTAGTGGTTAGCAGTGTAGTGGTTAGCATACTGGACCGGTAATCCAGAGGTCGTGGGTTCGACCCCCACTCGTCCAATACCCCAATTTTTCGTTCATGCAATCAAACTAAACTATTAATAACGTTGGTGTAATGACCGCTGGTCACTCTCTTTGTCCAGTTTTTGTCTGCAAGCCATAGTCGATTGTTCTCAACTCTGTGCTTTATGACCATGTTTGCATTCCTCTTTTTGTATTCGCTGCAATACCGACAATTTTCGGCTATATCTTCAAAATAGTTATTTTCTTTCAGTCTTTTACCTGGTAATGTTGCAAAGAAAACGTCTAAATGTCTCAACAGGACAAAAGAGTTAAGCAATTAACCTAGTTTTCAAATCTAATATAAAACTTGTATGTATTGGAGGACATTTGTGACTTCCGCTGTCTGCAAATTGCCCTCATCCCAAAGGTGCTCATTCTTTGAACTCAAAGCATACACTCTGAGGACAACTGATGCGCATTCTCAGACCACAGTGCACTAACAAAAAGACGACAAGGATGCTTCTCTACCGCTCCAGATAGAGCGAACCCTTCAAAGTGAAAACAAGATCTCTCTCTCTCACTTGCTCTCTCTCTCTCTCTTTCTCTCTCTCCTTCTCTCTCTGTGTTTCCTTTTAAGGACCATGCAGATTTACTCCTTAACCTAGCATTATGTTTACTTATTGGCAACTTTTCGCACACTTGAGCTTTAATTATTTACCACACACAATCTGCAGTTTTTTTCATTCATTTTTATATTTTACTTCCTGTATTTCGAGCCAATTTCCATGCTGACCACTAGGTCCTCTTTACGCTCTAGACTGATATCTCGTCTCTCTTACGCTCTCTCTTCTGGTTAGTTTTCTACGGCCTTCCCTCTTACCTCTCTTGCTCTCTCTACCTCCTCTACGTACCACCCTCTCTGAGCTTCATCCCTGCCTTGAATTGTTGCCCGATGTAGTAGGAAGCCAATGGCTTCCACGTGTGTGAGTGGCCCGTCTCATTGGCCACCTCTGTTCCCTCTTTCCTCAACACACTCTCTCTCCATCTCTGTCAATGGATTTTAGAACGCACGGAGTCGCAATCCTAAAGCGGCCTTCTCTCTCTTTTTCCTAAACTAATTCTGATTTCTTCTCCTCGGAATCCCACACTCTTTTTTCGCCCAACTTGAAAGTTATGGCTCACTGATAGCAAATTGTACGGTAAGACAAATTTTTGGCGAATGTGCACTTTCGTTACGAGCTTTGACACCCTAGGTAGAATAATACAATGATTCTTCTATGAACAAGAGCGACTTTAAGGTTCACTGTTAGCAATGTTAGTATCTTCAGTTTCCTTTGCTTGACCTTTGCAGTCGCATCATAACCGAACATCACTTTTGCTTTTGATTTTGTGGTATTCTTATGGGCAACTTTTCGCTATTTCCAGCAAATTGTTATCAACCCATTTCAGCTGTGAAAGTGATCTCCGCATTGTCTGATCTTTCCTCCGCCTTAAACGTAAATGATATCAAGCAGCCCTATTCTTTATTTTTCCAATATCATACCTGACTCGCAATATAACGGAAAATAGCCGCCTTTCGTGCAAAAGAAAAAGAGCACTGATCGACTGTATTGGTCATTTTACAAGCTCTCAACGCCCCGGATTTCCGTGGAGCTGTGCTTATAAATACTGGACATTATCACCGTTCTCATTGTTCCCGCTGTTTGGGTCGGCTTGTTGTGCCTTATTTGCATTTGGTTCAATCAGTTTCAGCTATCATATATGGTTTCTAGTCAATGTAATATCTGATCTTATGCCCTTGATCAAACGTGTTTGGGGGTCTTCCCTACCATGACCCCTCGTATATGGGGGGGTTCCCCGAACACAACCGCGTGACTATCCCCACCCACAACCAATTTCCCACCCTGGTTTTTCAATTTGATAAGAAAATCCATCAGCCCATTTGTAGATAAATATATCGTCATCCAAAGAACATCAGACTGTTCAAATACACACAGGTAAGCATCTTCAGATTAATATTCATGTAATGTTTTAGCGTGATTATGCTAGTATAGACGTGAAAGAGTCAGTGCAATTGGTTATAAGGTGGTCATCAAAGAACATCAGACTGTTCAAACACTCCGTAGCTCCGCTTCCTTAGATGACATATAGTTGCAACTCTTTCGTACTTTGTCCATTTGGTGACGTCACAATTTGTACTCCTTCTCTCCTGGGCTGTTTTGCATCTCTGAATGCACCCTTGTTTTCGTCAGTTGTTTCCCTATATAAACTACTGCCGAACAGCCTCCCCCTATTCTCCTCAACACCGCATTCTAAGCTTTTGGTCGAGCCCGTGCTGCATTTAATTCCTTTGTACCCAAGCATCGCATGCAACTCCGCCTCAACTAGACTTATTTCGCAACCCCGTCATACACGTCTTTCCCCTTGTAAACATTGATATTATTGTGCATTCACATTATTGTGTATTCGCACACGCCCAGTGCTAGCCAGTTTTATTGGAATCCAGTATACATTCAAGTTATTCAACTACGTGTCCGATATTATTCATTGCTAAAATTGTTACTGAAAGATATTTTCGCCAACACGTCTATTGTGAAACCTGAAAAAGGAGTTGTTTGTGTAAAATAATAATAACACACGATGATTCCAAGCGAACTACTAAAAATGCAAACTCTCGGGACAAACGATGAGCGGATTAGGACATACAGGTAAACTGGATTTGATTCCGATTAAACAAAGACCAAGATTCTCCATGGGAACTAGTGCTTAATAGTAGAGATACGTATAACTAATTTAAGTACGGGAGTGTCATTATAATTATACTTTAAGAACGGGTATTCAATAATTTTGTATAAGTCTTAGACTCCATTGTTTCTCAATTATTCTCTAAACCTTGTTTATTACATACCTTCATTAACCGGCTGATCCCTATCGGAGAGTTGGTTTGTAAGAAACGCACGCTCGATATGTTCTCTGCTCACAACACTCGTTTTATTTCACAATGTCAAGTCACACGAGAAACCCGAAATATATAATGTTTGTCGTTTCGTTGTTTACTCGCTCAAAATGCTGACGATCAGCAAACGAAGGAAAAAAACTTTCCCGACAATCCCCGTTCGTTTATTTTTTTTCGGGACCACGTGGTCAAATAGTGGAACGAAAAGTTACCGTTAAGAGGCCCAGTGAAGTGTACCCAACTAATCTCATATTGACGTAAATCGAAGTATAACGTTGAATCCTGCTTTTGAAGTTTTGTTTGTTTTCCTCTGAAAAGTGATTTCAAGCAAGTGATGGCTTGTTTTGTACATAGATAATTGCCAAGTGCAGCGTCGAATTGTGTTATTTTCCTTCTTTTAAAGTATTTTGCACCTAACTCTTTTAAATATTCGCCAGGTGAACTTCAGCCTCTGTTGGCAATGACAAAAACGTATGTCGCGGACAAGAGCCTGTCTGTAACACAACCAGTCAATGATAAGCATTCTGTGCGGTCACTTTACTGCGATTTGAACCCAACAAAAAGCAGATTCCTCCGAGAAATCCGTACACTGAACTGGAAAACAAAGTTGTACACATAATGGGAGCCTACTCGAAACATTACATTCGAAAATGAACTGCCTCCTATTTTAAACATTCCTATTTTAAATCCAGGCACTATAGTTTTTTAATATATATATATATATATATATACTTATCAGTCTAAATAATAATGAGAAATTAAAATAAAAACCAACAATCTTACCGAACTTACCGAAGTTATATGCCAGTGACGACTATTCTGTAGCGTAAAGCCGCAGAAACAACATTCTTGTGCTTTAGTTTATGTATTGTATGGTTTCGCTGATACCCGTTTTCCCTGACAGTGGGAAAATTTGACCTCTCCTTTTCTACTGTACTGTTTTGCCGTCTGCATCACTGCCTATCGTCGGTTATTTCCTCCTGATTCTTAACTTTCTAATTCTTGATCGAGTAGTGATAAGGAGGGCGGATTGGTCAGTGCGCCTCCCCATATATTCTGATAAGCATTTATACAAGACGGGTTTCAATAGCACTACGTCAAGCCGCCCTTCGCAACCAAATCCCGTGCAAAATGGACAGGTCAGTGTATATGAATTGTTGTATTAGTTTATTTCAACGATAGAACCGATGACATAATTTGAATAGTCCGTTGTTCGAGGTTCAATGGAATATGACTGCGATTCACTACATTACATCTCAAAGAAAGAATTCGGATTTTTTTATTGAAACTTTTCAAAAGCTACGTGCATTGAAAGAAGGCATTCGTCGTCCTATCAGCGACAAAATAAGTGAATTGAATTGTGCTGAAATGCGAACTGTTATCGCGAAAAAGTAAGAAACCGGAGTTTTTGTACTTGGCAATGTACCAGTGTCATTGTCCGCTACTCTGAATTTATTAGCTTCGAACTGACAACGCACTATTTGTTTCTCGGTCAGTATTTTTTCGTATCATTGAGGTGTTTTGTCTTCCACCCGCAGACACCTAGCAGAGACTAACTGTCTGTCTGCACGCCCCCCTCTAACATCTCTAAATCGCTACGCCTCTTCGCTTTCCTGTATTTCCAGTGCGCCCACCTGCCGTTTTCCCGCTCTAAAAGGCAATTATCGATCATGATGGTCACTTTCCATCGTTCCGTCTTGATTTGTCTCATGTTTGCTTTGCTATCGCTACTTAAATTTATTTCCTCATTATTTACAGGCAACTACGAAGTTTCTTCTTTTCATCACTAGCCTATTGGCAAACTATTTGATACCTATTTCTTTTTCCTAACATTGCGTCTTTTTCTAACAACGTGTATTTTCCGGATATTCCCATCTCTACTCGATGTGTGTTTTGTTGACATATACTTTGTCCTGTCCTTGAACTCCAAAACAAATGAACCTTCTGGTCCCCTTTCCCACGCAGGGACAGTTTAAAAAGACGAACGAATGATAAAATCAGTAACTTGATTAGATTATAAATATCTTGTTCCCTCGGTGGGTAGTGTAATAATTAAAACATGATCAACATATCCTCCTATGAGGTTTTATTCATGTCTAGTTGGAGACGTGATTACATACATAGTCTTCTTTCTTTGGTATATTCTTGATAGCTGGGTTTCATGCCATGAAAGTTACTATCAGATTTCATTTGGCCACTTTCCATTGTGTTGCTTTGTGATTCGCCTCTTTTCGCTCTCTTCAATCCTGATTGTTTGCAGCTTCGGCTCTCTGGGTAGTTGTCCAAAGTCTCACGGCTCCTCAGTGGACCCCACAGAACAACACGATCAAATCTGCGCCCATCCGACTCAAAGAAGACCTGCCAGCACTTCACCGGTAGGAAATATGCATCTTACGAGTTGTTTTCATATTGACCTAGATACTAGCACCAGATGGTTGCCAAGAAGCGGTATTCCAGTATATTCGATTTTCTTCAGGAAATAGCAGCAGACGATATGGCCCGTAAAGTGTCTTCGCGTTCACTTCTCATTGAGGAAGGAGCCAATTTCTACGGGAGAGAGGAGGAGAACAAGAAACAGGTGTGCAAGTTCCCGAAACATTTTTCGAACTTCAATACCGCTTTTTAATGTATTGAACTGTATTTTGTTCACAGAATATACTACCTGTGTATGTTTTGTACTATGAAATGATCTAATCATGGTGTGCGCCTGCAAATAAATAAGTGCAAGTTTGCTAATTTGCTTGGCGAACTCTGCGCTTGCCGCCCTCAAAAACCGACATTAGAAGGGAAAACTGATAGAGAGATGTCTAATTTTGGCTACAATTCCGTCATGCGAGCGATCTGTCTGTTTTTACGCATTTCCATTTCAACGAAATAAATTTTGGTTTGTTAGCATTAATCGCCACAAAGGAAAACGTCACTGTATTTTCCATTGTATCCGGAAACAACAAACGTGTCTGCCGAAAATTGGGGGCCATGTCGGCATTGTAGTACATCTTGTATTGTGTGTGTTTCAAGGCTATCACTCGTAAACCTTTAAGTTTCCATTTTCAGGATCTCACGCTCACTCCGAAGCGTCTCAGATGCGCTGTTTCATTCAGAGCGGACGATACGGACAAATGGGGTGCGCAACAGTTGGATGCCCATGAGGACTACTCACTCTGCCTCAGAGATCAATCCGTCAAGGTATATCTTCGCTTCACAGGAACAAAATTTTATTGATTTGCTGCTTTGTTAATACCTCTGGAACCCAATTTGAAATAGTGTTCAATTGCTGATAAAACACCGCACATTACAGACCAAACAAAAACAAAAAGATCCACGATAGTGAAATCAATTAGTATTAATAGCCACTCGGCAGCAGACACTTCAATGCTAGCTTTACTCTCTCATCTCTCACTGGAATTATTTTATACCTTTGTGTTTTGTACGCAGTAGGCAGCAAAACAATTATTTTGTATGTAAACTCGATAAAGAGCTGATGAAAAGTGTCATTACAAAGTCTGCTAAATGAGCGAATGAAAGCACATATGGGTGTATAGTGTATAGTTTTTTCAGCATTTACATGTTGGAAAAAAAGGAACTCTATATAAGATAAAGCCTCTAGTAATCCTTTATAAGAGTTTTTTTTAGTCAGTGTGCGTCACTGTTTGTGAGGTTTCCCACCAGGGTTTTCCCGGTTTCGCGTGGTATTCTCCGAGGGGCGTTCCCATTCATTCTTTCACTTCCCCCACAGTGACTCCTTACTATTCACAACTCACACCCGGAGAGTATACTTTGTATAACATAATTGCCTGATCACGAGTGGACCCCTTACTGCAGGTTTTCGCCAGATTAGCACATTTTATTTTATTTTACCCCCTCCCTCAACAGTAATTAATCCCCGTTTTTATTAATATTTTTATTCCAAACAATCCATTTCACACAACAAACAGCTGCAATTTCCTTAATCGAATACCTGTTCGCATTGCTATTTTTCTGTTAGAAACTGTTGACTAGAAGGATACATTTGTGCTTCCTTTCCCCAAAAGTCAAGCCGCAAATGCAGCAACTTCTATGAGAACGAAGATGGATCCACCTTATTGAACTGTGGCGCACAAAGCCAATATAACTCTATTCACAACTTTATTCATGTTGTGATTCAATTCTTCCACACTAAATTCCAATGTCGGATCTATCGAACTGCTTTTTCCATTTTACAATTGAAGGACAAAAGGTACACATATAAATACAAATAATGTTAGAGCAAGAAAACAAACTTTATATGTCCCTCCTAGTTTTCAAATGATTTATAAATCTGTCAATATTTGCCTTTTAGAATAGTTGAGTATGTTTTTTCGAGTAAATGCTTAACTCGGCCAATATGATTTATCTTTTTTTGAGGTCTTTTCTCCGTGGATCTATGATCCGTTTCAATTAATCTCCAAGAGTTGATAATCTTGTAAAATCTAGTCAGTCATCCGTATAATCGCTCAAAACTAAATAAAAACCACCTAAAACATAGGAGGATTTGATGTAACTATGAAGATCGCCCATTGTAAAATCGTACTAATTATCTCGTAAAATCAAGTTCATTGACCACATTTATTTGATAAGGGCGTTCGATTACTTCCTTTTCTCTTTTTCTCATTTTTCGTCATTGCGTGTGAGAATTTGTTTGACTGCGATAATGGGACCCTATCTCCCTTAACAACGGCCGCGAAAAACACGCAAAAACACAGGGAGCTGGATGCAGGGTCACAAATTAATAATACAATCGTTTTGTGAAATGTTCTCCCATGAAATACAACCTGCTTATTTCGAAAAAAAAATGTTTAATTGGATTATTGGAGCACTAAGGCATGAAACAGTCAATAAATACCAGCGGGCTTAATTGAAATTTACGGCTGGAACATTGATGCCAATCATACAAAACGTGTCCTTACAAGCATTATTGCATTCTTGAGAGAACGGCAAATTAATTAATATGTGTAAATGCTTATTATTAAAAACCAAATGAATAGAACGATAAGTAGAAAGCAGAGAAATAAAAAGAAAACATACTCAAATAAGCCCTAAGCAAACTTTATGCGAAGTGAGTCTTAAGTTTATGAAAGTTGAAATTGCAGATTGATCTACTGGAGAGACTGAACACGTTCCGTCGTAACAGAGAGCTATGTGATGTGGTTCTCTTCGTACGCGAGAGGGAGATATACGCGCATAAGGTAAGATGAGGGAATGAAGTTCACCATTTCAGTTTGTAAGCCAATGCCGATAAGGGAAATTTTTTCTAAATGGGATTACGAAGAAAGCTACGTTGGGATGTCACCCAGTAACGCGCATAGGTTTACGCATTACCCATGTTCAACAAGAACGTAACTCAGGTTGTCCTGGCTGCCGTGTCTCCAGCTCTATTCGACATGTTCATTCGCGAGGATGAAGAAAGAGCTAGAACTCAGAACACAGGTGAGGAGTCTTCTATCCGGGAACATTTTGCCGAATAGGGGTTTCACGATGGTAACATATATCATAACGAATTATGCTTTGTGATCTACATATGGTTAATTCACCCTGGAACATTAAGTTCTCGTAGGTCACTTAGGTTTTGGTTTTCATCAGGACGTTGGAAGCGATATTAGCAAAAGTGCTTTTATCAGTCTATGTTAATTGCGTGACTCGACAGTTAGGTGTATTTGTACAGTTCCATGAAAATGTAAGCGTTGTCTCGTTTGCTATCAATACATTCGATGATATACACTCAACTACTATTTTGAACGCAGAGTGTATAGATAGCCTAGGGAAATAACCAAAGGATATTCGTGCCGCTTTTTTCTTCTTATATCCTCTTTATATCAGAAAGTAAATCTTTTAAGAAGTATTAAAGATATTACTGGCTTTCAGTCCGCTCCTTAGTACTTTTCTCTAAGTAAAGATATGCTAGCGCTCTGGTCCTATTCAATTTCGAACCAATAATTATTCGAATGGTGAGAGAATGGGGTGGATTGAGTATATCCCTCAGGCTCGCCGCCCTCAACCGCTAGTGGGGACCGCCTGGTTGCGATGCCGTCCGCCGGACCGCAGGCCATCGCGTACTTCGAGTTCGCGCAGACCGACTACGACTGCTTTAAGGCCCTGGTCGACTTCGCCTACACCGCATAGTAGGTTACGGTGTCTTTGAGACCGTAATCACCCACCTTAATTAGAAAGCAACCACATATAGAAAGCACTTCCCCCTTTATGACAATTACGGTCGTCTGCTTTGCATTCACGTTTTTGCGCATTGTGCATCCTGAAAACCTGCATTCGCGCCTTTGGAATTGCACGAATTTTTAGGAATGAATGTTGATATTCCTATGATAAGAGCACGACACAAAGCACTTATTTCGTATGGGTCTTTGGATACTGGGCACTGATAATGATCAGAAAAAATATATGCTATTCTTTCAGCCTGGAGATCAGCAGTAAGAAAGTCGCCGAACTTTATAAGACGGCATACGCTCTTCAGATGAATCCCATTGCCAAAGCATGTGCCAACTATCTCGCGGAAAATCTTTCCGTACACAACTGCATTGGTATGTTGTAAACAGCTTTGTTAGATTATGAGTAATTTCTCCATGCTTAATGTTTCGTTTAGTTACTTTACTCTCTCCACAGCCCAAGTGAAAACACGTGAGTATCGTTCATGTCAAAAACATAATCATTTATTAAGCATGTGCAGATTGTCTTCTTGCTTTAGGAATTCGTCGCCAAGCCAACTTCAATAAGGATGCCTATTTGGTGGATAGGGTGGATAAATATGTGACGGAAAACTTCAGTACTGTTGCCGAGGAGAGTGTTGAATTCACTCAGTTGCCAGTGATCAAGGTAAATAATTTGCGACATTGCTTTGCTTCCGTAAGATATAAAGTCCGATAATTAGGCATTTTAAATAGTTTTTGAGCACGACCATTTCAGAGTCGTATCATTATTCCACTGGAAGAAGTTCGAAATAGCAAGCTGGGAATGTCGTTGGCTGAGAGAGCCCTTCACTATTTCGAGCGGTATAAGTGTGATAGAACGGAACACAGTCTGGAGCAGGTTGCCAGCAAGGTAAGAGTGTATATCCCCGTCCTCTTGCACTTGGGCATATCAATATATTTTCTCGGCTGACGCCACCTGATGTGACTTTCCATTATCGAAATAAGATTGCATACTTATATGAAACTCCCGAAACGTATCTTCCAAGGTTTTATAATAACACACGAAAACACACACTCTGAAGGTACCGAAACGTTGGGCTATTTATATCAAACGCTGGACACGAATCTTTTCGTAGCGTGAATCCGCACAACCAAACAAATAAACATATAAACTTTGGTCTTTTCTATAGTAGTATTTGCAGACTCATCTGCTGTACTTGGAGGAAAATCATCTGACAGACTGTGCCGAAATGGATGACCGATCTTCCGTTGGAAGTTGTGAAATCATCCAAGATTACAAGAAAAATGGAAAGAAGAACATCGAGAAAGCGTATGTTTTATTGAGGTTGCAATCGCGTAAACTACACGAGTATCATGAGTGGATTTTCATTTTACTTCATTAAAAATTTAATCTCAATTACAGTGCGGCTGTCGAAATGAGAGGTGCACCGCAATTCAGTCACCGAGTGACCGGTGCCACAGCAGTTCGAATGGATGCTTCCCGTGTTCCAAATGATAAATATGGATCGACCGAAAGTCTGGAATCTGCGGGAACGGACACTTCTGAAACAGAAAACACTATCAATACACAACTGTTGGCTGTCCATCAAACTTCGGGTTCGTATAGTGAAGAATTACCAAGGCTACTATTTGAAAACGCACACGAAAGAAAGTATTCTCCCACAAACAAATGAATCTGATTCGTTTAGCCGAATACTGGGTTGCCCTGGTCGTCTTGTTCCATCGTCTGGTGGTTCTTTCACTCCAACTCACTGATGACGAGGAACTGACCCAGAAGAACAAGAATGGGTGAGTTGCTCTATTATGTGCCCTTTATTGCCTTTGGGAAGGGAGTGGTTTGCGCCACTCTGTATTTACAATTCAATATGCTTGAACTCTGCGCATCCCAGAAACAATGGATTACAGGAACGTGTATTTAACACGAGGAAAGCAGCGTTCAGTGTGTTGCAGAGTATAGGTTTCACCCCACCTTTTCCTTCCTTCAAAAATCTCTTTTTAGAAATGGAGTCTTGGACGCACAGAAGCAGAACCTTCTCAATCGTCTTGTTTCGGCGGCTGGTATGCAAAGGACCCCGCTGCCATCAATGTCTGCTGCTAGATGCTCAACTGGTGCAGTATTCCTCAACGGAAAGATCTTCGTTTGCGGTACGTTTGTTTGCTATGATCGCATTGGGTCGCTAATAACAGAAGTGGAGAACAGTTAAATGTTATGCAAAATTTCATTTTTAGGAGGCTATGACCGTGGAGAGTGTCTGAAAACCGTAGAAGAATACGATCTCCAGAAGGGCAACTGGACTTCTTTGCCCAATATGCTCAATGAAAGGGGAAGGTTCGATACGGCAGTGCTCAATGGAAAGGTAGCTTTATTAATATTGTCTGTTTCACTGGCATGCGAATTAGAAATCGGAACACAAGTTATGAATTCTGTTCATTGTATTATCGAGAGCTTTCAGATCTATGCAATTGCGGGTTCCAACGGAAACAATGACCTGAAAACAGTGGAAGTTTTCGATCCAAAGACTGGGAAGTGGTCTGCGAGTCCATCTGTCAATAAGGCTCGTTCTCATAACGGCTGCGCTGTTCTTGATGGAATGATATATATTGTTGGAGGCAGCAACGACCAAGTGGTCATGAAGGTAAGTAGTGCTACGTGAATTAGCGTATGTCTAATGAAATGTGCAAAGACCGTTAAAGACAAAAAGCGTTTTGTTTTCGGCTAAAGAAAGTATTCTTAGGATTGTGAACGTTTCGACCCAAAGACTGGACAGTGGAGTCCCATTGCCCCCCTTATCAATGCCAGATATCAGTCTGGTGTTATCGGATGGAGAGGAATGGTAGTAGCAGTTGGAGGATGTGATAGATGGTCATGCGTAGACACAGTGGAGGCTTACGACCCCAAGACGAACACTTGGAAGGAACTCTGCAAACTGAGGACACCCAGAAGAGGATGTGCTGTTGCAGTTGTCAGAGGTTGGCTTCTCGACTTTTTTGTGGAACATGTGTTGATCAGCATTTGGCCGCCTATTACACGGTCAAGTGAACCACAAGTTTGAAAAACTGCCTTTTTAGATTCTTTGTATGTAATCGGCGGTCACGACGGAACACAGTCTCTCAACACGGTCGAGATTCTCGACCACCCAAGTGGTTCGTGGAAGCCTGGGCCTCCCCTTACCACTCCTCGAGCCAACACCCGAGCAGTGGTAACTGCAGGATCCGTGATATATGCTATCGGAGGTTTCAATGGAAACCAGTTCCTTGACACAATTGAGTTGCTCGAAAGCGGTGAGTGATTTGTACATGCAAGTAAGTACATAGAGTCAAATGTACACATAATTCTACCATGTTCGCTTTTGAAGAGTAAGATATTTATTTATTTATTTTCTTTGCAGAAACGGTTGGATGGTGCAATTGGCAGCAGAAGCCCGTGGAGTTCAGTCTCCTAGAGGAGGACGAGGAGGACGAACACGATGGGGAAGATCAACAGAATTCTCCCCTCGACCCTCACCATACAAATGAGACTCCCCACCACCCCGCGGAGGCTACACATTCGGCAGCTGATGCCCCTCAAGTTGTGAGCCAGAAGGCGGTTGAGGCACAGTAGATTGTTTTCTTTGATTTCTTCTAAAATTGTGTTCTGGACAGTGTTTGTAATCGATGTCAGCATTTTTAATCGATTGTTGTTGTTAATAGTAGCTTCTTATGTTGCCGTTGTTTTTATATGTTAATGGTATCCGGGTGAAAGTTCTTCACGACGCAACTCGCTCTTCTCTTTTGTTTTACTTCTCCACTATTTGTAGTTGAATATCCTTCCAAATGCTGTCTATCCATCTGCCCACATCAGTGTATTGAGTACGGTTTCCAATCATTGTGTTATTCAGTCCCATATCAAACGTCCCCAATTCTATCTCCATAATCTTTCTACTATCCAAAACATATAGAGTGGTTTGTTATCTGCCCTTTATCTATTATTATATGTATCGGATGACAGCTTCCTCGACTGTAGCCTGTTCTGTACATAGAAGATCAGTTGTTCTTTGATATTTTTTGACAAACGAGTAATTCTTGCATATTTACATCATGATTATTCATCCGTAGAGATCTATGTATTTTTAGTGAGCAAATATGCACATTTGGTGGATCTGGTTTACACAGCAGTCCCTGCAAGTGATAATCGGTTGTTTTAATTATTATTGTTGTTATTTTCACCGCAATCGGACTGCTCTTCCGAGTGCTCAAGTATTGTCGGATATTTTTTGGTATAAAGTATTTAAGGAAAAAAAGCGTTGAAAGCAATATAAACACAAGGTTGATTGAATAAGTATTGTAGACTGCTAACGTATTGTAGACTGTAAAGCATTCGCTTGTTGTTTTCATAGTGGGATCCTCCTTATTCCAAAAAAACTTTGAATGATGCATAGCAGAAGGAAAGTAAATTTAAAAACAACTATTTAACATTGTCAAATAACTATTTAACAAATGGAATCTAACAACCAATGAGTTGGCAAGCATCTGCAAAGATAGATAGGTGTGATCAAAGTAACTGGTCGGAGTCCAGGAAGAAGACTCCGTTCGCGTTAAAATATTTACGCTTATTATATTATTTAACCAAGAAGAGCAATACAATATATTACATACATATTTTGATGCCATAAGTTTTCTCAGACAAGCTCCAGTATTCTAATTGTAAGTTACGTTTGGCATATGGTGGGATTCTTGTTTTTAACCTAATATCGTGATCTTCATATCAAACTTAGTGCGCTTTAATTGATTTTAGGTTGGATTTTACTTTCTGCACCTTTGCGGCAATGTGCAGAAATGGGCGCCGCATGCATGTCCGGAATGTTCTCCGCTTGCATGACGTCAGCCAGATGATGTAGATGCAGCGTACTAACTAACATATATATAATTTACAGGCAGTCATTTTTTATGATGCACCGATAAAACGAAGCCAATACCGCCAAAAAAAAAATTTACGCATCACATCAAATACATCAAAATGATTAAACAATCGAAAACATAAAATAATAATGCGAATTAAGGAAGGACTAAGAAAATTAGATGCTTTGGCAATTACGGCAGTTCACGAATAAAATAGGCATAAAACAGCAAGAGTTTAAACGGAAACAGGCACTTAAAATAAAGGAAAAACAAGTAAGCACTGTGAGGAACTTCATTCACCGTTGTTGAAAATAAATAGCAATTCAAAAGTCACCGTCGAAAATAATAACAGATAGTACAAATAAGCATGAGATCAAGGCACATACATTTAAGCCACACCGTACAGACAATACCACGTAATAGTAAAAAAAAGGCAGGAGTGATTGTTTGCATCACTTGCAGATTTCATGCAGAGCTGCTTGTTTCGGACTTCGGCAGTCGAAAATGAGAGGCGGAAGATAGTCACGCATCACTTTCCTGAAATGGAATAAGATACTGAACGTAAATACTAACTATCATATGTGAACCTAAGAACTCCAAATTACTGATAACTTTGCTCATCTAATGTTATCACTGATTGGTGAAAGAACGAAGTAAATCTTACTTGCAAGATCTGCACTGTGCTTCAAAAATCTGCTGGAACTTGGAGAATAGAATGCAAATCTGCATCAGAGAACTGTGACTTCTGTAGTCGACGTTCTGAACAAATGACAGTCTTTTCACAGAGATAAACAATGGTACTTTTCCCAAGTGAATAAACATGTATCCTTAAAAATCATGAAAGCTTTGAAATGAAGAAATATATGTGAGACAACTTACTGGATTTATACTCTGATAAAGGTGGAGGTTTCCCTGAACAGAGAGCTTGCGGAAAACCAGATATCGACTTTCCCGAGTTAGATCAACCTGAAAATGATGCAAGTGAATAGAACCATCTGATATTATGCTTGAAAATGATCTGCTTACCGCTGAACGATTTCGGCTGCTATCGTTGATGGTTTAAAGTTTTCTTTACTGGAAACGGTGGTAAATGTTGTCCTCACGACAATGTAGGTCACTAGCAGAGTGGTAGATTAACGATAATACAGATCTTACCCTTCTCTCTCCCATCTCTTCAGTGAATCCCCATTCCTCGTGAGGAGCAATGAACTGAACCATTTCGATCTGACCATTATTCTCCACCATGATCATTTTCAGCGAGCAAACAGTTTGCTTTTCGACATAAACTCCAAATCTGAGCTGAAAACAAAACGTGAATATACAAGTGACCGCTATACAACTGGTGTGAACTAATAAAACTGGTTGATACAATTGTGTCGACAAAAAAAGAAGTAGAATCACACATTACATGGAGGACTACTGGAGCACGGAGTACTTTTCGACGCACCAATCGAAACATCACATACCTCAATGATCGACGACATGTTATTTTTCTCCAGGTAACGATGATATATTCCAACTCGCTTTGCTGCAAATTCCTTGACTGTCTGAAATAAACCGAGTTGAGACTACCAAAACATTCAATGCTTACAAAGGAAAGATGAAGTACGACCGTATCGTCTGGAGCAGGTCATTTTATTTTATAGGTCATTTTGTAGAGGATTTCAAGCTGAAAATGTTGTAATAGAAAGCACAAAATCCGTTTTCTCCAAAAAAAAATTATAAGCCGTTGAATTTTTCATAATATTTCATATTTCATCATTATCTTGTTAGCTGGATTGATGAAAAAGGCTAAATGTAAAAACAGACTACCCATCATCCATCAACAAAAACTCACATGAGCAAATAAGCCCTCAAAGTGATTATGCGGATGAATGGACCTCCAATCCGAATAGGCAACTGGACGGGGAACGAACACACTCGGCTTCCTTCTGTACTGATGCTTTTGAAAGTCATGCAGGAATGAGTACATTTGCTGAAAATACAAGGATTAATAACAACATTTACTTCCGTCCACTGTTCTGTTCGTCATTTTCATAATCTTCCTTTTTGCTGATGCATCCTACTCTCCCATTATGGACGCAAAAAAAACTAATAAGCATAAACAGCGGCAACTCACAAAGTTGCCCTCATTCCAGTTAGAGCAGTCGGCCATTGCAGCTATGAGGTCGTGTGCTCCAGTGTCCAATTGTTCTTCCTGATAGAGATTGATCATCGTCTCCAGTTTATCAGTCCGCGGCATTTGAGATGGAAGACTCTTCGAATGTGCCTCTAGTTTCCTAAACAAAAAACAATCAAGAAATGGACATTGTTGGTCTTCCTTCTTTACAATCCGTTGTTGTTGTGCCGGATTCATCATATTTTAATTATTTTGTTTTAATACATCAAAATACAAGGGACAAGATGGTTTCATGAAATAAAAGAATTCAACTCATGAAATGACTCACTCGAATTCCAGCTTCAATCTATCCAGCAGATTGACACATTTTTGGATTTGTTGATTGGTAGGCCTGGATGAGGAGCCCATTTGTTCGGAAATTTGTTGATAAGTCTTCAGTGTCAGATTGCGGAACTGGCGCACGAGATACAAGCCTAAAAGATATGGAAACATTATCTCCCTAGAATTGAAAATGGATATTGAAAATGGATCATAATAAAAACAATAAAGGTGTTTATTTTAAAAGAAAAAAAAAATCTTCATTATGTGTTCCAGCGATAACTTACAGTTATTGCTTGAACTAACAGCCGCCTTGTACTGCTGCGCCGGGGTCATCATACTGCAAAATACAATAATAAAAAGCAGAAAAAAAAACAGCTATCCATTAAACTTGCATAGAAAGACAATATTACACAAGGCATAATCGACACAGAAACATGATAATTGGACATGTAGAACCATCAATTGAAGAGAAGAACAAACATGGAACAAGGCAAATCTTTATTCTCTATCTTACATACAGTAAACAAGTAAATTTCTCTAGAGCGTTCGATTGAAAAGCTAATAAGAACTTCAAATCTCCTTCTGGACTGGTTTCGACTCGGGAAGTTTGGTCTGGATCGAGGAGATTTGCTCATCCCACTCCTAGAACAAGAAAGACGATAAACACGAAATGTGCAAAAAAAAATCACAAATTATGAATACCACTTTATTGAATACCACTTTATGAAATCACACCTAAAAATCCAAAAACGTCAGCTACAACAATTACAGATTACAATTACACATTGTATAGAAAAGATTAAAAATAAAAACACAAGGGTTACCTTCTCGAGCTTGCTCCAGTGCTGAATCAGTTCCTTCTTTCTTTGCTCCCTCTTGTTGAAGTAGTAAGGGAACTGTTCCCTCTCAGGCAAAGTCCACTGCTCGGAATCAAGAAGCACATCCGGAGACTCACGTTCACGATCATAAGACGAACCTAAAGCAACAAATATTTGGTTATTGGGTAGAATTGTGCATATTCGGTGACAAGCAAGATGCACTAGCAAAGGGCACCAATTGAAAAAAAAACAGCCGCATCGGAAGCCATGTACTAGTTTACAGCGTAAATCAGGCAGTTAACAAAAACACTAATTAACACTGACCCAATGGATCCAAAGCGAATCTGAATGGCTTGAAATGTCTCTTTTCCCACAATTGCCTGCATCCATCAGCAACCATCAGTTGAGATTTGCGGGTGTCCTGAAACGTTACGAAGTTAAAATAGGATAAAACATAGGTACACAAAAATGCATGATTTTGACGTGTAAACACGAATCCCGAAAATGTATTTCAATGTTATGATGTTAACGCGGATGGGAAATACCAAAGAAATGCTTCATTCTTAAGTCACGAATGCTTGGTGTGAAGAAACAAGAAACCAGGAAAATCTACGTTAGATAAAAATTAAATAAAGCCTCCCAACGAAAACAATAAACCCAAATTGTCGTACCCTTTCGTCCTTGTTGGCATCAAATCTGGCCCTCATGATCACTTTTTGGAAGCGAACTTCGAGGTTATCTCCTCCATACCAATTGTCTACTTCACGAAGACATCTCTTGTACAGCCGACACACCTAAAACCTTCCTAATTAAACATCGAAAAGACATAAAACGCTTTCACTTACACCACATTAGATTAAGGTACAAGATACAGACCACGAGTTAAGTCGTGAAATCCGTTCTGATTTCAAAAAAATGCTAATATAAGGGTTTATTTCGAAACCAAAAAAAATCATAAATGAAAGAAGGAAAGCAGTGCTACGCATTTAGATTAGATAAACAATGTACCTTCTGCCTGTGAGAGAGCGCCTTCGTGAACATCCATGCCGGAGACTCGGCCATGTTTAGATCACCCCAGTGAGAAACGTACTGAAAACAAGTTTATATAACAAAAATAAACTAAATGCAAGGCTTAGCTAAAAAAAACTACATAAAGGATTGTAAAAGACAACAAAAGAAATAATTTCTAAAATAGAAAAACTAAAAAATGTTGATGAAAGCACAAAATCCTCATGCCGTTTAAAAAAAATACTGCAGGACCTTCACTTTTCGACCAACAGCAATGACAATGTGAAAACAAAGCTAGAAAATAAATAAAGCGACATGTTAGTTAATAAAGAATCATTTAATAAACAAAGAATGATTATTACGGATAAGCCCACAAATAAAACTAGTGAAAAAATCAGCAGAAAAAGTGCGGAGCATTTTCGGCGATCTGCGTTGGTGTACACCTTTTCAAGAGCGCACACAGCACGTACTACCGTATATCTGCACGATAAAATTCTTTTCGCATGTCGTGTGAGGAGGAAAAACATAAACTAATCTGTAGACGCGTGTGAGAGGTATATTAATTAACAGTGCTTTCTACTAGGGGCGGAAATGAACGTAGAATATTATGAATGAAAGTCGGACTCTCATTTGTCCCAAGTAAAACTGATATATGAATTTTCTCGTTTATACATATATACTCACACGTCACGATTACTGTTGAAGCTCCAGGATTTTTCTTTCAGAATAACTGACAGAAACAATTCAAATCATGCTCTATTATCAAGAATGTTCTGTAAGTACACTTTTGTTTCTTGGGCATGTTTTAAAGGGACGCAGTCACTACAAATTCAACCTTTATATTGGATTTGCATTAAATATGGGAAGATATGTAGGAGAATATGCAGCCAATAAAAAGCCACATAAAAGTGAACTCAGGGAGAGAAATCAATGAGAATGAGTTTTGGTAAATTACCGTCACCGGGGCATATAGGCAATTGCGAGGAGTGCACGGAGAATAAACAACCTACACCTAGCGGGTGGTTTATCACTGCGGGGATTTCTTATCAACCGCTATACAGGCAATTGCACGTTACTGTGATCTCTCCCTGAGTTCGTTTTGCTGTAATTTGGCCCCGGTACCGTATTTTTCTTCATATTTTAGTATATTTTATGAAAAGCGAGTAAAAACTACTATTTGTAGTGACTGCGACCATTTAAAAAGCCTTGTGTATGTATACAAAGGTGGCCGTCCATCTGTACTGGTTGTCCTTTACGGTACCGTCCGGTCTGCTCACGTCATGCTATATCAATTGTTTCGTTCGTTGTCCCTTTGAGACAGTTATCATCCTGGTTCTTATCCTGCAACCATGCACTGGTTTAGATCCTCAGGTTCTCAGGATCCGGGCGTGCTCCACGGGTTAGTTAATTTTTACATTATTCAATACGAAGGAGAGCAATATTATGCAAGGCACTATGTTTTCCATAAGGGAAATGTTTTGAATGGTACGTGCTTGCGATTTTCCAATTCAACATGATCAATATCTTCCCCTAAATTCTATTAGTCCTACGGTGAAATGTAGCATTTGTCATTTGTACGACTGATCCGAAGGATTGTCAGCCGCAACCCATGTTCTGTCAATCAACTCATGGTTTGTGGGTGCACAAACTGCATTTCCCTAGAACGATGTTGAACATACATTTGTAAACAAATGACCTGACAATGAGACAAGAAAAACGCTTCCCACAGTCTTGTCTGGTGCATCTTTGTTTCTGTACAAAGAGAGGGGGCAAAGGGCATATGCGCTTTGCGATATAAAACTTTAGCCACATAGCTCCCAAGCCGAGATAGCATGATCTGATATAGTTTTAGATTAAAATTACCCTAAGTCCTCCTTTCATGGCCTTGTTGTGTATTGTGTCGTAATTCCAAACATTCCTTTCTGCTTCTCTAAACTGAAATTAAGCCCCTGCTTAACGCCTTCATTCCATTGAATCTACACAAAACTGCGCGAATCAAGCCCTCAATAAGTGTTAATAATAAACTATTCTCGTGTAAACAAATCGCGTCAAAACATAACACTAAATTGCTGATCCCAAATTCAATAAGTGGATAAAGCACATTCATATATCCGGATGTTTTGAGGGGATAAACACTCAATTATTAACAACAAACTGCCAAGATTGTGTTTTTAAACGAATGTTTTTTGTACCTGACCATTCCCTTGTGCTTTATTTTGAACAAGTAACACGCCGTTAGTGGACACCATCTCAATTTGTATTAACCTTTATACACAATTTTATTGCGACGACGATATCAAATGTTATTGGTACTAGAGTATTGTTGGAAATCTACCGTATTTATCTAGTCGGGGGCGGTGTGCTGAAATAAGGTCATATAAAATATTAGAAGAGGGTTTCCCGCCGAGAAAGTCCCATCACGCCTATTCATTCGAAGCAAAATCATTGAATTCACGGCCAATTAACACGGCACAATGCGGGATCTTTGACAGGGAGGCTCATAACAATCTACAGAGGACTAGCTGTTATTTACTTATAGTCTTCTTCTTAACTTCCCGCACCTTGCCAATAAATTACGCATTTAGGATATCTTCAACAACAAAAAAAAACGGATTTATTTATTTATGCCTGCATTTAAAGTATCAATTACTCTCGTGTCGAGAAACTGCCTCGAGCCCCACGAATAAAGAATGGTTGTGTTTTTTTTTAGTAATCAGGAATTTTCCTAAAAAAATAGCTCAATTTCTATTGCGTTCAACTCCCCAGTCTGGCAATGCTATTAGGAATGTTGTTGGGAAATTTGACGTTTCGAACGTTTTCTGGCCAATTAAGTAACGTCGAATGGTAGACAGAATATTTGAATTTGTTGGTGTTGTGTGTCGACAGATTGCATGCACATAAGAGAAGGATGGCCCCGGGTTCGGAGTTCGCATCTGCCTATGATAATCACTGATATGTGTACAGAGAAAACTCCTCAGGGGATAACACCACACTGGAACATTTGGAACATTTGAATGGACCAGGGAACGCTTCTTTATGCCATGAGTTTAATAGAGAGAATAATTTGTTATTTATTTACTGTAACAGCAAGGATTATGTAGTACAGTTTTATGTAGTACAGTAAGTAATGACTTTCCATTAAAATTAAAATTATCATTTTTCTACTTCTGGGTTTTTCAATTAAGATAAAGAGGATTAGTGGAAGCTTCTCAAGTGTTCGTAATGTGACGATCAGTTTTAATAAAACATCGAGCCCTACAACGGTTGGCAGTAAGGCAATTATAACAGTATAATACCTAAACGAAGAGCAACGGTTGAAAATAAAAGAAAACGCTCGTTGTTTTTTGTAGGACGTTGATTTTGTTTATTTCTAAGCCATGGTGCGCACTATGCACCACACTCATTGGTTTATTGTTCACATTCAGCAGTAGGATAATAGCTTTGCAGACTTCATATAACCCCTCAGCTGATATTTTAAAAAGCCTCTGATCTTCCGCCACAAACCCCGATCTGTGCTTGTTTTCGTGGATATCTGATTGTTTAAGAAATTGGCTTGTTCAGAGGGAAATGCGGCCCTCTTCTCTGACAAGTTGTAATGGAAATATTGACGGCTGATTGACAGTCGGTTGGGGTTCTGCCGGAACTCGAAATTACAATGACAGATCGATATATTGAAAACAACCTGCTGCTAGATATATTATAGTAAAGGAAAATTTAGAGTCAGAGAGATATTCAAGGAATAGTCCTAAATACGTGCAGGAATTTACTTACACCAATAAAACGGGAAGTAAGCTTTTATTTTAGTAATTCTACGAAGTGTAGTTCCATGTGAGTCATTGTTATGTATTGGGCATAGTTAAAACCTTGACTTCAGATTGATCGGTGTTCCTTGCGTATAAACAAATTCACCGGTACGTGGTTTTCAACTTGTAATCATGGTTCATCAACGCTTGCTTGTTCTAGCAAGCACTCGGGTTTTGATCACTCATTAACATCACCCAATGCTTGTGCTCATTAAGTATCTGCTCTTGTCTATCAAAAGCCACCGCTCCGTGTTCTGTTGTGCCTTTTGCGCTCTTAGGGTCCTTAGCTAATCGCTTCCCTCCCTCTCCCCAAATTGTCGCTATTTCCCCAGGCTATGGGCGGAGTCCGCCCTACGGTATCCCTTGCCCTCCCCATTGGCCGAACACAAACCCGCAATTCAGTCTGTTATACCACAATCATCTATTGTCGCACAATCAAACGTCCACATCCACAGAACAGATGACGAAGTTCAACATACTCGATTTGTGTCCGGACCTAGCGGAACCCACTTCAACTGCAAACGGTACTTTTTATCATTGTTTATTCATGTTTACATTATTGCATTCCAATTATTGGGCTTACTCAGTCTTTTACACTTCTTCCACGACAGTTTAAACATTGTTTTAGCATAGCTTGATACAATTTCTCGTATACTTTGTCATAGCGTACACTGATACATTTTCTCGTACATGTATCTTATCTGTAAGTTGCTGTGTTACATTCCTTCTATTTCTTTCTTCTATTTGTTTTCTTCTTAGTTCACAAAGCGGAGGAATTGGATGTTCATTCTGAATCGGACGAGGGAATTGATGAAGGCTCATCCGAGGGACTTCGGTCTCCCCAACCGTCAGTGGTGTCTGATGTCAGATCTCCCGGACCTTCACCTTCAACGACGAATTCACCGTCGTCTGGCCTTTCTGATACCAGTCCAGATACCAGTCGAACGGAGGATAAAGATAAGGTTTGTCCTTACATGTGTTATTTTCTGTGTTCATTAATTGTATAATTTGCATTATTTCTGTTAAATATATGATGTTTTATAATCGTATGTTTAGGATGAATCCGCCGAACCTTCTCCCTCAAAGTCTGAGCACGAGAAACCTCCATTCAGTTACAATGCTTTGATTATGATGGCTATCAAGAATAGTAAGGAAAAGAGGTGAGTGAGATTTCAGTGCTTTCTTAGAATCTCGACTTGTTTACTGGCAATTTGTTGAATATTAAAAACTTCCTATTTCTAATTTCTGGTTTTTGTGCCCATTCTGATGCGTATCTTTTCAGGTTGACACTGTCCGGTATTTACGACTACATCATGAGCAACTACCCCTTCTACAGGGACAATAAGCAAGGATGGCAGAATTCCATCCGACACAATTTGTCCCTCAACAAATGTTTCGTCAAAGTGCCACGAAACTTCGATGATCCCGGAAAAGGTACGAATCCGGCCTTATCTGCTTGATCGTTAGGTGTTTTGTTTCTCCCAATACTACTGTTTTCATTGTTAATTTAAAAAACTCTAGTTCTGTTGCATCCCCATATGATAATATCAATCTGCTTTGCTTGCCTCGAGCAATAACTTGCTAGTTCATAAACGGCTGTAAACACGGCTGCGTTACCTGCAGTTAAAGGTCGCATCTGTCGTTATAAATGTTAGATTATGAGTGTTCCACGGATATCCCCTAGGCACAACAGTGTTAAGTCGACTAATTGGTGTATTGTGCATGGATTATATCCAATAGACATGTCACTTTTTGACAATTTCTGAACAAAGAGACAGTTTCTCGGGTGTGAATGTGAGTTGTTTAGGTAACTATTGGATGTTGGATGCCTCGGTCGAAGATGAGGTTTTCATTGGAGGTTCGACGGGAAAGTTGCGAAGACGCCCCAGTAGTCTCAACCGAAACAGATTGGAAATGTACAAGCAGTATGGGGGAGCGGTGTTCATTCCACCACACTTTCACTCACAACAACTGGGAGGTTCACCTCAGGTATTCAATGGAGTCTCACCTCCCCGGATGGGTCTCCCTCCACAATGGCCCGTAACTCCCGTATCTACACTTCCCAATATGGGAGTGAATCCCATGCTTGCCCAGTTCCCGTTCCCATCACAAGAACTTATGCGATTCTATCTTTCACAAAACCTTCCCAAGAGTTGCTAATGTGTTATCAATACCTCTTTACATTGTATTGTAGTGCTAAAGTATTGCTGCTAACATGCTTGCTTTTGTAATAATATATAACTTGTAATGGATATTCTTTTTCTTTACTTTTGTCGGTCGCCTTACCGGTTCTAACTCCCCCCTTAACGTTGTCACAGTCTAACCACTAGCAAATCGCTCAGATTTAGTTCATAAATACATTAAATGGTCATATTTATATCCTCTACTGCACGGGTACGGAACATTCATTTCTCTTTATTTTTTTGACCCTTGAGCCCCTTTATTTTAATAACCTCATAAAATTTACGTGATATATTTATGCAATATATTTACTTACTGATTTGAGCTTGTTGGTTTTTTTTGTCCGGATTTTTTTTTTGTAATATCATGTATTTTCCTTTGTTGTTGATGCTAGTGTTATGGTTTTATTTCTATTAGTCAAGGTGCTTCGTTTTTCTTATATAGTGTATGACTGTTGCAATGCCTATGAAGTAAGTGTAATTATCATCATAGCTATAATGTATTAGATATAGAGTTTTTCTCATCGTGCTAAATGTTTAATAATGAACTTGTGCACATTGTTTGCTAATAATTAAGTAGTTAGTTTTTTTTTACTTGAATCTGTACATTTATGATTTTGCATTTTATTAATAAAAACAAAGAATATTTGAATTTTTGTTTCGTATTGATAGAAATCGTATACAAACAAACAAAAACAATATAGAGGGCTTGTTGTTGTGTTTCACTTTTGCTAATACAGGAATTTTTCCTAATTATCCTAGAAGTGTACTGTAGGCAAGGCATATGATAGAAGTCATTTGTATACACCTGTTGTAACATCAGCCCCCGGAGCGCATCGGTCGCTTTCATCCAAACTGTATCCCCCTTAATCCTAAAACGATGCGGTTTAGGTTACAATAAATTGTTTGCCCGTGAAGAAGAAACACATACATTTATTAAATACGTGCTAAACGGTCACGCTAATGTAAATTGCCGAAGTTTGTGCATGTCTTTCATTAAACCGCCTCAAGACAATAACTGTGAATAGTGACACCCCTTACGGCTAATTTGCTCCCTCGACAATGTACACATTAATTCATCCAATTAAAAAGAACTAATAAGAGCGATGTTCCAACTTCTAAACATACTTCGCTGGTCGATCAGACAAAATTTAAAAACAAAGCCTTATGTTCTCAGGTATTGTAATTGTTTATAACTTTGGATGCCAGCGTGATAACTTACCACAACAACCTTATTCAACGATCACGTTACCACTCCGAGTATTGCTCGTTGTTAAACAAAGCGAAGCATGGAGATTATGTTTCTAGTGCCAGATTGGGCAACTTGGGTTCTTTGTTTTCGAACAACAAGATCTAGCTTTCTAGTGGGAAGCTAATTATTGTTTGGAGATCATACCTTTAGAAAATCTTTTACTGATCTTGAAACTTTGTGGCATAATTTGTGGGCATGCATGTACTTGGACCATTATAATTGTTAGTCTGGAATATTGGTTGAATCCACAAGAATAATGTGCTACCTTCTAGTACCTGTTATTCCATAGACAGGTGCCTGTTATTCCCACTTCCGACGAATAGTCCACATCTGGAGTGACATAATGAAGCGCTGACAAATCCCTCATTTACAAAAGCGATTGCATCCCATAACAATAATCCACTTGCTTCGAGGAGGATAAGTCAACGTAACTATGTGTTTTCAAGAGACACCACCGGCTGACTCTATCAAGCACTGTTGGAGTGAATAACAACAGAATGCACAAGACACTGGGGTTTATTTCTAAATAGTGTGATCATCTTAAGATATCTATCCTAGCCAAGCTGTAGAAGCGCACTTGCTTGTGCCACAGGTTGTGCACATCTCTAGCCTCATTGTCAGCAAAAAGCTTTGCATCATTTCTTCAGCTTCCGTGTTGTTACTTAACGACCTAGGGACCTACTACCGTTACAGATTAGCATTAGCACAATAATTCCCCCTAACAGTGGTAGGAAGTGAGTTGCCCTTCGCATATATGTCATCGAACTTGTCAAAATTAATCCCACTCAGCGCCTCCGGAAAACATTGTCCGTCATTTCCTGCATACAATTGGCAACAAGGAGCAGTTTTCCAAACAGACGATCTGCAAAATAATACTTGATGACCCATGTCATGTTCAACTATCCTCCAGTCTTCCTGTTTTTATTTGAAGGATTTATAAATGTAGAACATCCTTTTTACTCACAATAATATAAAATTACATTAGATACCCAGTTATTTTGTCTATCGTTACTCTCAAAATTTTTAATAATACACGACTAGACATAGTTATGACGTCGGTCAAAAACGGTGTAACACGTAAAACTGTTGCCTTTGATGCAGTTAACAAGTATGTGTGAGGGCACGAGGCAGGTGCCTTTTTCAATGGGTGACAACCTCTTGCTCGAACCACTATACCTTCTCATCTAACCGCAATGCAAACCGACACACCGATTATGTAGATTAGCGTGTTCAATCCACACAGTTTCGTTTGCTAACCAAACATTGCCACACTTACTGTATTAGGATCGTTTGCAATTGACGCCGTTTCAGCAAAAGGCTACTGCGTTACAGTACGCCAAGGGAACATTTTTAGATTTTTAGTTTCAGAAGCTACTCTACCGCCAAACCTTGGGTCAGAGTTTAGATATAGTGTTGTAGCTTATTGACCTGGCTTGATTACACTAAAGAGAGGAAATGTTTAATAATACGTAAACTATTCGAGCAGATCGAGTTCGCATTAAAGGATGCGCGGTGGAAATATGATAGCACTTAAGGGAAGAAACACCTTTGGGATTGACCGCTCGCTACCTGCACAACTGTTGAATACCACTCTGCTACATCTCAACAAGCGGAAACCAAAAACTCATTGGATGATTATACAGAAAAATAATATTTAATTGGGAAGTTCGGAATATCTATCATCGCCTACATACCTAGGTTCCTCGGATTTAAACCTTCTATTTGTGTACCGTAGTGCCCTTCTCAAGCACCTAACAATAATCGGATACCTGTTTTTGCCTTAGTTCAGCGTATTGCTATGCTATTGCACGACCAGCAAGTGCCTGTTGATAACTAAAGGAAACACATCGTAAACCCGTAAATTTACTCAATCATCAACGTAATTATTTGATTTATTGGGTGTAACGCCTGACTTGTGGTTGTAAACGGATGCAGGCAGCAGTGACCGACAGTTGTTTTCAACAGTACTTATGTAGTAATAACATTGGCTGGTGGTGTTCCTAAACCCCTGGCTTAAATATTATGAAATTCCCTTAAAGAAAACCTTGTTGTTTGTAAATCCTTGTAATTTTTAAATGTGTGAGATTGTTTATGCGCTGGCAACCGAAGAGTGCCTGCGATTGCAAATAAACTAGTGTAATTACAGTTTTTCGGGGCAGGTGAACGGAGCAGACGGTTTGCTTGTTTTCCTCAAATTTCGTTCGGTAATAATTTGAAGCGATTGAAGCAGTTAAATGGGTGCGGATTGGCTGCCGCCCTCTATCGGTAACTTTGATTTGGATGCCGTCACTGATCGACAAGGTTGCGCGATCAGATGAAGTCGGTATAGCGGAGGTGGAACAGGTGTCCCCAGTGGGGGATGTTCCCGAAGGTTGGGGTAAGGAGGTGACAGTGACCGTCTACTAGGGAACGGGTGTTGTAGTTCTGGGACTGAAATGTGCTCCCCATATCAAAGAAACAAGAATGCGTGCTGGCAACTATATTAAACTGACAACCTACGGTCACGCAATAGTACAAATCACAGGAAGCGTCACAACGAATTCTTGGCGAATTGTTGCAGATGTTGCAATGATGAAGGAATACCATTCAGTCTTTGAGTTAAACATTTCATTATTTCAGAATAATTACTTGCTCCCTGAAAATGTTTCTTACAGTACTCATTTTGTTGGCCAAACAAACTTGTGGTAATGAGAACAAAGGTACTTGCGACCTCTATCCGATCTGTATGCTATTCATTTATAATATAAAGCCTTGAAACACAAAATTCACTCCCCCCCCTACCCTTTATCTGCTACCCAACCACTACGTACATCCCCACCATTAACCAATTTCATTTCTCTTAAATAAAAAAAATAATAAATGTACATACATTGAGCACAAACTACCGCTATTGCCAGTTCTTTTTTAATTATTAGTTTAAATGTTATGTTTGCATGTTCAATACAAAATAATCTCAGGCAGTATAGTTCTCAGTCAGTTTGACCATTCAATCTAGTAACTACGGTACTCATTACCATGTATTTATTCCGTTAATTGAGGGTCCCAAAGGTGGATCACCGAAACCAAAGGTGCGACGTTTACGTGTTCAGACTTTTTGAAAATTGCTCAAGCAATGAAACAAGAACAGTCCTCACTATTCATGATTTTTCAAAAGTACAGCTACTCTGTTTCATTAACACCTTATTCCCAGATGGAATAAACAAGCCCATTATCATTCAAAGTCGTTCTCATTTCGTTTGTTCTTACTGTCCAACTGCCAAGAATAGAAACGGCCAAAGTACATAACAATCCAAAAAGCCATGGCCGCTTCAAAACACTCAAAGACCCACCTGTCCGCCATAAAACATTATTTGTCGTTTTTATAGTGTTTGTTCTTACTTGGAATAATGCAATTAAAGTAATTTACTGTAATTTGTTTCTAATGTTATTATTTCAGCCATGGATGTCTCAGAATGCGTGACTGCAATGCTTGTAGCCAGCGATACGTTGCCTATTTACATATTCATTGTTGTCGCAGACTTGACCGTGGTATCCTGTAACCTAATAGTTGGCTATATGATAATGACGTGCAAGGTAAGCTATCCTGTGGTGAAGGACTCGGCCCATTTGCACTGTCGGGTATGGTTATTAGTAATATATTATAATGTTTATTGGTGAGTTCACACATGCATACGAAATACTGCGCCAAAATACGAATTTCTGCAAAAAAGCAAAAGGTACCCTAAGATGTCGATGCGGTAACAATTGTAATTAATTAGTTTCGGACACTTTTGTCGTGTGATCGGGTCATTAAATCCTCATATGTGTGATCGAATGGAGTGGTTTCTTTTTCCGATAAGCAAACCCCATATGTTTATGTTTTAGTTGTATCACATCCACCTACGCATATGCTTTGCCAATATTATCCTCGCAATGAGTATGCGGAATATCTTCACAATATGGAGAGCGGCTAGGCGTATTCACGTATCCGCGACTGCACAGGTATTTTGCAGCAGAAGCTGTTTATATTTACAATATTATTTTTAGCCAAGTGAGCTCAATCAAGTTTGTTTAATATACAGTACCACCATAGCACGGTACGGAAGCCTTAGGTTATGGTTCTTTGTCATGCTCAAACTGGCAGGGACACTTTGACACGCGACAAAACAGATACGATTTTTATGGCAAAATTGAGTTGATCATTTTTAAATTTCAGTCCCCATGTGATTATATGGACGATCTGGGCATTTGCATGGCGCTTTCAAAACTCGCCCAATCTCCAGTACTCATGTGGTTTATGGCATACGCAGTGATTACATCTGAAAGAATTGTCAGCGTTATCTACACAAATACATACGAGAGAAGAGAGTATCCCTTTGTCGTTTTGCTTGTAAATGCGCTACCGGTGAGCTTCATTTTGTGGAGAAGTTTTGCACTTTGATCCTTAGTATCACAGGATTTATAATACTAAAAAATAATAACTTACTATCTTTAGTGGACCAAATTCGGTATTGACTTCGCGAACCATGCACAATTTTTGTTCAGTTCTGGACCTGTAGTAAGGTGAATATACATTATATTACATTAATTATATAATATAAAGGTTTATTGAGGATATGTAATCAACACATGTCAAAAGGTGACCCTAAGATACCACGCTTCACAACGCAGTATACTCACAAGGGACCAAACTACAAAGAACAAAAACACAAACACAAACTCACTAACACTAAACATAATCAAAATCATAATAAGAGCACTAAATGTAAATTCAACTGAATTAAAGCATTTAAGGTAGCTTATGCGTAATACTAACGTTATTTAAGAAAACAATTTACAGGTAAAAACATATATGAGCGTAAATTCACAGATAATGTAAATAAAAAACATCGGTACAAGGTAAGAAATATAAATTTGATGGATTGATTGACGTTACGTAGAATGGTTGATTTTTGTCTTTGTTTTCTAAGTATTAATCCTCTCTCTAGTTTTATTATCACTTATTTAGTAATCTTGAAACTGTTTAGCCATGTTCCCTACTGTGCTTCGACACAAAACGGCACTCAAGTGTTCACCATTTCATCACTTTTCAACTGGACCGTTCCGATATCGGTTGCTATTATTATATCCTTAATTGGCCTCAAATATGCCGTCTGGAAAAAGGGAAAGTTAGTCTTTCTCAAAAATTGTACTAACCTATCTTTTTTTGCTAGCACTAATGCAATAATAACTGCTCTGATTTAGACTTTGTTTATCATCAGTTCCTCGTCTCAGCTCTCGCTTTGAACTTCGAAATAGCGCAACGGCACTTAAGGTAATTGCCTCAAATCTTTATTATTTGCTTTATATTTATGAACCATAATATATAGAGCCACACAGAAACAATTAACAACGGTACATGTGTACCTTCTAACTCTTGAAACTGTTCCTTTGCAAAACATTCTCCAAAGACACAAAAAGTTATTGATAGTTTTTGTGAAGCAATGAACTACAAATAAACCCATAGGCTAACTTTTTGCATTATAGATAATCTTTCCAAATGCGATCATTTGCCTACTTGCTCTATTGATCAGTCAGACTGTTTCGGTGTATTTGATGCTAATGGATCAATCAGATCTTCGTTCTTACGCAATATTAAAGGTATTTTGGAGGACTTGCAAAGCCACACTTGTGAACAAATAGACGAAAATAGACGTATCCGTAAAGGGTAAACCATACTTAAAATAGGCGGTGGGTTCGATGAACTACATTATGCTTGAGCTTCGCGCCAAGAAAAGATAGTTCTTTGTTTGGAACCACATATTCAGGAGATTCTGTCGGCTGTCTTCTATCCAATCGTCTTCATTCTGTTTCCGATAATAACTCTTTACTGTTCACCGGCAGCGAAACATCGAATGTGCTTCAGAACAGCAAAAGTGGGAGGAGTTCATGCACGGGAGAGAACAACTATGTTAGCGCATTTGATTCGCCACTTTGTTTGTTTCTATCGTAAAAGGAATTCAAATCGTCTCTTAAACGTTTGCAAATATGAAATGCGGTAAAAAAATCTTTGATGGGGGCACCCGTGGCCATCAAACTATCACAATAACAGGCAGCAAAAGCGGCGGAACATTTCAAAACAAAAATGTTTTGTTGTCACATTCATTTAGATTTAGTGATGCTTCGAGTGCGGCCAAGATGACGCTTGACTTCTGGGAGAAGAACGCATTGGTGCGAAGGAAATAAGTCGATCACCGTTCGTTTGAGGCGGAGATAAAAATACTTTATAACTATCTGCTTATATACATGTTTATAGATCAAACATACCTATCTGAAACAATGGTTTTCAACCACTACAGAATGACAGTACAAACACACAGAATGGACCAATCAGTTTTAATACGAAACCTAAGAAGAGAATATAGGGAACAAGCATTAGGATGGGAATAACAGAGAAAGTTTCTACTTAGGTACATCTAAATCAATAACAAAGGTTTTGTATGAAGGGACGCTAATATAACAACCTAAATACCAAAACAATATCGAGCTTGGTGCGATTCACAGGAACAAACGATTAATTTTTTTAATTGTAAACATGTTGGTTAATTGAAACCAACAATTTGAAGTCGAACCGCATTCTCTACTCGATCGCAAAGTGACCGTTAATTTAATTAAATGTTTTAATTGCAATCATCCCCATAAAAAGTTAATTATAGTTTCTAGCCGTTAATTTTGGGAGCAATTTTGTGGCACAACCCTCGGTGCATTTTACTATCGATGTCGTAGTAATACGCATTGAGTACATTGGTTTCAAACCCGCAGCCAAATTTGTGTAATTTCAAACCCGCAACCAATTTTATGTAATTTCAAACCCGCAACCAAATTTATGTAAAACACTATCGGCCGACCCCCTTATTCTTATAATTCTCGGAACCAGAAAATACGATATAATTACGATTTCGTTAAGTAATTTATGTGCCTATTTCCTGTAAAAATAGCGTTGATACGTGTCTTTTTCGTAGGAAAATTATGGTCAGCTATTTGGGTATAACGTTTAAGCTAATTTTTAGGACAAGTTATGATGTGTTCGAAAAAGTTAATTTCCTTCGAAAAATTTATAAGTACTGTACAACTTTAGTACCCCGTTTATTTAAACTTGATTTACAAGGGCGATTTCTTCGAAAGCGCAGATGTTTCAATCGACTTTAGACTCAAAAAGAGCTATGAAGAACATTATTTTACCAGCTATAAAGAACATTATTTTACCATTTTGCCGTATTTATTAATTTGTAGGTGATGTATACAATCTCTTTAGTAACCTGTATGATTCTCTATACAGTATTACTAGGTTACCAAGGCCCCAAAACTTATTGCTAATCAAAAGTCTAAATTTGCTGTAATGACATACCGCTAATGAGAGTGAAAAGTTAATTTTACTTATTAATCTGGCATTATAATTGTTTAATATCATGTTTCATTATCTAGCCTACCAGGTTCTTCACGAATAAATTGCTTCAAATTAAAGTCTACGATGAATGAAACCGAGTGTCGAATGGCCAAGCTTGTGGCTAAGGACACTTTACCCATATATATTTTCATCGTCATAGCCAATTCTTCAGTTATTATTATCAATCTGGTCGTCGGTTATTGGATAATGCGCTGCAAAGTGAGAAATTGTCGACCTAAGAGAGGTTATATCAAATAAACAATAGCAAATATCAAAGAGTAAACAATGAAAAAGAAAGTTACTGCAAAAAAAGCCAGATCAACGCAGTTTTTATCAACGTGCTTAACATGGTTTTTTTTTGAAGAGCACAGTAAAACCTACTTAATAAAAAAGGCATCATATAGTCCATAAACGTTGAAACGTAGAATAATCTACGCATCTACCTAAATGATCCTTAAAACTACCTGAGCGCTAAGTATTTTCAGTTATACCATATTCACCTGAGAATGTGTTTCGGCAACATAATTCTGGCAATGGTTATGCGACTTTTCTTCACTTGTTGGAGAGCTTGTAGACGAGTTCACATTACCGCTTTTTCCTCGGTTTGCTTACCATTAGTTGATTAAAAAGAAAGAAACAACTATGCAACACCTATCATGAGTAGCCAGATCCTGACGGACATGCTCACCAGATTGTTGATTTCTTCGAGAATCACAAACCTTTTTCTAACAGTAGTTGATATCACTATGTTTGACACGAATAGGAAAGTCGTGAATTTGTAAAAATAGATGTATTTTATAAATATAAAAACAATATCTATAGCTCATGTATTAACAGAATGACTGCGACTATATGGACGACATCGACATTTGTATGACGTTGTCGAAATTTGCTCAGACACCACTTCTGACGTGGTTCTTTTCATATGCGGCGATTACTATTGAGCGAACAATCAGCGTTATATACACGAACAGTTACGAAAAAATGCGACATACGCATATGCTTTGCCAATATTATCCTCACAACTGTTCCTTTGCAAAACATTCTCCAAAGACACAAAAAGTTATTGATAGTTTTTGTGAAGCAATGAACTACAAATAAACCCATAGGCTAACTTTTTGCATTATAGATAATCTTTCCAAATGCGATCATTTGCCTACTTGCTCTATTGATCAGTCAGACTGTTTCGGTGTATTTGATGCTAATGGATCAATCAGATCTTCGTTCTTACGCAATATTAAAGATATTTTGGAGGACTTGCAAAGCCACACTTGTGAACAAATAGACGAAAATAGACGTATCCGTAAAGGGTAAACCATACTTAAAATAGGCGGTGGGTTCGATGAACTACATTATGCTTGAGCTTCGCGCCAAGAAAAGATAGTTCTTTGTTTGGAACCACATATTCAGGAGATTCTGTCGGCTGTCTTCTATCCAATCGTCTTCATTCTGTTTCCGATAATAACTCTTTACTGTTCACCGGCAGCGAAACATCGAATGTGCTTCAGAACAGCAAAAGTGGGAGGAGTTCATGCACGGGAGAGAACAACTATGTTAGCGCATTTGATTCGCCACTTTGTTTGTTTCTATCGTAAAAGGAATTCAAATCGTCTCTTAAACGTTTGCAAATATGAAATGCGGTAAAAAAATCTTTGATGGGGGCACCCGTGGCCATCAAACTATCACAATAACAGGCAGCAAAAGCGGCGGAACATTTCAAAACAAAAATGTTTTGTTGTCACATTCATTTAGATTTAGTGATGCTTCGAGTGCGGCCAAGATGACGCTTGACTTCTGGGAGAAGAACGCATTGGTGCGAAGGAAATAAGTCGATCACCGTTCGTTTGAGGCGGAGATAAAAATACTTTATAACTATCTGCTTATATACATGTTTATAGATCAAACATACCTATCTGAAACAATGGTTTTCAACCACTACAGAATGACAGTACAAACACACAGAATGGACCAATCAGTTTTAATACGAAACCTAAGAAGAGAATATAGGGAACAAGCATTAGGATGGGAATAACAGAGAAAGTTTCTACTTAGGTACATCTAAATCAATAACAAAGGTTTTGTATGAAGGGACGCTAATATAACAACCTAAATACCAAAACAATATCGAGCTTGGTGCGATTCACAGGAACAAACGATTAATTTTTTTAATTGTAAACATGTTGGTTAATTGAAACCAACAATTTGAAGTCGAACCGCATTCTCTACTCGATCGCAAAGTGACCGTTAATTTAATTAAATGTTTTAATTGCAATCATCCCCATAAAAAGTTAATTATAGTTTCTAGCCGTTAATTTTGGGAGCAATTTTGTGGCACAACCCTCGGTGCATTTTACTATCGATGTCGTAGTAATACGCATTGAGTACATTGGTTTCAAACCCGCAGCCAAATTTGTGTAATTTCAAACCCGCAACCAATTTTATGTAATTTCAAACCCGCAACCAAATTTATGTAAAACACTATCGGCCGACCCCCTTATTCTTATAATTCTCGGAACCAGAAAATACGATATAATTACGATTTCGTTAAGTAATTTATGTGCCTATTTCCTGTAAAAATAGCGTTGATACGTGTCTTTTTCGTAGGAAAATTATGGTCAGCTATTTGGGTATAACGTTTAAGCTAATTTTTAGGACAAGTTATGATGTGTTCGAAAAAGTTAATTTCCTTCGAAAAATTTATAAGTACTGTACAACTTTAGTACCCCGTTTATTTAAACTTGATTTACAAGGGCGATTTCTTCGAAAGCGCAGATGTTTCAATCGACTTTAGACTCAAAAAGAGCTATGAAGAACATTATTTTACCAGCTATAAAGAACATTATTTTACCATTTTGCCGTATTTATTAATTTGTAGGTGATGTATACAATCTCTTTAGTAACCTGTATGATTCTCTATACAGTATTACTAGGTTACCAAGGCCCCAAAACTTATTGCTAATCAAAAGTCTAAATTTGCTGTAATGACATACCGCTAATGAGAGTGAAAAGTTAATTTTACTTATTAATCTGGCATTATAATTGTTTAATATCATGTTTCATTATCTAGCCTACCAGGTTCTTCACGAATAAATTGCTTCAAATTAAAGTCTACGATGAATGAAACCGAGTGTCGAATGGCCAAGCTTGTGGCTAAGGACACTTTACCCATATATATTTTCATCGTCATAGCCAATTCTTCAGTTATTATTATCAATCTGGTCGTCGGTTATTGGATAATGCGCTGCAAAGTGAGAAATTGTCGACCTAAGAGAGGTTATATCAAATAAACAATAGCAAATATCAAAGAGTAAACAATGAAAAAGAAAGTTACTGCAAAAAAAGCCAGATCAACGCAGTTTTTATCAACGTGCTTAACATGGTTTTTTTTGAAGAGCACAGTAAAACCTACTTAATAAAAAAGGCATCATATAGTCCATAAACGTTGAAACGTAGAATAATCTACGCATCTACCTAAATGATCCTTAAAACTACCTGAGCGCTAAGTATTTTCAGTTATACCATATTCACCTGAGAATGTGTTTCGGCAACATAATTCTGGCAATGGTTATGCGACTTTTCTTCACTTGTTGGAGAGCTTGTAGACGAGTTCACATTACCGCTTTTTCCTCGGTTTGCTTACCATTAGTTGATTAAAAAGAAAGAAACAACTATGCAACACCTATCATGAGTAGCCAGATCCTGACGGACATGCTCACCAGATTGTTGATTTCTTCGAGAATCACAAACCTTTTTCTAACAGTAGTTGATATCACTATGTTTGACACGAATAGGAAAGTCGTGAATTTGTAAAAATAGATGTATTTTATAAATATAAAAACAATATCTATAGCTCATGTATTAACAGAATGACTGCGACTATATGGACGACATCGACATTTGTATGACGTTGTCGAAATTTGCTCAGACACCACTTCTGACGTGGTTCTTTTCATATGCGGCGATTACTATTGAGCGAACAATCAGCGTTATATACACGAACAGTTACGAAAAAATGCGACATCCTGTGATAGTGTTACTCATCAACGCGCTTCTGGTATGGAAATTTTTTATTTTCTAAAGCGTGAAAACTTACAATAGTTTAGCTTGCTTATTCTCGAGCTGCGATAGTTGCGCACCTATTGACAAAATGTTTACGGGTGTTTAAGCTTAAAAAACATTGCGCGCAATTCTTTTCTTATCTTCGCAATGTGCAACGTCTTTTCAGTGGTTGACATTTATTATGGACATTTTCGGCAACGGCCATTACCTTTGGGGTTCTGTTCCTGAAGAGAATAAAAGGTACAACCTCCTGTTTTTTTAGAAACCTTGAAGCAGAGCATCATTTTAAGGAGTAATAGAAAATATTCTGTTATTTTGAATGTTATTCAGCTTCACTCCAAAAACCCGATTTTTCGACAAATCAGACAGCATCTCAATTTTTTGCAGAAGATTACAATCATCTTTATTGCTACTTTAAGGTTCGCGGCATATTGTGCATCGACGCAAAAAGAGACTCAAGTCTTCACCATTTCGTCCCTTTTCTCCTGGACGATCCCTGTATTGTTGGCCATCGTTCTTTCTTTACTCGCACTACAATATGTGGTCTGGAAAAAGGGAATGTTAGTACATATTATCTTTTTCTTTGCACCAATTACAGTGATTTTTCTTTGTATCATATTATACGAGTACTTTAGGTTATCTCTATCTTCAGCGCCCCGCTTAAGCTCCAGATTTGAGCTGAGAACTAGCGTGACCGCGTTGAAAGTAAGCTCTTCTATGTTCCATAGATTATTGCGAAAGTAACACATTGTTTACCCTACGATTTCCCAATTTCCCCAATTTATTTCCCATTCCAGATAATTGTTCCAAACGCTGGAATATGCTTTGTGTCGGTTATTATCATGCAGTGTGCTTCGGTATACATGATGTTACGAGACCAATCAGATCTCAGAAACTATGCACTAGAAAAGGCTAGAATTTTATTCGAGTATTGCAATTAAAACAATTTGTCTGGTCAATGCGGGCAATTACATGTTCCTTTCAATTTTTTGAACATTTAGGAACTATCATCCGCCATTTTACTTATATTTCCGTTTTTATTCTTTCCGATAGTAACTCTTCGTTATTCTCCAATGAAAATCAATTGTATGTGCATAAGGAAGAGTGCAGTTGGGACTGAGTACAATAGAAATACGGTGTAAGTCCACAGTTGTCTGTAAAACGAAATGATATGTTGCTACATGTGAAAACGCAAGACCTTTCGTAAAGGAAAAACCGAATGACAGCGAAATTAAAAAAAAAATAACGTGGGAGGGGGGCTTATAAACAGCGTAGGACGTCGAAACCCAACACACGTTTCATTGAAAGCTAACCCAGCCGAAAGTTGCACACGAGTAACATCTCGAACGTCTGTTCTCATACAATAATAACCAATTTCCTGTATTTTTTTTTTACAGTGACTCCACGAACTCTGTTCGAATGACCGTTGCTATGTGGGAGAGGAATGCCCCTTTGCTCAGGACAACAGCGGGATGAACCTTGGAAATTTAAAGACTTTGCCATCTTTGGTACATTCCGTGGTCCTCCTGATAAAAGTTTTTTGTTGTTGCGCGTTATTATATTGTAGACCCTTTTCAAAGTAGATAAAGATCTTCAAAAGTCCGCTTAAGAAACCGAACCAGTCCAGGAATCACCCGCTTTAATTAACTCGCGATATAAATTTGTGACCACGTTGACGATTTCCTTTTTCCGACGTGTGACAAAAAAATCAACATTCACTGTTTGGTTTCGAAATATACTTCCCGCATTTCAACAGCTCTGTTGCGCTTATCGTAGTAAACAAGGCAATGAAAATATGAAAAGACGTTTGTTATACATAACGATAATGAAGTCAAGTCGCGCAACAAGGAAAATATGTGTTTCATGTGCTATTTCCGGTGTAACAACAAAAACCAACACCTGTTGCGCTACTTTAGAGAATTAAATCTTATTAGAGGCATTGTCTTAGTCGCGGTATCAAAGCGTAGAATGGTAGTAGCGTATCATTGTCATCTGTGGTACTCTGTTGTATATACGGTGTCCAAATATAACAGTTATGGTGAAGTCCCTTTTCGTCCATTTCTGTGAGTCTGGCTGGCACATATGTAGGCTTCTTTTTGCTTGCAATTATGAATGCAACATATTTAATTATCCGCTGTTTCCCAGGAAATCAAAATTCAAACACTGAAAGCAAACGTAAAAATTCATGGAAAATTGGCATGTAAGAGCTCAATGTCGAAGCACACGTGCAACTCAATGTCAACCGGTAAGCAATTACATTAATGGGGTTATAAGAGGCCTACGATTATTTGTATGCCCTTTATTTACAATACAGTTGTAGCCTCAGTACAGTTATAGCTTCGCTTATACTAATAGAGAAATATGAAATTGAAATCTTCTGCATATTCTGAGTTTTTGGATTTCAAGGTCCACCATTACCATCAATCGCTCTGTGAATTGCATAGATATTGAAATTTGTTCACAAAAAAATACAACATCTCCCTAAAAATTGAAACATATTCTTTTCGATATTCTTTTCGCCATCTGATAATTGTCTGGTCCTTGCTATGGTAGGCTGCTTTTTTGAACTGTTGTAACCTTGAAGCGGTTTGATCTGAAGCCCTAAAGAAGCCGACGAGAAGCTTAGCAAAATAAGTATGACACAAACGGTATGCACACGCAGTGGCTTACATATGTTTCCAGAAAAAAAACATGTCTTAACGCAAATACGCCATGTAATTGCATTTTAAACACCTCGGTATTTTACGTATAGCTTTCGTGCACTTCACTTCAGTTGTACTTATTTTGCACGATAGCTATCAACATATAAGATGTCCTTTACTTTCCTTTTATAATATCTCCATTTTTCTCTGTCAGTGCTATTCTAGTCCATATATGTTTAATAAATAGCTTTTCAGTTTTCAGTACTTGGGTTTTACCCAATGAAGAAAAGGCCCTCGCAGCTCACGCTTGAATACTTTATTAAACACATATATTCGTGAATATATAATAAAAATTGCCCACAATGCTTGAAATAATTTATTTATGATACTCGCATTTTTCGAATCAGTAATTTTGTTTAATTTTTGTGGTTTCGGAAGAAAATTTACTTTGCAAAGAACGGCTTTTTTTTTAACCTTTAATTGTATGTGTTCGACTTGACATGATGTTTCAGTAGTCCTTTGGATTTTGGTCGCACAACTTTAGTGAGTTACCCATAATTTATTCCTTTTTAATTACGCCCCCAAAGTACAACAAGGTACATAGATGTTTGAGCACAATTCGGCACAGTACACTTATCCAAAGATAGACTCTGGAACTGCAGTAAGCAGCTATTTAACTGTTCATCTGCGCACATATTTTCATTTACACATTTCAATGAAAGTCAGCACCGTGAGAAATTCCCAACTTCTATATACTGTTTAGTCATATTTAGCAAAATCAGGCAATCATACAAAAGACCCTCATGTAATGTTTTTTACGCTATTTATAGTGAAACACGATTCATGTTTTGAAACCCATTATAATTAGTTAATAGTGGTTGAAATATTTACAATTACCACAATTGAGTTTTAGCGAATAATACATACATATACATATGTGGTTTAATTTTTAGAAGATATGAAATGGAACAACTTTATTACCGTAAACCTACACAGTTGCTGACTCATGTGAACCCAATCTGAGCATATTTCTTATGGTTAGAAGGATGTTAATTCATGACGATTATGTTTGGCCCCAAGCAATTTGGAAAATTGCAGCACTTCCCAGTTGAAAACCAAAAACACAGACTGATTGTAGGGTTAGAAAACGGGTCGATCTTAAACAACATAAGATTTTTGTCATACATAAGCATGTCAGTTTGGCACGGATGCTAAATAGTCATGTATTACTGCTGTGCTGTTTTGTCATGCGTGTAGTTGATTAGAGCATTTCAGTTAGTCGCTGAATTCTAAGCACAGTCATGTACAGAAAATTGGCGACAATGATGCAAATCCGGCAGTCTCCAATTGACCTCCGCACCGAACACTCGTTGGTGGATAACGCCGTTTGCCAGGTATCTAATTTGTTCACAAACTGAACATTTCTCGGTATGCCTGATCCTTACTGGTACGGTGTTGTTATCCCCCCCCCCCCCAGCAGTGTTTTGTACGTTCACAATCCAAAGAAATGGGGTCGATTCCCAAAAAAAAAGATCCAATATTGTTAACATACCACTTGTGAAAAGGACATTCCTAATTGCAAAAGGTGCATATATTGTTTCGTTCAGCCGTCTTCCCTGGACCTCAAATACTACGCGGGAGATTGTTGTCGATTAACCATAAGTGAGGGTGGATTTCAAGTTAATGTGAAGGAGGACTGCAGAACAAGTAGGTTATTGACCAAATTTGCATACCCTGTGATGGAGACTATGTCATCTTGGGTTTATTGACTGTTTACTGCAGCTCTGAAGGCATGCCATCTACCAGCCGAATACCGACTTGCCCAGTTTCACGCACATTGGGGGGCAGATTCGAGCCGAGGGAGTGAACATACGGTCAACGGAAAGCAATACGCGGCGGAGGTACTCTTCTTTAACAAATGGTCATGATCACCACAAATTTGATCTGACATTACGAACCGCGGTTGGAATTCACGTAACCCCGAACTTGATAAAACAACTCTCCCAGTCTTGTGTTTTGCTCACGAATTGAAAGTTTGCAGTTCCACTTTGTCTTTTGGAATCCAGCATACGGATCGGTGGACAATGCCCTCAATTACGGAGATGGTCTAGCTGTTCTGGGAGTTTTTGTTGAGGTAAACTCGGCAAATGGACACGATAATGCCAATTGCGCACTTTATCGTTACGAACCACTTCTAGATTAAGAAAAAAAACTAACCGAAAAGTTAACTTGGATACGTATCAATTATTCGTCAAGGAAGGAAATCACAATGACGGTTACGACCCTTTGATGACTGCTATTCGAGAGGCGAAGAAAATCGGACCCACTGTGGACATACCTAATGAGTTCGATATGACTCGGTTACTGCCAGAAGGTGAGCAATTTTGTTTGCACTTTGAACGGGTTACCTGGGAATGCCTTGCCGGTTGCTACTCACTTCTTACACAAAGCAAGTCATACTCTAATTGAACTGATTTCTTAAACTATCTTTATTTTCTGTGCATTGCCAACATCCTTATATGCTCGCTGAATGTGCAGGTGAATCTTTTCAGGTGATCACCATTACTTCACGTATCTCGGTTCGTTAACCACTCCTCCTTACTCAGAGGCGGTAATATGGACCGTGCTTATGAATACAGTGCAATTATCGGCAACACAGGTAATTTGCCAGTAGAAAACTTTGATAACTTAATATTTGCATCGGCTTGCCTCCTTTCGCAATCAGCGACATCTGACCAAGAGCTCTAATAATCCTTTAAAAACGCAGTATCGCCTTCCGGCCAGTTAAACACAAAATTCGCCGATGTGAACAGATGTTTCGCACAATTCAAATGCCCATTAAGTATTTTTTTCTGTGAGACACATGAAACAATATTAAAAGAAAAAGTTGGAATGAAATTCCTGCAGACGGAATAGTTAATGAGGAAATATACCATGCTGCCCATTAAGGATGTTTTGCCTTATGGGAATACATTGATTTTAATATGTGAAAAATGGCCACAAATATCTTTATGTTGCTGGACCCCTACATAACTTGTTCTTGTTTTAGATGGACTCAATGCGACTTCTGATTAAAGACAATTACAGAGAATGCCAACAATTGTATGGAAGAAAAGTATTTGGTTCAAAAAATCTTTGATATGTTTTTAATGCAGACACATTTTCTCTTCATTCTTGCAATATGCACTCAATGCGCTGGAAGTAATAAATGTTTTGTTGGCAGCTGGCTTTATTCAAAATAGACAAAGCAAAAACACTATTTGTCGTAAACTCATTCGAGAATTACTGGTTGATCTTTCACGTCAACGCAAGGCACAACAAGATGGCTAAAGTGCATTCTTCATGTTGGTTTGCCTGCATCTCTGGCCCTATGCGCGATTTGTAGTTCCTGCGCGTGCCAATGCGAAACACAAATTTGCAAACTGTATTTTTCTAAACAGTTATGATGGAAACCAACAGAAAAAAGTATAGAGTAAAATTAGAAAGGGATAGAGGAGAAAGAGGTGGCCTAAGAGACATTACAGACAGCTGTCAAGCGAGGGCGGATTTTGTCTTTCTGTGATAAAGGCATGTCGAAATCGTGTTCGCAAATTAGTAATTGCTGATGTGAGGTTGAGTAGGTGGATATACAGAACGTGCAAAAAAAAGGATGGAGATCTGGGTGCACGTTTGCACGTGAATATCGTGGTAATGAATAACGTCCTTAGTTCTTTCATATGTGTATTTCTGAGGAACACGTCGCATCCGCCTGAAGAAAACTTTTTCCTTAAATAAAACTACCAAATGCAATGCGCTGTGGTATGTTTACCGTTGTTACATTGTCATACAGTCTCTCATATATATATATAGAAATATGTCTTACTTTCATACTGTTTATTAATTATGATTTTTCACTATTATATTCCAAAATTATTTTACTTTATGGTTTACAATTATCTCTCTATTATTGTGTGTTTATTGTACTGATATACTGTGAGCATGCAGTACGTTTTTTATTTCGTTAAAACCATCATATTGTAAATAAGCAACGGTACATAGACAAATGTGCAGCAAGCCGTTGTCAAAATTTTCGCACATTAGTGAAAAAAGTCGAAAATTCCACGTTTCTTCAAGTCCTCCTGTTTTTCTCACATCTCTCGATCCCATATTATCCCAAAGCATCGTTGTTGCCTATCATCCCTTTCTCGTTATCATCCTCCCTCGTCCCACACGATCAGTAATTTCTCGCCTATTGGTCCACCCACTATTCGAACGCAAACATGTAATTTTCTCCTAAACACTTAAACGGTACTCGGTGTTTCCGCTTCCGCCACTTTAAGAATGTCCAGTCAACCCGATTAAATCACAAATCATTAACTAAGAGACAACTCGCTAGAAAACAAATTAATTAACAACCGGTAACACTGAAAAAATCTCTATTTATACACAATATCTTGAAACACATTTTTTTTTTCAAAACGAGAAGGGCTCATCTCCGGCGTGTCAATGGGACGCGTTTTGAAGTAGTATTGCATTCGATACAGATGTTTCCCATGATCTATATGATACTGAGTACATCTTCTCTAAGCGTCTCAGTTCATACATAAGAAACACAATGCTCCTGTGGTGCACAGACCGAGATCCCGCCCTCTTGTTGTTAATGATCGCCATCCAAACTTCCTATATTGATCATATAGATCACCTTTTGTTGACCAATGCCAGTTAGCTATGTTGACTTTCTTCGGTTTGTTCGTAGGTGCCTACTGTACCTGTTATAGTCTTGTCTGTGCTGTGTTTTTTTGATTTTAATTTAATCGCCGTGCTTAATTTTCCTTTTCTTTTCCAGAAAATATTAGGCAATGGGTATTCGAATTGCATTACAAGATGATGGGCCAAAGTAAGTTTTTTTTATAGTTTTAAGTTTTAAGTATGCTAGCATAGGTTTCTCGCGGCCGGATGATGAATTTACGGCACTTTGCTGAAATAACATACGATTACAGCTGCTTTATTTTAGTAATAGTCTCGAATGGGCACCTCCACTAAGGGTCATTTCGATCGTTACTTTATTCGCTGCGACCCTAGATCTCATGGCTGACTTTCTCGTCTGTGCAAGGTATGCATTTTGTCTGCCGTATTTCAGTGGAAACAAATAAATAGGAAAAATGTTTTACTCTTCACAGTGAGCTTATTCAAGGGCAATTAAAAAATCGTTCATAAGGAATTATTTCTTACAACTATCTTAACAGACGAAACTTGATTTATGCAAAAGTCGTTTAGGATAGCAGAATTCCTCGAAAACTTTCAATCACAAATAGCAATATATGCTGCGTACGGGTATTTTTTCTTCACTGGCGTCTCGGTTATTGTCTACATTTTCGAAGTAAGTCTTTTATTTTCTAACTAATGACATTAAGACATTATGTTTTTAACTAGTGGACAATTAATCTCGAACAACATGTAAAGAATAATGTTTACATCTTGTGTTAATTATGTTAAAAATATCCATTTATTTTAGATGATTGATGTATGTCAATCGTTGAAATATGAAGTGGAAAACGTATTCACGGCTCGATTAGCGAAGAGCCTAGTTCTCGCTGCAGAAGAGGTTTGTCTTTATAAAAAAACAACCAGTATTTCTCTTACGTGACACAGTTTTGTGCTGTTTTTTATGAATTGCTTGAAGCGTACAATGTCTTAACGCTCCACTATTTTGTCGATTGTCACTGTAATCATATTGTTTGTTTTCCCCATTCCACAATGGCTGTTTTGTCTCTTCCAGTTCAGTGGTCGATCCTCTCAATAGCAAAGTGTAATCCATGATATCCACACACCAACGGTCAAGAGACATGATCGTTTAATCACTCGGCCTGACTGGCAATTGTCATGTATAAAATAAACATGCGCTAAATCAAGAGTGTATGGATAGATATACAATATCACTGTAGAATGGAATAAATTTCCCCCATGGCGTGAGAATCCCGTCTTGAATAATAATAAATGTTTATTTATTACATACAATCAAGAGGCAACCCTAAGACGGAAATAAGCATAAAAACCCCATACTAACCGGGGGCCATAGCACATACTTAAATTCGGACTGGAATAGTGAACAAACAAATTCTATGCGAAAGTGCTGGTCGACAATTATTCTAATTTGCCAAACCTCAGTGAGGCCTTCGATTAAGGTAGGCTGCTCTTTTTTTCCAACTTTTGTTAAATTCCACCATAAATCTAGCAATATATAGGGCGATATGATTTATGTGATCCAACATGAAAATTGGTTCTCGAAAAAACACAATGATGTAATATTTTGTAATTACATGTTTTCACCAGAAGTGCCTTATTTCTTTTGTTTGTTCAACTTCTGATCGACGCTTGCGAAACGTTTCCTATGTGTAAAGTTGCAAATGGATTTGACTGCGTCACTGGCGATCCATAAGAAACCAAGCAAGGGTCCGCAGCTGACACGTCTAGCGGTAAAACACCAAGCAATAACAACACAATGATCAATAAAACATCCAAGTATAGGATCGCTCCCCATCCCCAAATTTGGTCAGTTCTGTGGGGCACAGATTGTTCGCAAACACATTCAGTTAACTTATTATTGAACCTTACACTCTCTGATTGTATTGTACCATGCTCAGTTTTTATGAATCATCAGCTCGGATTTCACCATTTGTCTGACGTTCCCCTGTTCTAAACCTTTATGCATCCCTGACTCACGTTACCGCTTATATTTTTTTGACACCTGCATGCGTTTCTTTAACACAAAGGAAACGTCGAGAAATTCGATTCCTCTCTGTTCGAACAATCACTTTCCCAGAGCTTTTTCTATATGAACAGTCGCAATTGTTGTTACTTTTTGAGATCTGCCGTACTCATAAGAAGCTATCTTTGGCTTTTAATATAAGTATTATTATACGCTATTATACTAAGTTCTCTAAACGGGTGAACATTTGGACGGGTATTGGCCGTTGATTGTTGACCAAAGGACCCCCTCAAATTGCGTTGTTTATGACAACACATCCCCTGCTTTATGTGCCAATCTGTCACGAAATTGATGAACTCAAAGAATTGCGGACCTCAGTTCCGTGTGTACCCAACTATATGGTATATGTAATACGAGTTACAAAACTGTTTAAGCATTTTAGTATATCGTTATTAGCAAATACTAACCAACAATGAAATTAAAAGTGAAAAAAAATCAGTAAATAATACGAGTATCATAAATATTTTTACTGTACATGTTCGTCTTACATATTATTTTTAGGTTCCTCTACCAACTCTACTCAACATTCTCTTTACGAACGAACCACGTCTCTCATTGGCGAATCCAGTCTTCTTCGGATCGTGGATCAAACTTGTGGCCCTCACTTGGGGTATTATCAAGTTTACGAAACTCAGATTCTTCTGGTGCTGTCTGCCTTGCAACCCAAAGCATGATACAAGGTAAGTGTAAGCGTATCATACTTTTGATTGCGAAGAATCGAAAACCATCGGTGAATTATTTGATATTGTTAGTGGACTTCAATCATAGACCAAAGGGCACATTCCGGGGCTCGAATTGATGGATGTATAGTGTGAATACTTTTTATATGAACAGGTGACAGGTCACCCCTCATCGAGCAATCAGACACAAGGTACACCGAAAGTGCCTCAGCCAGTAATCCGTCATTGCATTGATTTCCGCAAGAGAATGCATGTAGCAAAATCCGAATCGCAGTGAGAGTTATCAGCTGCGGGACCCTAAAAAGTATCTGTCCGGTAACTAATTGGAATGTGCTTTTTCAGGGAAAACCTTCGACGAATGTTCACGTTCACTTTGTATCGAATCGCGATGATCTTCGTGAATTGCTGCCACATATACTGCATCATGATTGTGATCAAGAATATTATCGCCAGCTCAGGGGGAGGGCAGCCGATTCAAGTCAAGGAATAGAATGAAAATGACGAAAAATAGATGCACAGTTTTAGTATGCTTCTTACAATTAGATAGTGCGCCTAAGCAGCTAAAGCACATACACGAGAGCGACATGGGTATTACTTGCTCTATGTTAGATGTGAACTAACTATAAGCCACAATGGTAAGTTGGCTCTCATTTTGCTTGTATTTCATAGGGGTGACAAAAATTTATTTCTTCGGACATTATTTTTTTTCTTTTACCATATTCCTTACGTAAACTCCACAGTAGTTTTCATATTCGTTATTGCATTCCTAACCAAGACTTTCATCAGAAGGTAGTCAAATATTCAGTACTGGTCAAAATAATAATTGCATGAGGGAGGGCATCAGTAGGTGTACAAAAACGTCTTTATAAAAATATGCACTGGTGTCTTCCTGTGATTTTCTGTATGTTCTTTATAAAGCGCTTTTTTTCGCACTTTTCAAAACTTTTGTGTTGAGAAAAATTACTGAAATACTCAGCCTATGCCCATTAGCCTTTGTTTGATTGTGTTCAATATAAATGTACAACTTTGCTATAGTTAATTACAATTCGATGTTCCTTTTATTATGCGAACGGACTTTATTACGGTTAATGACACATAAATAAATTTAAATGTGAATTTTCGTAACCGGCAGGTTGAATTATATCATGAGATGAATTTTTCAATAGATAATAAGCAAGAAACCATTTGAGGAAAGCTGTAAACATGCAAATATGTGTGTGTAGTGGCAGAATATAAAAGAGTACAACAATACTAAAAATCTCACAGCAATACCAGTAGAAAGAGAGAAGAGTATGTGAATTCAAATGAAAGACCCATAATATAAATAACGAAGAAAAACATAAATCGCGTATCTAAAATTCACCACATAAACATTTTCGAAAGAAGTGATATGTTTGTAACTAATGTTTCCCATGGTCCTCTAGGACATCGTTTCCTAATACAAAATTCAATATTCTATTCTCGCTTGATGCTACGCAATCGAAAAAGGTGCCGTATTATTATGTCGACTCGCAATATGGGTGGTCCTTCCACGAGTGCTGGCACGACTTCCGTGTACCATTTCAAAAGCGCAACCAGCAATTATGAGCAGTCCGACGCCGACCAATAAATATGGATTGATACCATCGATGATATCTAGAAGAGGAAAGATCATTTGAACAATCAGCTAACTTCCCTTATAATGGTGGAATTTCCCCTGAGAAAACTCCTTTTCAGAAGTAACCGGCTTCTTAGATACAACTTTGTAATAGAAAACAATTAATGATTCTTTGCTATCAATTTAATATTCTCGGGAGTTTCTGTTCTTCCTTGATCTTTGCACGCGACAAAGTTTTATGTCAGCTGTAAGTAACAAACGTGTGTTTGAAGCCAACAAGGGGCGCGCCCAGAGCCTCATAGGATATTCTAAACACATACTGGAACAATCTTGGCAATGCTCTATTTAACCATGAGCTAATTCCGTTTGGCCATCTTGTATTCGTGCCCACCCATTGTAAGCCAACAAAAATAGAGCTAGTAATTTAAACGATGTTATTTTGGAACGTGACTCGCGTTTTATTAGTGGCTCCTTTAGTTTCCTTCGACCAATATCGAACGAATTTCCATTTTAGTCCAGGTTCCGTCTTTTCCAAAGGGTGTTTGGCTACGCTCGTAGTCCTCCAGTTATAAACTAACACAGAACAAACCTTTCAATACATTCGACGTATCACCATCCAACATACCAATACTTCTCTGCAAAAATATTAGTAGCTTGTGATAATTAACAAACGCACGTACGAAGCGGCTACCCACTGAAGATAGTTCGATCGATGAACAATTAACGCTTTCCAAATTAAAATCAAGAAAAAAGTTAAACATTACAATTTGACGATCAGCGAAGACTCCGGTAACATTGACACTGCACACGGTGATCAGGTGCATTAGCCTCATTGCATGCAAGTTCTTCATTATTGATTTATCTGTTTGTGAGAAAAAACTCGATAACTAGGTGCGGCTTACAATTAGTATCAAGCCACAAGGTGGAACGAAAACACACTTCCGTTTTGGTGAAAAACACCAACAACCATAACATGTGATAGAAACGGTTACGCCACCAAAATAAATCAAAAAGATCGCGGAATTATCCAAACAAATCAAGAGCAGATTAGTGGTGTTGAATAGCACGCAAAAGTTGGCGGCAAAATCCGATAAGGATCGGGCAATTCACTTCAAAGAAACTACTCAGCACGCAAAACACTGAATTTTTCCTTATAAGATGTGAGACGTGATGAATATGAGTGGAGATTCACTTCAAGAAAAACACACGAGTGTTGATAGTTGTGCAATATGGCATATAATCACTGAACTTTCATCTAATGTGAATGGAGCGTGTCAAAAAAGAAACACATTTCGCTGTCTCAGCCCGTCGTCTACACGTCTGGTGACAAGGCCGCTCCCGTCCGGTCCGTGGTTCGGAAGGGGGTTGGGGCACGGGGACGTGTCCGTCCATCGGGGGTTTAATGTCTGGTCCGGAAAGTGTGGAATGTGTTACGCGGACAGACGCACATCTGACACCCGGCAACAGTTGCAAATAGGAAAGTGGCGGAAAGAATTGAGGTCCTTTCCCGGGCAGACGACATCAAATACCCAAGTCAAACATCGGGGAACACTACATTCAAAACCACAGCTCGGAAACAGGAAAGAGACAGAAGGGAACGGGGATGCACAGTCGTGAGACAAAAAGTATCCATTCAAAAACTAAACGTTAGAAAACAGAGTTAGAACAAAGGTTGAGAGTATCTGAAGCAAATGCCCAACTTCAACGGTTAGGTTGATTTAAATGTGTTACAATTCTCACTGGTGAGTTAAAATATGCAGTACAAAACAAATACAACAAAGCACGAAGGGAAAAGTAGTCTTACAATTCAATGGACGAGACTTCAATGCATAACTAAATGTCACGTAGCAGCGTTCTAACTTCTATCATTAGCAGTAGAAATATTATGCAGTACAAGAAACTGTTCAAAAATTGCAAACAAACCAAACACCTTAACTAGATAGAATGCGCTTTGTCCAAGAACGCAGATCAATCTCAGTCTGTTGCTAATTGCCCACTTAGCGCAATATCATCTTATCGTCGGATGCGAATGTTTGCACATCGCGGATATCAAATGAATGGGTTTTTTTTCTTCCAATAGACGATTTGCAGAGAATGGAAGATTGGGCAACTGATTGTGCTTCTTAAAGAAGTTTTCATCCTTGTAGCTTGTAGAGCCACAATATTGTGCCGATTCAGCGCTTGGAAAGGGTTAGGTGCCTCTAGCTAGTATGATTATACGAACGACCCAATTGCCTGCCTCCTTTTTGTTATTTCCAGTTGGACGATACTAGGTTTCACTGTGAGCGGCGGATCCCAATCCAATGAAATGAACAATTTTATCACATTTTATCACAGTCCCCTAAATGTTCATGGGATAAGCATTAGGCCCTTTCACTTCACGTGATTCAATTTTTCATTTTTGAATGGCAATTTCGTTCATATCGGATATAATCTCCTTGGAAACGTACTAGTTTTACCGTTTAAAAGAGGAAATTAAAAATTGACTACTCAAATGCTGTGCATATGACAAGCAGATTATTAATCGAGTTTATTAACAATCTTTCGAATTGAATGGACAAACATACAAAAAAATGTAGAGAGCAACTGACTAACTGAAGCAACTAATACAGCTAAATGTGGCTAGTACGTGGTGAGTTGATAGCACTGACTAAAAGAAGAAAATTGCAAGATATTAAGCACATAAATTACAACCAACGTGGAAACTACAAATTATAGCGTTAGCGATGATTAATTACATATATTATGTGAGTAAATATTAGCAGATATTAGTATAAAACAAGGGGGGAGTGAGATAATTTACACAATTTTTTACAAGGGCTGTGAAAGTTTCGAAGGGATTTTCCCTTTGCCCATAATCAAACAAGTATTTATTTACCGAATTGCTTTGATCTGAAAGCTCGAGCGTATTTGATCAAGGAAAAATTGGAATTTAGCTACACGGGTCTTTAAGGTAAGAGAGAATGAAAATCCACGATAAAACTTCAAAAAAGATCTAAAAATGGTCCCAATATCCGGAATGAGATAAAAAATATAAAACGGAGCGGCGAAAAATGTTTCTACGTCAAATCGAGTAAAATGCAAGTAGTACTAGATTTCTCCGCACTTTTAGCTAATATTGTGACTAGCACTATGTGGGATACAAGGCGACTTCACTTGGATAAATTATGAAAGGAAATTGATATTAAAAGGTAATTGCGACAAAAAATACAAACAAAATATTACAAAAACTGTTAACATTCACAAGGGCCTGCATAACAAGCGCGACTCCCTGGCACGAAACCCAGAGTATCGAGATAATGAGAAGAAATCAACGGGTGCATACACTACAAGCGGAAGTAACTCTCCAAGCAATGAGAGAACAACTGATTAGAAGGTTAGCTAAATGACAGAAATATATATGCTGATGATCACCAAGTCTAGGCAGCAACTAGAAAAGGCCCGAAATGGCAAATACGCTCGTGTTGAACTAGACGAAACCAAACTGGCGGGTCTTGATCGCTTCGCGAATTCTGTTCAACATGACAATCTTGTTGGAGTAGATGGGTATGTAGAGCCGAGAGATGCAGGTGTTCGCCGATGGGAACCACGAATCATCAAAGAAGTTCCTGCAATTGAATTCAAGTGAGTAACAAGTATGCCTATCTTGATGTTAGAAATCTTCCTAAAGTATTACGCATATGATGCAACCGCTAGTGAACTAGGAGTGAGCGTCTTACCGAAGAACAATTGTGGGCGTCGGCTTGAACTGATCATCCATGGCTGGAAGTGCACTGCTGCCGGTCCAGAAGAATAGAAGGTCCTGAAAACAAGTGGGTAATATTTTTTTGCCCCCAAAACTTCACAAAACAAATGAATAATGCCTTCACTAAGGCCCTCTTGATATGACCTAATTCGTATTTTACACAAAACAAACCGCTTTCTCGTCCTCAGTGAGCGCACTGATGCACTCCCAGAACCAATTCAGGGTCTTTTCAACTTCTTGAGGGGAAGCCTTGCACTCTTCAATAACCGAAGTCAGTCGACGAAGACGATCGATGTTCACCTAGGAAGAGGAATTATTATTCATTTTCTAATAATTGTTCAAATCTGAATTCTTCATTTTTAACTCCTTGATCCTGAAAAAATTTCGAACTATATCAAAGACCAACTTAAAGAAAGGAGAATATCAATAAATAACTCACTTCCATCACACCACCACACAACAATTGCATGTCATCCGGTGACAAATGGGTCAGGAAACCGAATGGAAGTGTATCATAAACACCCGTACGAAGACTCTGAAACGGAACAGTTAATTACAGAAAGACAATCGAATGTTTGAATAAAGTTGGATAGCTCGCGTGCTTCTATGATAACGCCACCCGAAACCTAATGCCATTGGACACAGTAACATTTGGCTCAAAACTGAGATGATGTTAAACTAATGGAAGCGTATCAGGTGGCCTTGAAGAAAACCGGTTCATACAATAAAACATTCCGCAAATAAGAAAGGAGTAAGTAAATCTACCTTGAGGCAAAGGGCCAGTCCCGGTCTCTCCAGTCTGGCCTTGGATACTTCGTATACGAATTCGAGAAGATTCTCCCCAGTCACTTGGATATTACTGCCATTGTCACGGAGATCGAACGACAGTGGATGCTGCAAAAGATGAAATTCAGCGACTCAAAGTAAGGTTTCGAATGACACATGACATAAACGAAACATCCAAAACAAACCATTCCATCGTTTTCTTCTGCAGGAATTGTGATCGAAAAGTTGAAGCACATAGTTGCAAGGCGTTCATCCAGAGCACTTCTCTCAAGAGTCATCCCATCACGAAGAAGCGACCGGAGTTGATCGTACAACTGAACAAGGGATAAAATTAGGAAAGACTTAAGTTGACCATCTCTTTTTGGCGGCCGACGGCTAAACATCTGAAACAAACTTAGACATACCGCGTAATCCGCAAAGGCCAGGTCGTGGAATGTGATCTCCTGATCGAGAATGTATTTCCATACGTGACGAGCCAAACGAAGCGGGAACACTTGTCCTTGAGCGAGACAGAGACCGATGATACTAAAAATAGATTTTATTATAGGAGCCTTTTCAAAACTCGCTCAACTCGAATGCAGGTAAAGTTCAATCGCGTAGATAGCGTGTCCTCTTGTTCGGGACTTAATCGTATAAAAAGTTACTGGTGAAATACTGACCGGCCGACATTGCGGAAAGCGTTGATTCTCGTCGGGGACACCCTTCCGGCACACGGAACGAAGAATGGTACCGTTCCGGCCATTTGATAGAACAGAGGGGCAGTATCCGGAGGTTGGGTCGAGTCACACGTTAACTTGGCAGCCAACTGACGGTCCTCGCGAAGAGGACTCCTACGGAGCATATGAATGGCATCCTCGATATATTCCTAAATACATTTGAAATCAGAAAATCATTAAAAGAGTGAGCATTATTCACCTTCGTATGTTTGTTCTATTCGTGATTTTTACTAGTCGTTGTTATGCATGGCAACGGCAAGCATAGACGTTCATGTTGTTTATATACAAGTAACAAATATCGAATAATATCTCGATTGACGATCGATAAAAACAGAATACTAACCATGAATGCATCCTTGCATCCAGTTAGAAGAACTCCAGTGGGGAAACTGAGATCAACGAGCATTCCGGTGATGCGAGGCGCTCCGAGTGGATGCGGATAGATCTTGCGAACCCTGCGAAATTAACAGTATAGGTAAAAATCGTTAATGAAACAACATCCCATGGGCTGAATTTCAAGCTTATATTTTTTACTTCTAGCGCAAAAAAAAAAAATCTTACATGATGAAAATGCGATCGGCAACTGCTGTGTGTTGTCTGACACTGGCCGTGGCATCCAAAGGAGCACCAGATGTGTCTTCATCAGGAGAAATACGCTCGTTGGAGAGAGCTTCCGCTGCCACTATATCTACTGGAGTGTACGGCGGCGAATTGAGACGCAGTTGTTGGCGTTTCTAGATTTAATACATAGAAGATGTGGTCATAATTATGAGTCATGTAGTAGAATATCCACGGAGCCGTGAAACGCATATTGTATGCTGTGATTAGGTACTCTATGCAATTATTTAGGAACTGGAAGTGCTACAGAGTCCTGCAAAAAAAGAAGCAATCGTGAAATCACAAACGTACCTTCTTCTTAATTTGACCCGCATGTCGCCTTTGTAAGTGCTGCACAAAGGACGATGGCAGTCGATGGTCATTAGCAGCGGAGACTGAAAGAAAAAATGTTAAAGCACTTTGTGGCAAATCAATTTGATTACAACTTAACCTCCACAGCTAAAAAAAGAATCCCCCCTCCCGAGAAAATTGACAGCTACTCACCAATCGCTTCAAAAATGTTGCTAGCTGATGTGGATTGAGTCTGTGGAAGTGGCCCTCCAAATAAGTGTTCTTCTCCTTTTCCATAGCCAAAGTCGTCGAATGGAAGGTATTCCAGTCTCATCAACGCTTCGGCAAGATCGGTGAAGTAGGAGCGAGACACACCAAGACCTTCTCCGGGCTCACTCTCAAAGCTAACGCGAAGCTGAAATTTATTTATTCACTGATGGAAAACACTAGCAGCGGTAACAATGCATCAATGAATGTTCTAGGTACACAAGCAAAGAAAACCACATTCTCACCTTCTGAGAATAAAGCGACGGTGGCGCATTGTTCTTGTTGAATTTCCGTTTCGCGAAGTGTATATTCAGCTGCCACACGGTCTCTGCCACGAGTAAATCGTCCTTGCGGTGCAAATTCTGAAAGAAGATTGTAAAACATGCATGTTGGAATCTACTAGACCGTTCCACATAGCTAAGAGTCAATATAAACAAATAAAGCTTACGTCGATTGAGAGTTCTCTGGAAGGATGCGAAGCCTCGTAATCGTTGATCAATCCGCGCAAGTACGCCTGACGAGTGTCGTGAGTCGCGTATTCCGTCAGTAGGACCGAGCCACTGATCTCTGAGCCAAGTGCCAGCAGGACATCTTTGTTGAAGTACTGAATAATATACGTCTTATTAGACGCACGAGGTATCAAGAATCTATAAAAGTTACGTGACACAACAATCATCATTCGATTCTTCGATAAGGTTGACAGACGCGGTAAAATTGAAGAATACGACCCCACTGAAGAATACTACCCAAATTTGAAATATACTACCCCAAATGTATGGGGGTAGCATTTTGTAACATGCAAAGTACTACCCCACCATTGAAGAACACTACCCCTTTTGACATTTTATCACCCCAGTCAAGGGGGTAGTAATTTGTAAGAAAGGGGTAGTGTTCTTCAATGGTGGGGGTAGTGTTCTTCAATTGTGGGGTAGTGTTCTTCTATAGAGGGGTAGTGTTCTTCAATGGCGGGGTAGCGATCTTCAAACCCTAGGTAATCTTGAATTACGCTACCCCCTACATGTGAAAATACTACCCCTTCTTACAAAATATTACCCCCACCAATTGGCTTTTACTACCCCGTGGGAAAAATTACAAAATACTACCCCCATCAATTGAATATGACTACCCACCATTGAATATGACTACCCCCGTCAATTGAATATGACTACCCCACCATTGAATATGACTACCCCACCATTGAATATGGCTACCCCACTAGAAAGGGGTAGTATTTTGTAAAGACAGGGGGGTAGTATTTTGTAAAATGGGGTATTATTTTGTATGGGGTAATATTTTTCAAAAAGGGGTAGTGTTCTTCAATCCAGGGGGTAGTGTTCTTCAATTCTTTTACGCGATATCTTGGGAAAGTTCTCTAAGAGCTTACCCGTCCAATAAGGGTCAGTGAATGTCTCCAACGAGAACTGACTCCAACTTCCAACGAATTGTTCACTTCTTCACGCAATGCCAGCACCGAATTTTCTAAACAAGTCCAGTACAAGATCTCTCCCGAATACTCGAAGTAGTCAGATGTTTAAACTTTGTGGACTAGCAAGCCTCGCAGTAATATACTTCAACAATATTGATTGACCAACCAGCTGGGATTTCCTTGTCATTGTTGTACGAAACGGAACATTCCTCCTTGCCCGTCATCCAGTAGGTATCAACTAAAAAGTACAGCGTATAATTGCATACGACAACAGACGCGCTGAAGGAAAGGCGTTAGTCAAGTAAATTTATTCGGTTTAATTTCTAACGTACCATTCTTGGCGTGTTGATCAAGGGCCGCATTCAGAGGGTGGTGTGGGCGATGCTTCGCTGCAGTCAGGGAAACTCCCGCGCGTTTCAAATAGACCTAAACAAATAGTTTGTTTATTCAAGAAATGGATTTAAAAGGTGATAAAATGGTGCTATGTTCTCTGAACAACAAACAGTGCGACCTCACTATTCTTCTTATTTTTGTGCAAGATTGTGCACGTGTCATATTTTGATCAACTAACACAATACCAATAAAGCACTACTAAAACATAAATATGTAAAAAAACCTACATTCGGCCAATCGTTGAACTTGGCTTCAGAGGATTGGTGAGTGTCAAATAGTTGTGACTTCTTGTACTCAGTGTTCAGTAGAAGCGGGTTTCTAGCGTAGTGAAGCCAGTCACTCATAATATCGACGCCGTCTTTAAGGGAAATACCGGGATAGGTCATGTCGCGACCGCGCTGCAATTGGAAGATTATCATCAAAATATATCACGGAACCATAACAGTTCATAGCCAAGGACATGCAAAACATGTGGTTCAAAAAAGGCGACTTACAGAGAAAAATCTGATCTGTTCCTTCAACACAGGCGGATACGAGCATAGAGTCTTTCGGAAAGTGTCAATTGCTCTGCACCGAATGAGGAACGCGTCGGCGATCAAACTCAGAGTTCTAAACGGAATTGGTTTAGGAAAACACTAATGTATCCCACAAGATTTTGATTAACGAATCACTTAATTTCTATCAGATTTCACAATATTCCTTTATTCTACACAATTTTATCCTATATTTAATCATACTACTTTTCCTCAAACACAGTTAACCATAGGAGTCAATATTAGTTTATGGAAACCCTCCAGGCCTTAACACTTATAGGCCCCTATAATATTTAATTTGGCTTGGTACCTTAGCTGATCGTGGTCCAGAAGCGGCTGTCTATCACCCTGTTCTCCTGCGGAACTTCTCATCAACTCCACCAAATATTCGCTCATTGAACAATTCTGTTCGTGCACTTTGAGGAATTCACTGAAAATGGGGACATATGTTGGGCTCAATGAGCAAAATAATGAGTTCATACTCTAAAAAAGGAGACGGACAAATGAAAACATCGAGATGAGCAATGTAATAAAGCTCCACAATATTTTTAACCCATCGTTATATTACCTGTTTCGTTCTAAGAAAGATTGATGTATACACATATGTACATAGAATAACAAACCGCATATCGTATTTGATTGGGTGCATATTCCTCCTATTCAAGGCCAGCTTCACGGTTGCTTCAGTCGAGTCCATCACTCGCACCAACCATTTCCACACAGTGAAGAACTCGCATTCGATCACGTTCTAGAAAACAACAAGACATGAGGGACCTTTCCAAATAGTACTAACTTTTCTTAATCTAAGAAAGCACATAAATGTGAGCAAATGGCTAACATTTATATTTAAACTTAATGGTTCCTACCATCATAATCTGGGCATCGGGCTGGTTCTTCTTCAGCTTCTCAACGGTCAGTTCATAAGCAACACGCGAAAGGAGATAGAATACGCCGCAAAGCTGACGCTGAGCCTCTTCCTTCTGAACCGCAAAAAAATAATAACACTTCTACGATAACTTAACATGTTCTGCAGAAAAAAGATGGTGTAAGTCTCGATTTACTGAACGACAACTGAGGATTCAGAGCCCTCGGATTATAATCTGTCAAGAACTCACACTAGCCAATTGGACGGGTGCTTCTGGCTCGGGGGCACGGATCTCTCTGCGCTCTGGGGCTCTTGTGGTGGTGGTTGTTGCGACTTGAGCAGCAGCCTCTGCTGCTTCCGTAGTTGCTGAAACAGTTAATTACGCACTTTAGTAGTTATATATTAGAGTAATGGTGTATCAGCTGAAAGCCAATAAAACAGAAAAACAAGCGGATGAAGACACTTTTAATTGCCACTGTAAATTAGTTAAAATCAGTGAGAAACTTTAAAGACTTCGAAAGGGTACGAAAGCCAAAATTGTATGAAAGATTACAACATCACAACTCTCACCAGTATTCAGTCTTCGAAGTTGATCATCCGCCGCTCCCGCTGCTGCATTAAGACGATTTGCACGTTGACGAATCACGCGCTAAAATGCAGCAAATATGTATAAGGGACTGTGCTGTCAAGCCAGAATTGTACACATTTCCTTGGAACCAAACTCGAATGATATATCAAAACGACTCACCGCAGTTCTGCTTCTCTCAAACAAAGCAGGGCGGTTAACATTGAATGCAGCACGGATAAAGTTGCCATCTGAAACAAAAATTAGTTAAAAATGTCTCTAAACAAAAAAAAAACCACCGCTCAGGAAAAAAAAAGAGTCTAGTGAATGTTCCGCAATCCAACGGTATCTACCCCTCCTTGGTATACATACATAGCAATAAAGTTTCATATAAAAGGCCCACGTTGTCTGACATGTTGTACGTTGGCCGTTGATTGCACCGAGTGGAGGACGTTAGTTGTTGCTTCTTCCTCCTCTTCTTCGTCCTCGTCTTCCACACTGGCCGGATTGATAGCTACTCTCTGGACAGCCTCCTAAACACGTGTTCATCAATATACCTTAGATCACAAAGGCTGAACTAAAAGGTCAAACGCCTGCCACCAAATAACGATGCTAAACAGCATATAACTTATGAAATGTAACTGCAACGAGCGGTTAAATCATTCAACCTCGAAAAAAGGGATGCTTCAGTGTAAATAGTAGAAACAGTACATTGAAATATCGACTTTGAGAAGAACAAAGTAGTAATAAAGTTTACTAATCCAATCTGCTCACCTCTCCTTCTGCGCGTGGGGCCTCGGCAACGTTCGGGGCGAGAACAGGGGCTCGCTGACTTGCATCATCCGCTGCACTCTGTTCAGTGGCTCGACGAGCAGCAGCTCTATTCTGCGCACGCCCGGCTTGAGCAGTCGGCACACCTTGGAACACCTGGAAGTATACGAAAAATTTACATGATAAGCTATAAACTGCATACAACACAACACATCACTATGTATAGAAATTAAGAGATGACTACCCTGTGAGCCGAATAAAAATTAGATAATGCACTGACAAGAGCCTCTGCGATCAACTCATAAGATTTACAAACAGCATTGAAGTATCGCTGAAAAAGGGGTACGCTCTTGAATTGTAAAAGAATTATTTATTTATTAAACAGAACTGACCACGTCCATGAGTTCGTCGTTCGCGTCTTCCATTTCTCCCTCGTCGCCTTCGTCTCCATCCTCTTGCGCGTCTTCTTCTTGTCCCTCGTCTGCATCATCTTCCTCTTCGTCTGATTCCTCTTCTTCGTCGTCGGAGGAGTCGAACATCTCAAGAGTCACGGTAATGGGACCTGCGAAAATTTAATTCAAAGAAAGGATTCGAGACAGGACTGTAAACGCGTCACAGTATTCGTGATTTGTTAACAGACAAAGACCGCTACTACGCATCATGACAACTATTCAGTTCTTAACGTAGCCTGTAAACAACGAAAATGTTACTCCTTGAAATAAGGGCGACTATACGTTAAAACCGTCTAAAGTGAAAGTAAGGCCCAAACATAAAAACCAGATGATATTCAATGGAGCCAAAAATTCTTCCTAGAATTCGTATAAGTAGGCAAGTAGCGTATGGAATTCATTTCTAAAATAAGTTATTCGTAGTGCGGGAGGTTTAAGAAAACGCAAAGTAAATTTATCTTCGCAATGACCACTCACCACCACCTCCTTCCTCATCCGGATGCGAGGATGTGCTGTTCAATCTGTGCGAGAATGGGAGTTCCGCCTCACTGTCATCGGATGAACCGTCCGTGTCCATATCAGAATCATCAGATGTGTCCCTCTCTTTGGTCTCCTTCGTTTCTTTCGTAAACTTTCTCTTCGGTTTGGGCATCAGCGAATTCTCAACTACCTGGAAGAAATAAACGTATGCACAAGGGCAAGCCAATAACGACAAATAGAAAAAATAACAAATAGTTTCTACTCACTTCCAGCAGATCCCAATCCTTGGAGAAGTTTGCGGGATAAGGATTCACAGCTCTGGTCCTTCCCATGATTACAGGGGAGACGATGGAAACGGCCATTCGAGCACTTTCACCAATCGCAAATGTTGAGAATCGTTCCAGGAACTTGTGTATGAGGGGAATTGCCTCGTGAACACTAAAATGAGAAAAGATATTGTGTTTAAGCATAACGGTTAGGTGGCTACGTGCTTTGACTGTAACTAGAGAGTGGAGGCACTAAATTCCTCAAACTCACACTGCCGTCTTCACATCCTTAGCCAGTGCATCGATAAACGGCTGTGGGCGTCTCTCCTCTGCCCTCTCAAACAGCGGTTTCTGCAACTAGACATGTGCTTGATAACAATAAGCGACATACTCAAATAACGTGACCTATTTTTAGATAACAAATACCAAATGGACAGCACCAAGTAAAAAAAATCCATGAAAAAACTAAAACCTTTTTTGTGACTCCTGTTGCCGCAAGTTTCGCTGCCGTCGGACACAGTGAGGTGAGAAGAGTGTAAAGACGCAACACAGAACGTGTGACACGAGCAATCATCTGAAAGAGATTTAGATAAAAATTAGATTTTCAAATCAATTTTCAATTTTTAGATATTACAAAAAAAAAAACTTTTTTTTTAGATATTACAATTTTTAGTTAACCGAAATTTTGTTTTTATAAGGCGATTAATAAGACGAGTAGACGTGAATATTGGAGAGACGAGTTCAAAAAGGCGAAACGATTCAATATGCCAAACAATGTTTTTTTCTGTGGAAAACTTACCTTTCCAGCTTCCTCGTTTTCACCAGTTTTCTTTTCCTTGTCAAGCGAACTGTCAAGCATATCACAAAGAGATTCCATATGCTGAAATTGTCGTTTTAGATAATCGCATACTAGAAATGCTTTAAAATTTAAAGGGCCGCAGTTACTTCAAGTTCGTATTTTTACTTCAACGACCCTTAAATATAAAGAGATCTAGAAAAATACATATGCAGTGCCAATTTACTGAAAATTTAAGAAAAGGGACGGAAATCCCTAGGGTTGGGATTTGATACATTACAGTAATTACAACCAATAATATAGAAGTAGAGCAGACACTTTAACTCTCCATGGTTTTTCTATGCATTGTCCTCAAGTTACATAGATAACGAATTGAGTAACAAAACCAAAAGCTCACTTCAGGTGGACATTTGATGATCAGGTAGTAGACAACCATATCGAGCTGTTCACTGAGGAGATTTTGCGCCAGCTGGGTGCCCATTGTGTCATCCACCATATTAGCGCGAGGTCCAGGCACACTAGAAGTTAAATTTAAAGCCAGGCTCCACAAATAAATGTCAGACGGGTATCCAAAAACCAAAGGCACCCTCTGGCGCTATGGAAAAAAACAAGGAGATTTTCATAAATGAGCAAAAGATACTAGCTAATTAAAGCTTCGCCCTTCGACCACATCATAGCTGACTGCTTAAATAGAAGAAAAACACTTACGTGGTCATAGCGTTCATATCAAACAGGAAATTCTTCATGACGTTGAAGTTCGATAGGCACAGTTTGAGTGCACGAGGAGCAAACGATGGCGGTGACATATTGTGCTCCGGAGCATTTGATCCTGACAGGAAATTAAGATTAGGATCAACAACTAACAGTCGCATACACGTCTATTATTCTTCCAGAATAATCAACCCGTTCCAAAAAATATAGGTGTTTGCAGTAGGTTTTGGGATATCAGCTCTGAATATAAAGACTGTTCACAAAACAATAGTCACTTAAATAGTGAATATAATCTCATCAACTTACCAAGATCATGTTGGCGTGGGAAGGACTTGTTCTTGAACGGAGCCTGCTCGTTTGTCTGCCTTGCCACAGTCTTTGCCAAAAAGTAGACAATGTGCTGGCCCCATACATTCGTGTATTTGTAGGAGTCGGTCTGTTCCAAGAATGTGTTGAGAAGATGAAACCGTTGGTCCTGATTACCAGAGATCTGAAACACAGATCAAATTATATTTGCGTCAGTCAGCTAGTAGAAACCAAACAAACACAAAACAACAATTAAAAACAGTCTTATGGTTACTATTTTCAAACATGTTGAAGACAAAAAAAATGACTTCATGAAAATGAACTGTCATGAAGCAACTCGAACAGCAACTGGAAAAGAACGACTTGTGCGTGCGTAATAAATAATAAATTATTATTATAGAAGTTCATACCAGAGCTTTGCATCGGCATTTCTCCCAGCAATCACAATAGGCAGTTGGTGATGTCCTTTTCAGTACACAGTCGTGTCCTCGGTGACAGGTTAGGGCACACTCTGTGCAACAACAGAGAGCGCCGACGATGCCACACGTACGGCACTCGTATATGTCCTAAAGATAAATATTACGCTCCAGGAAAAATGTTATCCATGCCTCGGTTGCTGAAATGTAACTTAATCATAACAAGAAACGTAAAAAATAATGCTTACTTGATGAATATGCTCCGTGGCAGTCCAAGTGAAAGAACAGTTGTCATTGTAGCACAATAGGAAAAGAGCCCAGCCATTGTTGTGCTCACGCTGAACAAATGATTGAGTCTTGTTGAAACACTACCGGGATAAATTTCGATCACATCAAAACCTCAAGCCGCTTATCAAATGCATACACAATATTCAACGGTGGAAACTTTATTTTACCTTTGGCCCCTTCCAAACTGGTGGTGGCGGGCAAATGTCATAGATTGTGATCTCCTGTGCTTGAATGCTCTGGATTATTAGACGAGCGCATGTGTACGCTCTGTTCTCGAGCGCCAATGCCAATGGAGTGAGACCATTCACATCCTGAAATTAAACAAATATTATCAGAACCAGGATTGTAGTCAATACACATAAAGATAAAAGGAATAAAAGGTCTGCACATAATGTATGAATTAATAACCTTGTGCAGCATCACTCTTCTCCACATGTCGTCTTCTAGGTAATTGAGTAGAATACTGAAGATCTTCAGTGCATTTCCTTGGCGCGTCTTGTTGTCACTCGCTGAATTAGGAAGCCTTATTAGAGCCAATCTTTATCTGCCAGCATTCAGCAAGTAGAATAATAAAATTCAAAAAGCAAGCTTGGGTGCTTCAGAGTCATAATGTTGCCCTTCAAACTCACGTATGCTTTCCCCGGATTCTGAGCTCTGTGAATTTTCTGCTACAAGAGGTCTCAGTCCCATCTTCTGTCGTGTGGCGCCAGAAGGACGGAAATACTGATCGAACCCTGAACGATATTGTGTAAAAAATGTCAAATCTCACGCTAACCTACAAACTTCCTATGAAACCGTCTAGAAGACCATCTGTTAATTGTAGCTCAAACAGGTCTACAGATGTGACACGAAACACAATAACGCACGAGGGAAAACAACTTCTATGTTTCTAAGATTCTGTGACAAATAACTTGTATACCTCTGAGAGCGCTTTCCCCAAAATCGTCCACTTGGTCTTTGTTGGATGCAGCAATGCAACGCAGCACTGCAGCATGCATCACATTACCCGCATTGTCGGTCAGTTCTTTCAACAATTCCATAAGGATCATCTTCTTATCTTCGGGAGCTGAAAACAATGTGGTTTTGAAGGGAAGTTACAATAAAGTATTTCCGATTTAATCAACCTTATACGTAAATAGAAAAACCACTTACTTTGCAGGATTCCAAGTTGTTTGATTATTGCTCGAGTTGAATCCACATCACATGTGAGCACAGACTTCATCATCGATGGAATTTGACGGCTTGCAACATGGCGGCTCTTCAAGTTGATTCCCACCACGACAACTTGTTTAAGATGCTTGTCCATTGGACTGAAACAAATACTTAGATGAATGATCAAAAACAGTACAAAAAAACAGGTTCAGAAACCTCCGTATTCGGGACTTGATTGGAGGGGGGGGGGGGGGGGGTTGAAAGAGATAAACAGGGATAGTTGTTTGATTTAATAAATATCTCGTTCGGGTTTTTATTAGGGTAGTCGGGAGGAAAGCAATAATGAAACGTGACTTACTTGACATCACTTTGCACATATACCGATGCATGGGTGGTTGAATGGAGATTGTGTGGTTGAAGTGGATAGAATCCACCATCGCAGTCCTTTAGAAGAGGAATCGGACAGGAACCATTCGTCATACGGACAAGAAGTGCACTATCCTGAAAATGAATGAAGACTCAGTCTTTAATTTTCAACTACAAAGGCCAAAGAGATGTCTTCGATCCAAGAATTTGAGTACACAATTTGTGGCACCCTATATTATATGCTACGCAAAACACTGAACGTTCGGGAGATTACATTTGACACAGCTTTCGCTGTTTTTAACCACGCGATTAAAAGTTAATGTCATCTGATGGTCACAATTTCAAAAAGCACCTCCATACTTCGCGTACGAGGTACGTATGATGTCTTACCTCTCCAAATTGGAATATCTCCGGATCCCCTGGATCAAATGCTTCTGGCACATTGTGGAAGAAGGGAAGGGTTCTCTTCGAGAGGATACGACCGCACATTGAAACCCGTACCATGAAGAATTGGCCATTGTCGAAAACGAGACAACGAAGTCCTGAAACAAAATTTCCTTACTCTTGACCAAAGCACTTGAACAAGACCACAGAATCATAAAATCGCCGATGACAGACCTCGATTGTCGGCCGCCACACTGCACAGCTTTTCGCATCTCATCGGCAATCTGAATCTGGTGGATTCCTTCTGGAAGTAGGACGGAGCCTGAGCCATGCTGCTTCTATGTGGGATCAAGTTTTCCTTGCGAAGCAGACTGAAAGACTGATTATTACAAAACAGGAACACGGGTGGTCGTAGCGTACTTATAGTTCAATACCTAGATTCCTTTCCTAAATAATTTATTACTCACCGAATACCCTTCTCTTTCTGGACACAAGTTGGAGCACTGTCGAGGTCTTCTGCCGATCCGCACGTGTACTTTGATGTAACCGAATGTGAACGTGGAAGATATTGCACACCACACAAATCGCCGTCAACCTAAAAAAAACTGTATTTCCACAAATACCGCGAAAACACTGCGTTGAAAAATGCAGATCTCATAATATCGCACAACATGTAACAAAGCCAAATCAAAGCGAAGTAAACAAAACCGACAATCTTGACAACTGCAACGTCCGTGACAGTTTCTCTGTGGATGAAGATAACATCGTTGATATTCCAAGCTGCCTCGCGGTGTCTCTGTGATGGCCCAGTACCTCCCATAGCGCTTGCCCTTCTCTTGCGGGAAGGTTGCTCAGTGGAATCTAAAGAAGACAATTAGTTCAATTTCACGGATTTGCTGGAAACAATCGAAGTTCGTAAAATCTACCTATTAAAGGGACAGGCCCATCAAAATAAACATATATTTACGATTTCATGTTATTTTTTATTAGCAGCGTTTATTACAATATATACATACTAATTTTTATCCACATTCACCCCGGGAACTTTTTTACGCCGAGCCCAACTCATAAGGGTACCGTATTTGCATCCATTTAGTCCTAATAATTCTTTTACTTCTCGTATGTTATAACACAGTTACAAAATTACGCATGAGAGAGTATGCTCAATAAAGAGGTGCCAGAGAAAAAAAACCGAGAGAACAGACAACCAGAGCGGATAGACAACGAGAGGAAGGGCCAGGCAACGGCACACATTTGTGGATGCGCTCGTCGGAAAAAGTTCCCCGGGGTGAATGTCGATAAAATTTGGTTTGCATATATTGTAATAAACACTTTTAATAAAAATTAAGACGAAATCGTAAATATAGGTTTATTTTGATGGGCCTGTCCCTTTAACACCACATGCTATGCCTCACTTCCGAAACAGTTAACCTATTGCCATGAACCAACCATGCAACCGCAAATTTAGACAACAAAAAAAAATGAAATAAAAAAACGCACCTCCGGCAAAAGTGACAGACTTTGTCCTCGATTGCTGTGGTGGCAGTGGCAGGTCTAGATCGTATTGCGAAGGATCCATAATGCGGAATCGGCACATTTCGTGCAGAGTCCAGGAGTTTTCCATAAGGAGGCCGACCTAAAATTAAGAACAAATGGGATACAAACATGTAGTTGAGAAGAACGAAAATAGTACGATAAGCAAAAAAAATACCTTCAGTTCTCCACCTGCCAGCTTCACAGCAACACTTCCGGCAGCAAAGAGTGGGGAACTCTTGTTGCGGACCTAAAGTTCAAATACATAAGAATGATTTACAACAGTCTAAAAAAGACCGGCCGAGCAGCTGTAGCTGTGAGATTGGCATTCAGACAATGATCATTCCCACCTATGGTTTCTTGTTTGTTACAACCTAACAAATGAATGTGCCTCACCTCACTTCCCTCCACAATGTTCGGTTGAGCTTCCGTCTGTTTCTTCAGCTTATTTCTGGATCGACGTATAAGCCTCTTGCGATCACTTGAAGGAAACACACCGCTACAATGGACATATATGATCAAGGAGTTGATTTCAAATCATCCGTTACCAAATCGCAGAAATAATGTTCACTGCAAGTCAAAATCAATTATAATCATAGAGCGTTTACGGGCGAAACAAGCAATTACAAATTATGTGTTATCTGAAAGACTCGGTTTAATATGATACAAATTTGATCCAACTGACCACCAGTAAATAAAGCCATGTGTGGTGATGAATCCAGCAAATAGATTCGAGCAGAACAATTGTTTAATTGTGCCGTGTTCCTTCGCAATTTTCTGTGGACGACAAGGGACCTGGAATGCGAGCACAATTAGTTTTGTTTGGTGTCACTGTTTAAAAGATTAGCGAACAAACCAAACATGTTCACTAAAACAATGCATTCACAACGCAATACGTATGCAAAGGGCCAAGGACGGGTTGCTCCACTTATCAGAAAACATCCTCAATTCATTGCTGTTTTAACACAGTACTGGATATGCAAATCTCCTTCTCACATCAAATACGTCTCCCAGTCTCTTTCCAGCTTTATTTTCGTCAAGCCACGTTCCGATTGAACCAGTGACGGTGGCAACAACAGCCCGAAGATGACAAGCCTCCAACATCTGCACTTTCTTGCCTAGAAAAGAAAACAAGTTATGACTGAAAATTTAAACATGAACATAGTTATTATAACGAAGAACGAACTTCCAACATAGAGCAAACAGATTTCCTCCTTAAACTTCTTCATCTGAAATTACTATTGATTCCCTAAAAAAATGCAAAAACATTGTGAGGGCAAAACAATAAACAGTAAATAACCTCCAGTGATCCTTTCTGCTGCTGAATGCGGAGTTGTAGATCCGTGTGGTTCATCGAAGCTCCATCCATACACCTTTCCATTGAAAGCGAGACCAAGTGCCTCAAAGGAAGTGCACGCAATTTCCTTGAACCTGAAAATGACAGGGATCATTAAGCTACAAGAAAGCAAAACATAATTAATAACACAAAAAAAGTCTCATCTGACGGGAACATCCAAGCGAAAGTAATACTCACAACAATCCAGTTACTGCATCCGCTTGATTCGAAGACCAGAATTCAAGTCGGTCATCGATTTCCACCGTGCTCAGCTCTTTGTGCGGCTGTTCTGGTTTGCGGGCTGATGAGCCACTGGCTAAAAACATCTTACTCACAACAATACACTGATGATTCAATTAGAACATACATGTCAGTAACACACACAAAATAGAAAAACGATACTACATACCTCCTCTGTTAGTCTCCGGTCGTCTTCGGTCGGGACCTCTGTGCAAATATTCAAATTCGCCTCCATAGGCCTCGTCCAAAATGGAACCTAATCCTCCGGCACTACCCTAAAAAATCCTCATGGAACGAAGTCATAAAGAGGGGACGTGAAGTCAAAATAAAATTTCATCATTTGCTGAAAAGGGAACGAAAAGAAAAAGAAAATTACCGGTTGTCTAGTGATGTCAAGAAGACTGAGAAGTTCCTGGCTGACTCTGACGTCGGCTGCGGCAACGGCTCCTGAAACTGAAAATCCGGCAATTATATGAAATTCGGAAAATAACACAACCTTCCAACATTCAATGTAACATGCAAATTAGAACAGTTCACGGACACTTCCACGGTAATATCATCCTTTTGGCTAGTTGCCATATAATCACTAGCGGACTGTGTACGGTATTCGTCTTTGCTTTTAGATTTTAGCTTATGATCAGTATAACCTTCCTATAAAGGAAGCTCCTTCCGCCAGGAGTGTAGTCCTGTGATTGTATTATTTTTATTGTGAAATATTTTGGTAGTATCATCAATAAAAAATTAAAAAGGGGTGATTTGAAATGACCCTATCTCTCACGTTGATCATCGTCTCTGCTCAGAAGATTATTGACTGCTTCGTTAACGTTGAGATTCGTTCTGATTAGTTCTGCAGCAATGACGTCACGGCTTCTTCCCTGGAGAACGACTTCTGCCTGTGTGATCAGTTCTTCTGGGACGTCCTGTACACGAGCCGCGCGCGCCGCTCTATCAACAATCACTCCAGAACCTCTAGGAGGGGGAGGTCGATTGGTGACCACACGACGAGGAGGCTAAATTTTAATCAAAATTAAGATGAGCTGAAAAAATGTTGAACGGTCCCAAGCAAGGAAAATACGGAATGAGAAAGTGCAGAAAGAGCACAAAATGTCGGGAAGGCCAAATTGTGGAAAAAAATGTGGAGCGATTCAAACTAGGGGATATGAAACGAGAAAAACGGAAATTCGCAAATGGAAAATGAACAGAAAGTTTAGGAAAACAAATAAAAAGAAAATATAAGAAAGTTAACCAACCGCTGTTTTCTTTTCCTCCTTTTCTTGTTCGTGCAACTTGACTTTGTATGAAAAGCGAGCCACACGGCCATCCTGAATAAAAGGAGTTACCTATGGGATGTAGAAATCAAGCAATCATTTTTATATCGTGAAAAAAAAAGTTTAAATTTGAAGTTTTTTGTGCTTTTCACAAATAACAAAAAGTGAACATACTTTGTGTTATGCTGTACTGTAATTATGCTGGACAAACTGCAGAAGCAACAAAACTAAACCGTTTGCTACCTTTAAAAATCAGTATGCTAAAAATGCAGCAATTTTCTAGTTTTAAGTAATGTAACGTTAATACAAGCAGCAGAACCAAAACATTGCGGCTTCAAAAAGTATTACTTGTTCAAATACTTGCGTAACTTATACGTCAATGGACCCTGCATTAATGTGTAATTATAAGAAGTCTAGAGTTTTTCGTGTGCATGCTCTATTAATCAACGAACTAGTTGTGAACCAGTTAGCTCAAAATATTACGTAAATCGTTGGGATAAAGTATTATTACTAAAAAGAAACGGAAGTAAAGCCTAGGAAGCTTTTGAAAGTTTGTACTATTGTCGGCGACCGACACAGGTGTCCGCAAGTTTTTGGTTCTGCTAAGCTGTTATAAGCAAAACAAATTGAAATGTATAGTTTATTACCAAACTAAGTTTTTCACTTTTTATCATTAATTATGCCCTTCCTTACATATCCTTTAATTATGCCCTTCCTTACATATCACATACAAATAGTTCGAACACTTTGCTAAAATAGAGTATAACAGGAATTTTGGCGACTTTGGCTGCGTACTCAGCGCAACGTCTCAGGCGCAAGGCCCGAGGGCATGCCCATTTCGGTGGAACAGGGCTGGCCCGTTACCGGCCTTGGAGGGTGCCCGGGGCACGCCTTGGGGGCCGTAAACGGGCCATTTTGAAACGGGCAGAAAATGAATATACACCGGTTTAGATAACCAGCCACGAATTTACACAAGGAAACACAACATACATTAACTTTGCAAGACAAATGCACCGGACAGGAATCGAACTTGCGACATTACCTAAACACGTACTCCAAACGGCCATAACGCGCATGGTCGCATGTCCAGTTTGGAGTACGTGTTTAGCTAATGTCGCAAGTTCGATTCCTGTCCGGTGCACTTGTCTTGCAACGTTCTAGGTACTTGCATGTTGTGTTTCCGGGTGTAAGTTCGTGGTGGGTTAGCTAAAACGGTGCATATTCCTTTTCTTACCGGTTCAAAATGGCCTGTTTGTGGCCCTTTATTATGCCCTCTAAAACTCACAAAAGCACCAGGGCGTACCCTGGGCACCCTCTAAGGCCGGTAACGGGCCAGCCCTTTTCCACTGAAAAGGGCACGCCTTCGGGCCTAGAGTCACCTGAGATTTATAAATTGCAAAATGACGGCAAAGTGCCATTTAAAGGGCCCGCCCCTGGTTCGGTCCGAAATATGCCCCTTTGTGGCCCTTCACCGGCCTTACAAAATTAAAGGGCAGGCCTTAAGGCTAATTTGCTAAAATGCATGCCCACAGGCCTAGAGTCACCTATGGTTGTATTTCAGGATGCGCAGCCAAAAGCATAGTGCCGGGTTAGCCACCCTGCGGCGGTTAATCTTTGTGAAATGGGTGGAGGGGTAGCAGGTTAGCTACCACACCTATATTAACCGGAGTTAAATTTTTGTGAAACCAGCCTCGAGGTTTTCAGTGTTTTTCTTTTGATATAGGGGTAATCGATGATGTAGAATCAGAAAATCACAATTAAATTTGGAAAAACCTGCTTCTAAATACCGATTTAACGATTATTTAGTTTTTCTACTTTTTTCATTATAATTTCTTGTATATTAACAGTGTCAACACTTATGTTATTTTGTTTAACCCTTTGTAGCTTATCGAATTATGTAGAACCAGCGATTCTCCGACTGGAGGAATCGCCTTCCGCCGATTGTCTCCTAGTTAAGAAAGTATATTTCTTCTAAGACAAACAGACAACTTTCGTAATTATTACATTTTCTTCTTTCTGATTGTAATTCTCTCTCTCTTTCTCTCTCCCTATCTCTCTCTCTCTCTGTCCCTGTCTTTCTCTCTCTCTGTCCCTGTCTTTCTCTCTCTCTTTCTCTCTGTCCCTGTCTTCTCTCTCTCTGTCCCTGTCTTCTCTCTCTCTGTCCCTGTCTTCTCTCTGTCTCTCTGTCCCTGTCTTCTCTCTGTCTCTCTGTCCCTGTCTTCTCTCTGTCCCTGTCTTCTCTCTGTCTCTCTCTTTCTCTCTCTCTCTCTCTCTATCTCTCTCTCTCTCTCTCTCTCTCTCTGTCCCTGTCTTCTCTTCTGTCTGTGAAATCTGTGCCTCTTTTCACTTTCGTTCCCTCTGAACTTCACATGTCTACAAAGTCATTTATGATTGTGGAAACGTATAATATGATTCTGGATTCTCAATGAGACTAATTGTACCTATCTTTAAATATCTGAGAATCGTAGTGGAACGAAGACCCGGAAATTGTTTGGTCCTGCTTGAAATAAAACTATTACTTCGTGAAAAATTCTGACTGGCAGAAGTTACTGTGCATTCAGTGGCTGCAGAAAGGTATTAAAATATGAATTGTTCTCTTTTTGATCAGTCATTGTCATTGAAGCAGCACTCTGAATTATTCTCTCTTTGTATATTTCCATAGAACCACCTTTTTAATTACATACAGTAACTCGCTTTACGATGTAGAGTTTGCACTTATATTTGCGTATATATTATAGCTTTTATTTTATAGAACCTACGATCTTTTTTACGCTGAATTTCTTATTCCCATTTTTTTCACTCGAAAAAAATTCTGATAAACTACGTCCGAATAACAAATGACGAATTTAAAATTTTCAAGCGCCGTATACTAGAGAATTTCTTTCGCGATATTTTTTCCCGATAAGGAAAAAACGCTCTTTTTTTGTCTAAGAAGCTCTACCGTATACCAAGTGCCCTCGATATCCAAAAAGTGGGGTGAGGGCAGATAAGTTGCATTTGTCATTCAAAACGGTAACTTTGGTTTCTTTTTGTGGCAGACGTGTCCATTTACTGTTTTTTTTCCACTGTTTTTCTCTTCTTTTTTCAAACTAGTACTGGTTAAAAAACTCAAAACAAGGTGCAATGCCGCTTTGAAAAAATTTCTGTGAAACTATTAGATTTCTAACTCTCAAAACGAAAACAGCATTTCATACTGTATTTATTTATTAAATAACACGGCAGTTTGTGGACCACAAATGATATGATGAAAAAAGTAGTATATAACAACGTGGAGGAGGATAACCGGGCGAGTGACTTTTATTTTGTTTGTTTTGATTCTGTTTTTGACCATGTCATTGCCTAATAAATCACCCGGCTCCTTTACCTTATAGGCCGTATAGGCAAATTCCGTGCCAACTTTCCGTGCCAACAAATTCCGTGCCAACTTTGCATTGTATGAATTTCGGCTTACGTCTTCCCTATTTTAAGGAAATGGCCCCCAACCTAAAGTCTACTCCTGAACTTTTTCACGTCGTGGTTCACGTTTCGAGACACCACAACAACGTCATGACGGATTCCTTCGTCACCAAGCCCCACGTGCACATGCAGCGGTCAAAATTCAAACTGTACCATCCGTTGAAGCGCCAATGATCCCTCAGGAAATAAATGATCAATGGCCCCCACACGAATTGTCACTTCATTTGCCCGCTAATGAACATGTGACCAAAGTTGCACAATTGCCATCAGCTGACCCAGTGTTGTATTGCTCACCTTGCTAATGCTTTCACTAAAATACTGGAGTCTAATGAATGAAGGTGGAACCCAAATATGATGATGATGAGTTTTTAGTACAGTTTATAAGTTAAATAAATCAGTTTTTCCAAATCATTAATTGGTTGTAATGGATCATGTTACTTTTTGTATTATACTTATGTAGTTGGACCCTTATAAGTAGGAAATGTTGTGAAGCACTTTCTGTTAGGGTATCCTTTTAATTATGTATGTTTCGTCGTATATATCAATAAACTATTATTAAACTCATCGTGTTATCATGATTACCAAAAAGACTGTAGATATGGAAGTTATGTGGTATTGGCAGTACTTCACAGGGAAACGGAATAATTCCGAAACCACAGAAAATGCGTTGCTGGTCCATTTCCAATGCTTTTCAAAACATTTTGGCGACTGGATTGTGATCAGTTAGTCACCGGTTGATGACGGTTTTGACCTTTCACAAAGTGATCAACAAATGGGATAAAACAGTGAATCGTCCCCAAATGGGTTCGCAAATTTCCTGTCAGATCGCCAATCCAGACATGAACGGTTGGCAAACAGAAACCAACGAGGTGCCTTCTTATGGGGTTTCCAAGTTTTTTTTTTCATATTAAATATTGAATTTTGCGGTAGTATTGACAAAAACACGGAAATATTGAAAGCCACACACACTTTTTTGTAATACTTCGAAACCCCATTAGGAGACAATTGCACGAAAAAAACTTTTAGGATATATCGTTACATAGGAAATGGGTGAACCCATATGGTGGCGGTTCACTGGTTTTGTTGCTAGCCCATTTGGTTACTAATTCGTGACCATATGGTGACCAAGTTTCATCGAAAACCGTCATCAACTGGTCACGACTGGTCACCAAATGGTCAACTACCAGACACCAAAAAGTTTTTTCTGTGAAAAGCTTTTGCTGACGGGCCAGCGACGGTTTTTCTGTGGTTTTCCGCAATTATTTCCTTTTCCTATGTATGGAAATCAATCAGATATTCGTGTTTGTCTATTTACGTGGTTCATCTTTGGGGGCTTAGTTATGCAAAACCAATCACGTTCACATTTCATCACAATACTCAAGAGCATAAAACTCTTTTGAGGACATTTGTTAATTGAATTACGTTTCCGCTCCCGAATTCCTGCAAGAATAACCTTACCGGAGTAAAAAAAAAGTTTGGTTGATTTTAGGTTTACAATTAGCAGTGAGCTTCTATCGTACATCTAATCAAATGAAGAATTGTTGGTCGATTAATAATCAGAGTTGTTTATTTTAAAAGTAAACGTTTACATTATTACTAGCATTATTAATAGTCGGAACATCATTATTAATGTTAATACAAATTAAGTATATCAGATATGACCATCGTTTTCAAGGTACAACTTCCTGATGTACACAAAGTCTATTCCCACAATATTTCTGCGTGAAGATACGAAAAAACTTGCCGATAACACTCAACATTTAAAATAACTTTCTGCAAACGTAACCGATTCTAATTGTTCTTTTTGGAGAAGTTAAAACAAGTTTGCGGAACATGTAGTAGAATTGTATACGGTAGTTTAGCCCAATGCTTGTCTAGTTATTTAATTAAACACATCCTCTATGCCTGTTTTTTTTATTAAACACCCCCTCTGTGCCTGAAATAGCTTGCTTCGCTCGCTAGCTCCGATTATAAAAGCAAAAATAAAATAGGTAAGAAAAAAAGCGAAAATAAAATAAATGTACTTTGAATAGAATAACGATATGTCTTGGTCCGTTGACAATTTTCACAATATCCTCCTTGTAAATCTCCTTCAAACATTCCAATTTCTTGTTGTGATTTGTTTGCACTTGTGTAGCCGCATCTTTTATACTGTAAATAAATATATTGAATAAAATAAACGCAATTTAGCTTTCAACACTTAAATTCGACGGTAAATGACTTGAAAATACATCATGGTCATTTGGACTAAATGTGTAGGATCATATCGTTAACGTCGATAGCTAGAGTCAGAATTTCGGTGAGCAACTTACTAATTGAGTATTTGTTTATCTGGCATTGGTGCGACATACTTGATTACCACGAGATCGGGATCATCCATAGACCTGAAAAATGTTCGTGAATAAATGCAACGTTCACAAATCTTGCACAACAATTTCACGAAACAGATTCAAACGCGGCATTGCAGGAGGACATCAAGTATTCCACGGGTATTGAACTTAAAATCAATGAAACTCGAGTTGTGATGCAGAGAGAAAATGGGATACGGCGTAAAAATAGTGGATAAAAGATTGCAGAAAACAAGACATTTTATATAAAATATTTTAGGTTTCAGATATTAATAAAATATAGTATGCATGTCCCTCGTCAGTATACATGCTTTGAGAAGCGCTGTATCTTAGAGTTCCTGTTGGTCGACTAGTTGTTCATTACTATGCATGCTTTTTTTAAGTTTATTTATTGTCTACCAATAAACCATATTATCATTATTGACTATAAATAATATGTTATATTATTAATTTTATATTCTACGAAAATAGTCCCAGTTCACATTAACAAACGGGGAAAGACACATACACGGCGGACTGAATGAGACAAATTTCGAAAAGAACATAAGGAGCTATTACACGATATGTTGAAATCGCCCCGGCCTGCGTAACCGCGCCGGTGTGCATGCACAGTGCATGTCTCGGTATGTGTAGAAACAAACGGAATTAGATTAGTGGAAAGAATAAAGGAAGGCTTAGAATTCAAAGATTCAAGTGAAAACATGAAGATTAAAATAACTACATAAAGAAGTGATAGTTCCAGCTTTCACCTTTTAAGCAATTTAATACGAGGAATAGAGTGAGAATACGAACGCAACAAATAAATGATGACAACATGACAGACTGAGCAAAACGGGAAGAGAAAAATGAATGAACAGCGACCAGAAAGGGTATGAGTAGCTCGAGCTCGGCAACGTCCATAGAAAGAAAGATTTTGGTAACCGTGTCAGCTTTGCTAACGGTGAAGCCATATTAATCGTTACTGCCAGGCGATTTTTTTTTCTTCAACGTTGGTAGAAGAGCTACTCGCTCAAGGGTTGATCAATGAACGGCATTTCATGCACATTTCACATCGATTCCATTGGAAAATGTCCCCGATGTCTTGGTTTCATTCGTGTTAATGAAAAATATCCATCGCTACTGAGTGATGTGCAGGTTTGCTAAAACCAAGGGTCCCCCGAACGAACATCCAACCGATGCACATTTACGGCATGCTCCTAGTTCATTAGCTTAGATATGCCATCCCAAGGACAGGCGGCCTCTTCCTGGAGGCATGTGGTTGACCTGGCGCAAGGCCATTGTCCCAACATCCACTGTACAAGCAAACGGAACGGACAATTGATCCCCGCCCTGGCACTCTCCTCGGACGGGCAGCGACGCAGTCTCTCGGCCGCATACACCTTTGCGCATTCGCGGCGGAACCAGTTTTCACCAGAGTGCGCCAATTCAAACAGGGGCGTAAAGAAGCGTGGACTTAAAAGATGAATCAAATGTAAAGAATAGTTGTGATAAAGTGGAACTGTGCAAAAAGAAAACATACCATAAATGCACAAAAAATTCATAAAAAAAAAACTAGGCTATTACCAATAGTACCGTTTTTGATGGTTTTTTAGAGCATTTGTAAAAATTAGAACTTTATTACATCTTTGGCTCAAACGATCTCATATTATGTATATTTCGGCCATTATATTGTAGTCTTTGCTGACTATCGGAGGGTGGATAACAACAACCTGCCTGCTTTAAAACCTCTTTCATGCACTATTGGCCGAGAGGATCTCGTGCAGTTGAACAAAGATTCGGCACTCAAACTTATAGTGCAATTTAGATCATTGCCGACGACTGCAAGTTTTTTCGGAGCAGAACAGTTATCCGAGACGCACTGTTATCTCAAGACCATAAAAGTCTGCACACCTTTGCGGACTCATGTTGCCAAAAAGTTTTGTCCTATTTTGCTCATTAATGTTCAACCTGTGACAATCAGATGCGAACCAACAGTTTGTTTACCGAATCCAGTAACTTGAAAAGCACATGCTTTCCCTTTACTTTCTAGCTTGATAAACTTATGGTGCATGAGAACGGTCAGTGCTCATTACGGTAACAATTTAGCCATTCGGAGATCGAACTCGATCGAGAACGATATTTCTTTTTACTTTTATACAATGAGGAAAATGGTCAACCTACAGTAAATAAACTTTCGTGGTCCTCATTCATCAAGCAATATATTTATTTGTATGATAATACGCTGAAGTATTTGTCTGTGACTTTTGTAATGGATCAAAAGCCTATGCGTTTTCCTTTTAAGAAGAGCAGCTCTGTGTTTCTCTGTTTACTCTTTCCGAACTCATTTTTTATCAACAATCAGATGCGAACCAGTTGCCGTTCAACAACATTCAATAGCACTTTTTTCCATAATCAGTAGACCACCTGGTCTATACGTTCTAATCTGAGCTTGAGTCACACAACTCTATTCGAAATAACCAACAAGCCCCTCCTTCTTTATTCCTCCTTTGGAAAGGTCACTTATTTCACGCAATCGGTGTTAACTTTTTATCGGATCAAAATTCAATGCTGCCCTCTTGATAAGATTATTACGCTTTTCTAAGAGCCCACACCTTCGCTGTCAGTAGAAACAGCATTGTGTACGTAATAAGCAACAGTTCCCTATTAACACATATGATAATAATCTTTAGCTCGTCTACTACTTTTCATAATACAAATACATAGTACAACTGCCAGGCCCCTGGCTTTCTCTTCTCTCTTGACTAAATACATTTCGTCACTATACACAATTTAGGCAATAGGAACCGAGCATAAATATGATAAATATTTTGAGACTGGTGCACACGAGGAGGCAGCAAGCATTGTATATTTTTGTATATTATTTTCTAATGAACTCGCAGTTCACAAACGCACAAGAGCGGTTACCAAATGGGCCAATAACACAGCACTTTGAGAATTGGTTGAACAGGTCAGTCTTTGATGCAATATGAACGTTACAGTCGTTTTGATAATATTTCTACAAACTTTTTCAATTTTTAGACGCGAAAAGCTTTCCCAATTGTGTGAGAAAATATTCGAGAATTTTGGTCTTATAATGATTGCTCTGTAATTCGGCAAACTATAAGGTATATGATTCAGAAATGGTTATTCATCAGACAATTATGCGAGACACGATCTTGGTGCAACTGGAAGCTACGGAGGCAAACAGAACAGTTCACAGAAGGTCTGTCTAGTTTAGATAACGCTTGTTTTGCACATAACTGTACTTCCAAATAAATATAAAACATAAACAAATGATTTTTTAGGTTCGATATGTGCCAGTAATGTTCATACATGGAAACACTGACGGTGCTTTGAAGGTTCCTGGTGCTTATAGTAGTGGATCTTCCTATCAAATAGCATACTTTGAGAGTAGAGGGTAAGTTTAATATATGAATTTTATTTATCTTCCTAATAGAGGCCGCCATTCGACATTCGACATTCTCTCTTTGTATTGGATGTTAAATAATGAAACATTATTATTCGAAAATAGTTAAAGGGATAGGTTCATCTCAAATCACCTCTCTTTTTATTGTTTTTATTGATAATATCACAAATATCATTCACAATGAAAATTAAATCAATCACAGAACAATATTAGTTTTTGCGTTTAGATTTTGGCTTCCGATCAACTGGCTTCCAATAATGGAAGCTTCTTCTGCGAGGTGTATTGTTCTGTGATTGATTTAATGTTCGTTGTGAATCATATTTGTGCTATTATCAATAAAAACAATAAAAAGAGAGGTGATTTGAGATGAACCTATCCCTTTAAGTACTCTGGGTACTTACTACTCGTCTGTTCCTTGGCAGCTGTGCCATTCTCGCCGTTTGCTTTTAATTCTCGCCTAGACACCGGTTCTGGATTTAAACTCGTAAAAAACTCATAGAATGTCTGACAGATGCGCGACACACTAATCCTTTCTTCATTTTAGTTATTCTTCAGCGGAACTGTATGTCACAACTTGGGGGAACAGATTACTAGACGAAGCGAAATATCAGTGAGCTTTCTATATAAATGGGTTGATTGAACAAAAATTGGTCATATAGTTGTATGTTGCACGTATGCTTATATGTTGCTATATTATGTTCTTCAATCAAAACCTAGAATTTAGAGGTCATAATTGCTCGACGATTTCACGGCTCCGGAGATTTGCTCATGCAATCATGGAATATACAGAGGTATCATGCTTTCATTTACACCCGAAAATGAATTTCTGCCGTTCATATTCATACTGTATCTGACTAGTAGCCAAAAACAGTTGCAGCTGTCGTCTCTTCTGTATTTTATGGGAGTTGGTTGCAGGTGCCCATGATCAATATAATATCCCACTCAATGGGAGTCACACTTGCGAGGAAACTGGCCAAAGGAGGAATACTCAGGGAAAAGACGGGGGGTCGGTGGAAAAATTATTTTAACTTTTATGTAATGTTTACATCAGATGTAACAAATAGTTAATTACTTTAACTTTTATGTAAAGATTATTTGAAATGTAACTAATAGTTGACAACGGGGTATTCTATGGAAGATTGGTACGGTTTCCAAATCTGCAATGTTGCTTTTAGTCGTATGCGATATCGGCCCTCCTCTCACTACGCAAGTCGGCCTGTTCCTTGGAATTGCTGGTGCAAATTATGGAATGTGTGATTGCATATCGCCAATGTACACATGTAATGATATAGTGGGTTTATTCAGAGAAGTGTCAACCAAGGAGTTGATAGTGTAAAGACTAGGCATCGTTAAACTAACACATTTTTGTCTTAATGCATGTATCGTTCAGAATGGGCTTACTCCCGGCGCGGTCTGTGGCCCTTATAATGCTTCATATTGTGGATTTAAAGAAATGCCCTCGAACTGTGTTCCCAAGTATTCAAAATTACTGTACGATATGAATGAAGATGGTATCCGAGAAGGGAAGCACGTGGTCACATTCTGGACAAGGTGTAGGTTTATTTTTTGACCGGATTTCATTTTCTTTGTTTTGGCAGACAGAGACCAAAGCATCGTCCACGATGAAACTTAGATAATAGGGAGAAGCCGGCTGTTATTTCTTTTCAACCGTATTACTTATGCTAAATATGTATCTATTCGGCTTCATCTGATTCATTAACGTAACTGACGTGTTCACTGATTTCACAGCTGACTGTTCTTATTTCTAACATTTAAATTTTTAGCTGATGAATTGATAATGGTAAAAGATATTGTCTGGGGAGAAATTTCTTCAATATTCCCAACAATGGATGCTCAGTATGTGTTTGAAAGTAAGTTTACATTTAACATTGCATAGAGTAATTCGGATCTTTATAAACTCCATATAGTAATGTTTGATGTTTATTGGCGATTAATATTCCACAAGATCTATTGGACCCAGAGAAATGTTCTTTTTTAATTTACTGAGTGAACGTTCTATAAAAGATTGAGAGCCCCCGAGAGAGTTGTGCATTGACACTGTTCTCTATTCAGATTACACGCACATGCAGACCAAGGAGCTGACTACGCAGCTACAGTATGATTTGCTCACAAATATGACCTCTCTACCACAAAATACGAATTCGTCTTCGCCTATAGAGACAATTTTTGCGCTCACAGTGTTTCTTGGCGCAGTGCGATATGTCGTACATAGTTTGTAGCAGACCGTTAGACCATGTTTTGTGGAGATGTACAGGGGATATCTAGGTTGTGTTTTAAACCTACTATTGCGGGATACTTTACGATGAGGTTCTATGTATCTTAATTGCTTTAACTTATTTATGCGTGTCATTTGGGGGTGTGTGGGCAGTTGATCGCTATAATGTGTGCATGTGACGTATTCACATAGAGTGAGGTCAGGGTTGCTGGAGAATTTCTATGCAAATCTATGTAAAACATGAAATCGATAACTTGACCAATTTCATTTGGCAAACAATCTGCTGGTCAGAATAAACCTTTCCTTTCTACACCTTTTGTTACTTTTCCAGAGAAGTGGAACTTCTACTCTTTTAATGTATGTCTATGCTCATGGAGTGTTATGTTACTGTAGAGAAGCATAAACGTTTTATGTTGGTGACAAATAAGCTAATTGCAACAATAATTTGACGTGGATGTGGAGTTTCGTGACATTTCTCAATTAGAAAATACTATATTCTTATCGTAAATGGGTTGTACTCAACTATTTCCGTTAAGAGTAGTAAAGTAGAATGTTACTGAATAAATAAGGAAGGAAACTCACTTTCTCCACCTCATTATACTCGTGTATGGAAATGACCGACACATTCTCACAAATAACTACCGCGAATTGTCAAGCTACTTGTTAATTCAACACAGATATGCCTTTATGTTTTGGTTTCGAATGCACTACATTTACCGATCACTCACATAACTGTTTCTGGAAACAAAGATAATCAAAGGTACTCGATGAGCACAAATAGTTCAGTATGTTACATGTCCAAATCGTACAATTCCTAGAAAAGAAACATTTAGCTCAGATTTTTAGAGTTCTGTTTCCCGAAATATATGCCTTCGCTACTAACTCCGCGTCATTGTTAACAAGATACAACGCGTTAAGGTCATTTGAATGGACTACGTTTTTCTTTGGCAGGAAGGACGTGGATTTTGGCATCAAATAAAAGTTAAATGAATCTTTGGAAGTTGGCGGCCGACGTTTCGGAAAAAAAGCATATTGGCTCATTCGCATTTTTCTGGCTCTGCATGAACCATTAGTGACCAGAAAAAAGTAGATCGACAGAGGTTTTATTCAATCAAAATGATACATGTGATCGTTGTCAAAGGTTGTTCACCCTTCACAGCGTGTACCTATTTATGGACTCTTCTAGTTATTTTTGTCCTAGCCACCTACGTATCTCACCGCTTTCTCTTCTAATCAGATACTCTGCCAATGACTGCTACATCCCTCCCGATATCACAATTAACAGATTTTTTTCTGAGCCACACTTTCACCACGCAAAATTGTGGGTGTTAGGTTCAGTTTAACTGTTGGACCTGATATTTTTAAAAAAATCCGTGTTTCGGTTTTTTTTAAATATAGTATTCCTCTATAAATATGAATGAAAAGTTGACACGAAAGTAGAATCATCATTTCTGCTACGTATTTTTATTTCAAGTACGCAATGTCCTTTGATTGGGTTGAATGTTTTTGTTGGATTAAATGGGCCAACCCGTCCAATTCTGCACTTCCCATGCATTTAGCTCACGGATTTAAATCATCATAAAACTTTTGCGAAGTGCTTGCAGACCCACTTCCAGTTAAAGAGTCGCTCTAAAACTAGAAATTGCATCAAATTGTGTGGGTAAAGTAACCATTTTCAGTTGCCAAACGCACAAAGAAGTTACTAAATATAACTTTTACACCTTCACTCTCTCGATCGCTTTTTTTGCCTTACGGGTGCAAGCTTCCTCCGAACGCATTTCAGTGAGAGAATCAATTCACTTATGTCAATAATTTTTAGGGTGCTTGTGACCATTTACAGTGAAAGTTAGAATTTTTATGTGAGGGATTCGAATCTGACGTTTGATAGACTAAGATAGAACCATATTAACAGATCACAAAATACTCTTCGGCTTGTTAAAAAACACATCAACAAGCCAATAATCCGTCATCCTTACGAGGACCCCTTACTCTGACAATTAGAACAACACCTTGAAACACGATGCTATAATGGAATGTTGTTTATCTTCGATAATCTGTTCTTTGACTTTTTTTATTTACAGGTTTCGAAGTTTGCTTTTCTTCATTAAATGAAAATTATATTAGATTGCTATTATTGTTCTTTACGTATTGAGACCCAAGTATATTTTTAGCTTGACGTCAAAAGTGAGTTGTTAACGGCATGTCGCGTCCTTCCGCATATGCCCAAATGTATTTTTCGTCAAGAATTGCCCGACTGTTTCTCAGACAAAGCAATTAAAATTTCTATTAACAAAATATGATTATACGTGCCCTTTACATTGCATTTCGTTATATTATTATGCGGCGCACTGTAATAACTGGAACACACGTAAGAAGGCCATTAGCTCAGTTGTAGAAAACGCAAGAAGTCCCCTTCTTTTCTGTCATCATCATTTCAAACGTGTAGCTCTGAAAAATATACTTCTTACATTTCATTAAAACCAAATTATATTTTCATTAATAACTTTACGATTGTTCGTAGGAAATCGTTACATTTTATAACAAGTTCCACATGCAACAAAGAGAAACTCAATACTCCGATGAGATACAAAGTTGCCCTTTAGGATGTTCATAAACAAAGATCGGTTCGATTCTGCGACTGACAGCATTATCCTTTTACTTGGAGAACGAAGATATTTCCGGCACATATCAAAGTTTGATTGCGGCTAGAACACGGTCTCCAATCACAGTTACTTTGTTTTCATTCATACATGTATCCATAGTTTTCCAGATATAGTATTTATTATCCTCACACAATCAGTGCTTTGATCGAAATCACGAACTCAGGCTTTGTACTTAGCAAGCTATATTTATAATTAATCCTTTTCCTAAATTCTATTCCACCTGCGCTTACATCGTCAATTGCGTAGGACGTTTGCTATTTTAATTTTCGGAGATCAAGAAAAATGCACCGTTTTTACCCGGATATTCCACAGGCTTATCGTGTTCCGTTTGGTATTCTGGTCTCCCTAAGTCCTAATTTCATTTCTCAATGTTCTCACTCTTTGTCTCTTCCAAAAGCGGTGTCCATCCGGTGTTCGTATCCAATTTGACAATCAACGAAGATGAAATCAAGACGCCGTTCAGAGAGCAACATCGGCCACACTGAGTAGATTCACACCTCAAGATCACAAACTGAAATACTTGTTTTGGCAAATGAGAGACCAGAAGGGCAAGTCGCTTGACTTTCGCCACTTTATTGGACTTACACGACGCCCCGTGTTGATACCTATTCCCCCAGTAAGTGTTTGTGCTCCTCTATGTAATTAGTTGTGCATTTCGCACTCTACTACTCCACTAAAGAATTTCTGGCAGCTCACCCTCACTCCCACTTAGAATCAAGCGGATCGCGACCGTAATTTATGCTTTGAGCGGATGATGTAACTTCTTCCGAGAAACTGTGGCAAAAAACATCCTACTCACTTAGCATTATCGCTTGAATACTTCTTTGTCAATACCAGCCTCGGGATTGTGCAACAATCAAGACGACAAACAAAATTTGACTAATAACCACCAGATATTTGTAAACGGCTTCATATAGAGGCTTAATTTTCGTAGGGCATTCAATGTGCCAAAAGTCATCGATTACACATGAAACAGTGCCGATCATACGTTCGAACAAAATCATTAACATAACTGCATATATCTATTTGCTATTGGTGTTTTTTGATGGTACGTAGTGCTCGTTCTTTGCGTCCGCTATCATTTTTTTCGAGACTAATTTAGTTACCACCTTCTGGAGACCGCATATAATAACATTTAAATTTCCGAGGTTTCTCCACTTCCTACGTACAGTGTATCTTTCTATTTCTATAGTGAATAAATGCGTGTTCGTCATGTACACATATACTTATAGTAATCTAGTATATATCCACATATACTTATAGTAATTTAGTACATATATTTATAGTAATTTAGTAACGACTGATTCGTGAAGGCCGCTTGTCATATGGCAAAATTCATAAAGGCCATGAGATACTTTGACCCTTCTCTGCACACTGCAGCCTAATGATGATAATCAAAGTTGATGAAGGAGGCCTTGAGCTCCTTACCGTGACGGCAATAAAGTTAAATTGGCCCTTTAACTCTAATTAAACTCTCCCCCATTCAAACTTTTCTTTTGAGCATCGGTCTTCCTTATGTTTACCCATTTCCTAGATTTCGATTTGAAAGTCATCGCTCTCCGAACTCATGTTTCTTTTATTTTACTAAACCATAATAAGGCACTAATAGAAGTTTATATCTGCATAGTTGTTACCCATCCATGCTTCATAAATGGTACAATGCGTTTGTTTGGATTGATTGACTTCATGAACAGACAAGTTTCATGAAAGCTTACTCTAACGCTTCTGTTCTTTTGTTCTTATTAGCTATTAACTATTTTAATCTAATAATCGTTTCCGTGAAAACCGCGTGAAATAACACTAGGAAAATAAATAAAACTGCGAGAAGCGCTGTAGGCGGAATTAGAAAAATGCGACACATGTTGTGGTTTTTGTTTCAGAAATACTTTACCATTCACCATGACTTATTTTTGTAGGTATTCTAAGTAGGTCTCTAACGCAAACTACTACTGGAATGTACGTGGCATTCGGACATTCTTTCTCATATTTTGTGCCTTAGTGAAGTGAAGCAGAAGATAACTTTTAATTACTCTCTCGCTTCATCAAAATGTCCCATCTAGCACTTTGTTTCCGAAAGCACTCTATAAGTTAGAAAATTGCTAGGGACCTGTAGGACTGAACTCCATTATATACCTTCTTTACAAAAAATAGGTGTGTTTTAGTACTGTAGAACTACACATATTGTAGCTCTGCGAGAACACCTTACGACAAGTATTCCTCTGAAATGTACATATTGAGTGTTCATGTTTCTATTTTATGTTTCTATTTTCACCTCCCTACCGTTTTACGTAAGGTTAAACCTTAATAAACGTTTACTCATCGTCCACAAATGTTTCGAAACGTCAAAGGTAATGAGCGCAATCAGATGTTCTTGTTTTGTCTACACATTTTACTCTTTCGTCATCTTACGATATTTATTTCACAAGTACAGACTTAATTTTCCACAATCGATTCTACAAGTTCAAACACTTCCCAATGGCGCTAGACGAAATGTTCAAAGTCAAACGCGTATATTATTTATAGGGGTCCCTCGGCTAACATACTTTTTATATGGAGGGACAGGTGATTGCCGTGCAAATCCTGAAATCACACATTTTTTTCGATCGCCCGCATTTGTGCATAAGAATAGTATTTCAGTTTAATATTTAAGCGAAAAAGAGCACACAATTTAAAATTTTGCTACAGTTTTGCTAAAAAAAATTGCTGGTAAACGTGCTAGATCACTAGTCAGAAAGCAACGTATTTGAAACCTATAGCTTGCCTCATTTAGTTGATATATTGTTAAATTCGTTAAAACAATTAGTGTTAATTTGGCAATACTACACTGGGCAACAGGAAAACCTAAACTTCAAAAGATTACTATGTTTATGTACGTTTATTACTTATGAAATTATTTGAGTAAATATGAAGGCTTTAAATTTTTCTTTTTCTTGAGTTTAGTTTTGCGAGTTTTACCCCGGTTTTTTTGTTATTATACACTATGAAAATTCCCATAGAACAGTTCATTCCTTCTGCTGCGAATCACCATCCCTCGGGGACGACACCCGCACATAATTTTGTTTATTTGTGTGAATGCGCAAAAAAATCATATTCACTGTTTGGAAAACATTTTCTCCATATTTAGAAAAAATATGAAGGTATTTCTCGTGACACTCTGTTATTTTAAGGTGTGCAATCACATCAGCAATCCAACCTGCCCTCCTTCATGCTAATTATGGTCAACGATAACAAGAATCATAAATAGGGCCATCCGAATAACAATATCATCCATACATTTTCATTCACCGATCTCTTTCATCCTTTTACTTTATTGTTGCTTTAGATTACAGGCCTGTATTCTCACCGCATTCGAATTGTCCGACTAAACTACGAATGTGCCTTGCAAATATTCCTAGTTGTTAATTAAATAGAATGCAAAAAGTGTATACTGTGCGCCTTTGCAGATACCCGAATTACCACAACTATGTAATGATGCAATTTTATCATTTTGCGACTGTTGTTTTTTGTAATTTCTTTCAATTTGTTTCAACTTGGCAGGTTTTGCAGGTACCTTATGATGCTAGCAGATAATGTATGCTGGCTGAGATTATTCATTTCATTTCTTCTCGCTGCAGCAGTTGTTGGAACCCATCTACCTACAAACTACGTCCGGTTGTTACTACAAAGTGAGTCTGTGTGACTTTGATAATCGTCTATGAATTATTTACAATATTCTTGTTGGGAAAGACAAGCTGGAAATACACTAAAAATCCGTACATAATCAAAACTCAATAAATATTACCGTAACTGGTGGTCAAATATATTTAATTTACACAGGCTTTTCCTGGAACATATAGGTGTGCCCTTTGCGGCAGTGCACTTACAGAATGTACGTAAAAATTGCCGTACTCTATTGAAGTACTGCCGTTATCATTCTTTACCTGTGATTCATGCTCAACCATTTTCAGCTCCTACCGGAGAAGCATTCTCAAGAAATGAAATTTATGAAGAAATTCCGCTTCTCGGGCCACGTCCGCGACGTGCTGGAATGATGAGAACCAGTCGCAACGACGTGTCACCACTCAGACAAATTCAAACTCCCGCCGACTTGCCGATGTTCAGGTTTGGATGACGAAGAAACCAAGGTAAATACAAACAGTTGTTAGTTCTGTAGTGTGAGTGTGAGAGTTTCTCTGTCTTCCCAATTGAAAAATTAAAAAATGCTGAATTAAAGTATGCTGACCAAAATTAAAGAATGCTTATTGCTCCACCAATTCGGAGTATTTAAGTTGTTACCCTGCGAGTGCTTGTATATTCGCCTGGTTGTAAAGCTATTTTTTTTTTAGATTCTTCGCCATTTCGAGCCACTCGCCGTTTCCAGCCCCTCTCTATTGATCGATACCTGTGTTGATCTGTTGATCTCTCACTATCACGAGTATTTACTATTCATCCATCCTCTTTGCGGTCGATAATAGCTTAATGATTTCGACTTACTTAGCTATTATATTTCCTATGGGAACAGCGTACTTTGAACCCCGTGTTTACTACTTTTGTTTACTATGCTTTAAATTCGCTTCTTGTTTGATGCACTTAAAGCCAACAATTCATCGTTTTGTCGCTTGTTTTCCACATGAAAATAAATGTGGTCGTTAACTCGAGTTGCGCAAACACAAAAACAATCGAATGAACTTATAGTTTCGTCCCGCAGTTCGCTTTTTTCAACCGTCAATAAATAAATAGACAGTATCATTGACATAAAATGAGGCAATACTTGTGTGGACAAACGACAAACTCCTTTACAAAGCATGCTATACAATTAGTTAAACGACGATTAAGAAATCACATTACATCAAAATCTGATAGGAAAGGTTGTTTCCATCGCATTTTGTATGAGCGTTGTGTTGGATCGCCCACATAATTCCACTTGGGCTTTGGAATATTGTTGGTCTTCTTGCCTTTCTTGAATGATATGTTTGATTCGGAGGTGGAACGTCTAAGCGGCTCTTTTGTGGATGGAGCTGGATTTACCTGGAAAACCATAAAATCAAGTCGCCAAACATATGCAAACGTCAGTGACGTAAAACCAACATCCATCACTAAGTAGCTAGTCATTAGCACACTGAATTAGCAATTACTTACCTTCTTTCGTTTCGTCGAGCTTTTCGGTGCGGATGCGCTCCTCCTTTTTGGTTTCGCTTTGCTCACAGTCGGAGGTCTTGAAATCCTCTTTTTCTCCTCATTCCTCCTCTTTAAGTCCTCCCTTTCTCTTTCTTTCTGCTCTCTCTCGTATTGTTCCCTTTCTCGTCTCCGTTTATCTTCTGCAGCACGTCGACGCCGTTCCTAAAACAAAGCAAACAAATAAATTTGGTATTTAGGAAAACAATTAAGTAGTTCGTAAGTATTTCTACCATACCTCTTCCATCTGTCTCTCCTTTCTCTCTCTATTTTCTCGTTTCTTCCTGGCTGCCTCTTTGTCCAATTCTTTCCTCCTCTCTTCTTCTTCGCGTCTTTTTCGTTCTGCATCTTTCGCTTTCTTATCGTCCCTTTTCCACTCTTCTTCATCAGAATAGTAGTCTCGCCGGAAATAAATAAATTTAAAATAATTTAATAAAAAACAATTTTCCTGGGTTTCACAACAATTGGAAGTACTTCTTTGGTACGTGCTTACTTTGGAACTTTCTCCGGTTTCTTTTTCTTTTTGGGTTTTGCTTGTTTCTTATGAACATGAGGTTGTTCACTCTGCACCGGCACTGGCTTACTTCGCTCTGAAAATAGTAAGAATGTAAAAATGCACGCAAGTTAGTGCAAATGAAACTAGTCATTCATTTAAGGTCAAAAATACTCACCAAATATTTCATCATCTTCGTACACGTGGGGTTTCTTCTTTGGTTTTGCCTTTGGTGGTAGTGGATCTAACAATACACAGTGAAAAAATGAGATCATAAGTATGCCTTCGACTTTAAGCCTCAACGATGACGCAATTGTTATTTTAAACAAAAAAAATGTGCCCAACCAGGTGTTGGAGTAAATTCCCGAATACTGTCTCCGCTCTCCGACCATCTAATTCTTCGTGAGGATCTAGACCCGGGATCCGATCTCACGGTTCCACCAGATACTCGCCGAGCTGGATTTATAGCTAAATGCAAAGGACAGTCAGAAACACAAACGGATTCTTGATGTACACAATTCTCCAAGAGAAATGCATTTATGCACAGTCAAAACATGTGTTTCATCGTTTCATCGTTTTCATAAACAAAACATTCATCCTAGATAGTAATCAATAAGTCTCACGTATTATGTCCGGTTCCCTTTGATGAACATCATAAATGACTGGCACAACTCTTTCATGAACTGCTGATGAGGATGGATCGAGATAGCAGTCTCCGTCAACATAGTATCTGCGGAAGAAAGCGCGACGAACATCTCAAATCAAAATCAAAAGGTGTTTTTTTTTCAACCACATTTCAATATAATTCCAGTTTGAGTAGTTTTCTTTTAATGTTTTACCTCGATGTGCACCCGGCATGAAGACACTTTCAAAAAGTCGTTGTCATTGGTCTAAATCTGAAGTATGTGTATGCCATCTGACGGTTTAACAATATCTTAACATTTTCATGATATCAATAAACAATAGCAAAGTTAATCTGTTGTTTATAGAGTAAAATGGACATAAATGATAAACATATTTTATTGGATGATGGGCAGAAATACACGGCTTGTTGTGTTGCTATCCCGGGAGTCGTTCGTGCCTGATCATAAATTCTTTTGTTCAAACCCGAAGACACTACCTCTTTCACATTTTTTCCTCAAATTCTTGACGATAACAGTCGAATAGACCGAAAATTAAATTAAATGCGACACTGATTTCATAAAAATATATCCCTTTGCACAATATTATTCACAACATAGCATAACTATTTTATTCACAATATGTACAAAAATAAATATTGTTCGAATGATTGCGAACCTCCTGAAAGAAACGAGGGAACGTGGTTTCTAGAAAAAATTTGGAGAAATGCTTGCAACGGGTTAACTTCCACTAAATAAATCTACCAAGGCAATAGCTACTCGCAATAAGATGAATGACTCAAATATTATAACAACAACAAGAACTGACACCGGCGACATGCTAGAAATTGTAATAGAAACAGTTGTAAATATCAAGGGTTGTGTTAAGATAAAATACGTTCGGCAAGTTAAACAACCACTGGACAACTACATGGGAAGCATGTAATATGCAGTTGAATTTGAAATGCACAAATTGTTTTGAAGAACAAAAAGATATGCAGTACATACGCCAGGAAAAAAAATTATAGAACGTGGAACAAGCAAAAATATGTTTGAAAAAATACACACGTTAGTTCTTATGACTACAAACACATATTAGTTCGCATGACATATTATGTTTTAGAAAAACTTTTTCGCCAACGCTTACACAATGTTTAGGATCACAGGCAGATAAATTCTGATAGACAACTTATTACTTTGCATTCATAGTAGCAGCAACATGCTCGATAGGGTTTGAATGGCCTAATGTGGTGCTCAGAACGGTGTTCGCTCCATGTCCATTTTTGGCATTGGTGGGCAGAGATTATTGTTGCGTCTTTGCAGAGGCTTTTGCAGGTTGTCCTAAAATGTTTTGCATGAAATCCATTAACTAAATATTTTGTTCTAATTTGCACAATAAAAGTAATATATAATATTTATGAGTTCATAATATATATGCATTACACATGTATTATCGTTCGAATCAGTATTCGTGACACGCATATAGATAAACTCACAGTTTTTCCAAATGGCAGCCTCTCTTGTCGTTTTCCTGTGCCGGATGCCAATTTCTCTATTTCAGAATCGGGAATAACTTCTCCATTTTCATCCGTAACTTTGATCACACAAACGGGCATTGTTGGAGAAAGTTTCTGAAAGATAAATGTTAACAAAAAAGAAACATCGTTTTAATGGGCAAATAGTAGAAGATTAAAGAAGTATTTGTTGTTTTCCAGAAGGAGATTATATAAGTACTTGTAAAATACAATAGAAAGAGCATCAACACAGAATGCGTAGAAATGAAATACGCTTATTTTAAATGCAACAACTAGCAATATTGTGAAATGATTCTTGTCCACACATAGGCCATAAAATGATGGATTGCGTCGAGAAAACACGATTGAGAATAAGGCTAATTATTTTTGTTGTCTATTCCAAGAAAATCCATACAAAAAGCAGAGGGTGGCCAAAATTACTGAAGAACATGTCAAAAAGAAACTCATATTTCGTCAATTGCCCAGAAGAAATGGAAGTGGCCTCAGAGAATGATGCTCAAAGGATGCTATTAATTGTCTGCTGAATAATTATTCAATAGACGTCAGAAGAAAGTATATATGTGTAGACGCGCGTCAGCCATATATATGTATCATTTGATATGCACCTTTGTTCCTTAGTCACATGCGTCGTCCCGTCCAATAATCAATATTCAAAAGGTTGGGCAGTATTGGCGGCGCAAAAGTAACTATTGTCATAATTTCCCCGTAATTATACTGGGAAATAATGTCCAAAAGCTGCAAACCAGCTAACTGAGTAATATCAAACATAGTAGGATCGGAATTCAAAACCTCTTCTGAATTTGAGACTGGAAAAATAATTGGAGGCAGCAATTTCTTTTAAATAAATTGTCTTGTTACCTCAGACAATGGGACAAACATACGGCCACATTGTGGATATAGAAATATGCCAAACAAAACATCGTGTAACATGATCACATCATAGGAAAACTAGATATTTTTATGAAACTGGAAGTGTATCGAACAAACACTTACAAACGGCTATGGTTGTCCAATTATTTGCGGATAAAGAACGAACAACATGCGGTTGGGAGCTAACATATTAAGCGACAGCTTCTATGTTAGGAATACTACGTCTTGGGCCCTAATCAGTCAAAGTTAATTTTCTAATGGTAAGACTGTGTCCATCAACGCTGACGAAAACACATTACGGGACACCTTTTGCCGCTATACGGTTGCCACTAATGGAGGTGTGAAATGATGTAAGGAGCTCAGAAATGACATTAGTCCGAAACGAGTAAAGGAACAAGGCGTTGCCTGGTTATTTGCGTCAGTAGCAAGCTATTTATAGTATGGAACTGGATCTTTTTCGACAAAAAAGGCGTTACATTCTCAATAGACAGGGGATATAGGTGGGATTACTATAAGGAAAGGGATAGCCCTTATACTACTAACAAAAGTGCAACGATGAGCTTTCGCATAAAAGAAACAATGGAAAAACATACTACGAGTTGCTGCATACAAGGAACCTCGTGAGGATCTTAGCAGATGACTAAGCATGATCTTTATCAATACAAACCCGTGGAAACTGCTAGGGGCGATGATTACGAAATCAAAAAACCGGATTGATTTAAGCTCACCACAGAACTTTCCGTAAACCTATGTTTAAGCTGAATTATTATCTGCCAAAACGATTATAGTTCGTAAGCAACTTAAGAAAGTATTTTTGCCTTTGATGATTTTAAACAAATATGAATTTCGAAAATAGATCTATAAAATACAACGATAGGGTATGGCTAACAATTTTACTCATTTAACCAGAGATCGATCGATGAGATTAAATGAAATGTGAAGATGAAAATTTGGGGGGAAATATAGAGGTGCACTCCTTTTTTTTGGAAGAGTATGTTGAACAATTTGACAAAAAAGGAAAGAGGGGTTGGGTCAGGGCTCCTTGCAGGAAGCCCGCACATAGACGCATGAATATATGGATGTCTACAAGAAAAAATGTGCTGGAAATATGAACTTGCAAGTTGAAACCGAAACAAGGTGCTTATTATATGTATATAGAATATCATTTTGTAAATGTTTTGTGAAGCACCACTAGAAATATTTACCAAACGAAAGCTGGAATTTGGCTACTTGGGAATCTTACAGACTTACAGAATCATTTATTATGTGCAAATTTTGCGCACTCCATCCAACTTGAGAGACCTCGAAATTTTACAGTGCAAGATGCGGTCACATACAATTAGCAAGAAAAATTACCACGTTTTCCAGGGTGGCGGTGGCCTCACTAATATTATTCGAACAATCGGCAGTCATTCTTGGGATTTTGTCAAATATCTCTGAAAAAAAACTATATTACATAGATAAACTGAAGGCAACTAGCACGCGAAAGAAACGCCGTTCGCAAGTGATGTAATGCTGAGAGGAGTTCTCTCATAACATATTGAAAATCAAGATTGCGCGTACAGAGTCAAGTCGAAAAGCCCTTTTATGAAAGTGCGTTCCGAAGAAAAAGATTACTCAGGAGATTAGGTTCCAATCAAGCAAAGTGTTTTCAAACTTGAAGAACGTATTGAGAATCCTTTCTTTCTTTTTTGAGTATCTCAAGTTCGAAGTCACCCGTTGAGTTGGTGTATAACAACGTAACAGAAAAGGGAAGTACAAATGTTCAATTTCCATTTTCCCTTATATACTGTCGGTCGTTTTTTCACAGGATTTTGCAACTTCCTGTCATATTTGTAAAAGCAGTGCAGTAGGAAACTAAGGAAACTAGTTAAAACATTTGTATTTCCGGTAATTTTCGGTTGCAAATATTATAGAAATCGTAAAGGAAGCAGCGTATGGAAATAGGAAATCACTTCGAATTAGCAATTTGGTGGGACAATTGGTAGGAAACGTACAGTGACAGATTGCAATCGGTAAGATTGACAAGAGCAAACGACTACTTTGGAGAAGGTGCATCAAAGTTGTGAATGCAGGAGCGCCACTCATGCCTATGGGGTCTCTTAGTCAGTTTTTTTCTCCGCAGCTTTCAAACTTATAACGAAGAAAACATTTTTTTCTTCACATTTATCTTTTCCGGAGACCTTCCGTTGAATGATGCTTTAGAGATTAGTGCGGAGCAACATAATTGTTTAGACCCATTCTTTATTCATCCTAATTTGTTAAGCAAGCATGTCAATAGATTGTTTCGAATGTTCATAAGTCCAGGGCATTGATGCATACGAGCCAATTCGAGCGTGTGACTACGGCGACGAAAATAGACTGCGGCTTTTTTTTGCGCTCTCGAGTTTCAGAGCGACTTGTTATTAGAAAATACATGTGTAGGATTGCGATCGGAGCAGTTCTGAGTAGGAGAGACTATTCCAAAAAGGGGACAACCGGTCTCAATTACTCATTCTAATTTCAACCAAAATAAGACGTTGAGAGATTGATCATTCAGGCTGCCAAATGAAAAATTCAGCAACCGAGCGTCAAGTCTTGGTACATTAGGCCAGAAGACGGATGAATGTGAATGAACTGCGACCGGAATTGTTAATGGTGAAGCCAGAAGCCATCCCGTGAGGTGTTCTTCTTATTGTCAGGGTTAGTCACGCTAAACATCAGATCTTTTGTGAAAGGAACTGAATTTGAATAGAAAAGAAAGGTAGTCATGTGAGATTCTTAAACCAACTTTTTACTTATGTACATTAATACTCTTGCGAGCATAAATAACAAAATATGCAGGAAAATATTGAAACAGAATTCGAACTGTGAAGAGATTTACAATCCGTGAAATTATATAAAGAGTGGGTCCTGATAATTGCCGGTCAGGAATAAATGTATGCTCCAAGGGCCGAAAATTACCAAAGGTGACGTGAGGGTTGTCTGATAAGCTGCAGTTGCAGAATGCCGAGGCCCAGCATTTATTGTGATCTAAGAATCGCCTTGGCTTTTCAGAAACGAACGTTCAGATCTTTAATCTTTGCGTTCGACAGAAACTTGCGTGAGAACGAGGGTAAATGCGGGACGGGAGGAGGGGCACACTTTTTAATATGATGGATTCCTATATGAAATCCGCCAATTACCTGTTATGACATTTTTTCTTTATTTTTTTTTAGAGGTATTTATTACGCCGCGCTTAACAGTGGTTGACGTATGCGAAAGAAAGCCCAGTCCTGGATAACCTAGATGTCCAACAAACTCATTGGCTTTTTTGTCAGCTTGATTGGCAATGCGAAAAAGGCGCTATTAATAATTGGGGCTTATTTGCATAAGCCCTTTCTGAAAAACAATGGAATGGCGAAATGTGAAGAGTGAACCAATAAACATTCACATAATTGTTGAGAGAAGGAAATAAGGTTTCACGTTGAAAGAGGTTGGGTTAATCAACATATTAATGTTGATGTTTACGCCTCATGTGAAATGAGGCTGTATGCGTAATAAACTTTAGATGTTTAAAAATAGATGTAGTGTGTTGTGAATCACGACAACAAAGTCAGTATACAAACACTCACTTTTCGAGTTCAACAGTAGATAGGTATTCATAACATATATAGTCAGTTAACAAAAGAATGCAGTAGTATTGCACGACAATGGACAGTGGAAGCGTAAACACTATTTTCATAGCCGCGTTCTTCTCGTTTTGGAAGTAAATTTTGGATTTGCGAAGTTTACAATAATTTCCCATTTTCCATAGCAGTTGAAATGTGTAATTTCCTATCATATGTTATAATTTCCTGTGGAACCTTTGACTACATGTTGAGTTACCAAAGATGACATGAACTACAAACAATTAGGGAGCCTGGTGATTTCCTGCAATATGATATAGGCTAAGATAGTAATTGAGTGTGATCGCAGAAAACAAGGTTCTGTCAATTAGGGCACCTTATTTCCTAGAATATCTGATACGATGTCCTGTGTAACCTATCACTAAACGTCAAGTTACCAAAGAAATCACACAAATGTTCTGTCGATTAGGAAACCTGGTTATTTCCTGCAGTATGATGTCTTGTGCAACCATGATTATGTCGAGTAAACGCTAAACATAAACTACACAATAGTGGAACATAGCAGTTGAGTACGTGGAGCAACACAAAGCACCATTTGGCTAATAAGCATGATGCTGAGCAGAGCGAGCCAAACGAGTGGATTCGCGCATACGAATGTGGTATGCGGGCTGAAATATGAGTAAAGGTAGGTGAGCTGCCGAGTTGTTGGTGGAAATGTGAATGTTTGTCAGCAGAGAGTAGTACATAGATGGCGAGATCAAAAGACAACGTGAAATATCATGCGGAAAGAGATGGACGAGGAAAGCAGAGAGGCGGAATGCGCATGCGGAACCAATGCGGAAGAACAACACAAAGGCGACTGCGAACTGTGCACACAGATTGCGTCATTAGATCAGCAACCCTGTCACATGTAAACGGATGACGATGATTAGTAAGGCTGCTGTTTTGTATGCTTTGTCAGAAGATTATGAAATAGTACAATTGGAAAGTAATATTCTTTGTTTATAGAACATAATATATTTCAAGGAAAATCAACTATTAATTTTTAAGCTGATCATTAGTCGTTCACTGACTGTTTCGTATTATTTGTGAGCATCTTTTAAAGCAAGATGGTGATTATACACAAAGTGTTGTGGAGGTATGTGGAGTTTTCAACCATATTCAGATTTGATTTTTATCACCGAGCATTGTTTGCTTCACGTGTGATTCATGTTTGCGTTGCTCTCAACATACGTCATCCATCTTAGAAACAGCTTCGTAAAGATATACAAACAGTGCTGTTCATGGTTTGTGACGTGCGGAAGTGTAGTTGTCATAACAATGTGTACAGTTGGACAGTTTTTTTTATCGTATGTGGAATTATCGTTAAACAACAGCGATAAACAGTGATACGTATAATACAGCTCCTCAATGAGGTCCTATCAAATAAATTAGTACGCGACAAAAACTGTTTGTATGCGAGAATCTTTTGTTGGAAACAACTGTTGGAGGGTTTTTGAGGTTTTCTATGTGGAAGACAACTGGTTTGTGTTGCGCGTTCAATATGCGGCAATGCGGAAGATGCGCCACAGTGGACCGACGCGGACGCGTAACAAAGACAACAGTGAGACATCAAAATGGGGAAAACACAAACAACCGGATTTAAACGATTATTGGACATTAATTATATGGACAATGGCTGGTTGTAATGACTTGCTCTTTAGAAAAGAAATGAAGTTTTTGTCTTAAATGATTATTACATGAGGTGTCGATGGTGTCGTCTCAAATATAAATGGTGAAAAAGGTGAACGAAGTTGACAGCCCTGGAAAACACCGCAGGGAGTGCAGGCATGATGTATTTTCTAACGTCCAACCCATTCCAGAACAGTATGTTTTCATCTAAAATATTTTTCGGTTGTTTACTGCGACCACCAAACTGTCTGGTTTACAAAACCGTGGTATTGTGGAACAAATCCTGCATCTGTTCAACTGCACAACTCTATTTTGTGGCTATTTTTTCCCCTGCACCACCCCCGAACATATCTATGTTAATCCGTTGCAAGCCTGCCTCATGGCTAGGTTACCAGGGGGTAAGTAGGTCGGTAGCCGACTGCTTATGTACCGATTTCACTTTCTTACAATCCAGTATACGCGGTCCCTCACGCGCCAATTGGATCCTGAGCATTCCTTATTCATCCAGTGCGATGGCAACACAAAATTATTTCTGTGAGACACATTTATATTTCACTCATTTGTACGTACCTGTAAGAATATGAATGTGGGCAGTCCGCCCTTTCGGAGATCAAAACATACTTAATTCTGCTGGGACTGCAACTTTCTCCGAAGATAATGAAAGAATAAAGATTCGCCATCTATGGGCATTCGCCTTTTTTGATTATGTAAATTACTTTTTTTTTGACATCGATCAACCAAAACTGTTTGTTTTCGCACACAAGTCAATAAGTGAGTGCTGTTTTTTTTCGGTGAGATCATTCATACCCGACGGGCGTTTTCGATTTATTGCCTCAAGAAGTCGTCAAATAAATCCGCTTTTGTCGTTTTACTAAATGGACCTTTCTTTCGTAAACAATTGTTAAAACCAACAAGGGTTTAAAGGGATCAGTTCACCTTAAATTGTGTCTGTTTTATTTGTTTCTTTATTTTCTATAAGGGATAATAAAAATTTGGAATAGAAAAAGTAGTGTTCAATTTCAATACTCACGAAGATATTGGGTGATAAAGTGGTGGATTGATCGGGCCGAAATGCAAAAAGGGCAATTGTCCTGCCTTGTTTGTATAGGATAATTGCCCTTTTTGCATTTCGGCCCGATCAATCCACCACTTTATCACCCAATATCTTCGTGAGTATTGAAATTGAACACTACTTTTTCTATTCCAAATTTTTATTATCCCTTATAGAAAATAAAGAAACAAAAAAAACAGACACAATTTAAGGTGAGCTGATCCCTTTAAGCCCAGAACCCATTTATTGAAATAATGAAACGCTTCTTCAATGATTTTATGTTGCTCATTTACAAGTAATGCTACAATGAACATAACTTTATACACACTAATTTATACAAATTTTTATCTCACCATGTATTCACATTTTCTACTTTATTCAACACATTCCAACCTAATTGGTGAAAAATACATATCTTCCAGACAACATCTCATTTTTGTGTCTTGAAATCTGCGCCACTGGTCCTATATCTATTTTTTGAATCAGCCATTCACAGTAACCCGGTTAATTGGAGCGCTTACCAAATGGACAAAACACAGCATATTATTGTTGGTCTTTTTTCAATATTTGGATACACAGATCGTATTCTTAATGTTCATTTTTTATACCCAACGGGAAAAAAATGTTTTAGAAAGGAGATAATAGTCAGAAGAAGAAATCTGGTAGTCATTTCATTCGTCATCAAAAATAACTGTAGGTCTGTGGTTTCGTCTTAAAGAAGTAAGTTTTCCCGATTCGCTCTCTTCTTGAAGTTTATTCTTTCCACTTTCACTCTTTTTCTGTGTGTTAAAAGCGGATGTCGCATTCACTTGTATCAAACGCCCTTGAGAGAAAGTGACCATTTCTGTAGTTGCTCTTTTTATACGGTATAGTTCAAGTGGACATCCTCGCTCCTCTGCCTAAACGGTCAAAAAGTTTTTTTTTTGTGGCAAGCAAGAAATATTTGATCATATTGACGAGTCTATGGAAAGAATAATGGACACAATTTGAATATTTTTGATGAGAGCGAAAAATGTTTTTCCATCCTTTTCCAATATAAAAATATTTTCCAATGTTTGCTTTGTTTTATGATCTTCCCTACATTTGTAGGTTATGACGTTTCTAGCGTTGCCGACCAAGCGGTATCAAAGTCGCATCAATATACCGGAACTTTTACTTTCATGCATATTTCAGTTTCACTTGTGCCTAAAACTCACACGATTCCGAATATTTTCCCGGATCTGTCGTCCGGCAATAAACTACATTTATTCCTTCCCTTTCTGATTTGAATAGATCTTTCCGGCCGATTGCTTACTCCGATCAGCCCCTCTTCACGGATAAAGGAGCCACATTTTTTGAGCATTCAATGCGTTTCAATAGACAGTGAAAATCTTTGCATACGAATCATGCGGCCGATCTCACTTTCGACTAGTCCTATATACTTAGTTTCCGGGAATTTCTTATTCGATGTTGTCTATTAAGAAACTGCACAGAAACCACTTTAGTTGATTGATTAATTCCGTTCGATACGCATAGCGGCAAGTGAAAAAAGTTTGAATAATTGCAAGATTTTGTAAAAATGCGAAAATGTATCTTAAAATGTTTCGCCTTGGCGATGCGGAAAGGCACATATCTCTGTTTACGGTATCTTTTTCCTAATGCGTAATATAGTTTATTGAATTTGCAGGGGAACGGTAAAAAGTACGCGCGTCTCAACCATCTTTTTGTTCGTTTCCGATCTTTGCGCTATTTCCAACTTTCATCCAGAACATGTAACTTGTAGTACTGAGGCACAAATTCATCTGCGAACCATCGCAGACTATTGTCTATTCCGCACAACTACTAAGTGGATGTTCTCCATTAAATCGAGAAATTCTCTTTCAAGTTCAACCAGTTAATCTCCCTCCAACTCCTTGCATTTCGAGTTCTTATACTAGATCCGACCCTTCAACTAACCCCACTTACCGGGAGGGCTTTTAGGAACGCGTGCAACAGGTAGGTAATCTAACTTGCACTCATTGTTACCACTCTGCGTACACTGTAGTCCCTGTAACTACTTCTACAACTTTGTTTTATGGCAGAACAATCATTATGTAAAAGAAATATAGGATATTGTGCGAACATCTACTTGTATTCTTTGGAAAATTGGTCAAAAAAAGAAAGAGAAAAGCAAGTTTTGACCTTGTCCTATTCCATGTGTAATTGGTACAATTTATTCATTAGAGATGGTCGGGATAAGAAGCCAGACGTTCAACAGGTGATTCTTGCTTGAGCCTAGCCTCGAGCACTGTTTTTACCTTCCTCAAACTGGCTCCCGGGGTTGGGTATCCCACCGAGCATTTACACCACTTATTCCCACAATCCATTTCACTTATATTGGCGATTTGTCCGTATTATTCGTGCATAAATCGTCATCATAATAAAATAATCGTTCAAGAAGGTAATCTATGCATAGTTTCGTATCTTTTAATGTGATTTTATATCTTTTAATCAGAAACTGTTATTTTCAGTTATTTGTATCTCCATTTTTCATGCAAGATTGTTCCGGTTTCCTTTATTTTCGAATTCGTCACTAGACAACCATTGTTTGTTACCTTCGATACTAGTTAACTAGTAATGCATGTTTTGTCTTTAAAGAGGACCATTTATTTGTAGTTTAAAAAATTTCTCTACCTGGGCTAATATAGTACAATATTTAGTTTTCCACGAGTTTTCTACAAAGCCGTCTTGTCACTCAACTGCTTGAGGTTCGCTCTAGAAATTAATGAAAATGATTCAAAGCAAAAAAAAAAAACTACTTAAAACAGTTGACATATTTTGTTGCTTTTTCTTTTTTTTGCCTATTTATGTCTAACAGAAAAGTATGACAAGTAGTTCGACACCTTTTTGACTCTGATGCAGTTTCTTTCCGTTAACGCAGTTAGCTTTCGCTGACCCACAAAAAATCGGAGGGACAGTTCCTCACAGGGCTAATCACCACTTTCCGCCCCCGCAAATTACGCCTAATAACTTTTTCGAGGACAGTATGTTTCAAACCTTTTTGTTGTGTGGTTTACGCACGGAGCGTAAATTTTAGATTAAAGCTCCTTCATGTTGTATATGTGTATCGGCAACTGTATTTTTTTATTTTGCATCTCTTGCTCTTCAGTGTGTAGATCGAAATACGGAAACACTTTTCATGTTTGTCTTTCATTCTGCCATCCCATCTATGTGTGCGGTATTTGTGTTTCAGACTTGAAATTCAGGCCGTTTAGCAAGTTCAAGCCTGCGGGCTTGCACTGACCGAGCACTGCTAGCGCGCGGGTGAGAGGGGGACTTGCCATCCATATAGCGGGAAAACTTGCCCTGTAAGTCCACCCGCTAGATATCCCCTCATAGCTGTTGCATCACCGTCCTTTTAAGATAATCCACAAGAAAATTTTTTTCTTAATTAAACCTTAGATTGTGAGAGAACTTGATTATTCATTATTCTTTGTTGTGTTACGTAAATACCGTGAACCTCACTCATATGTTGTCAACATTCACACATGTTGGCTCATTGCAAATCTTTGTGATTTCAATTTATTGAGTATAAGTTTAGATATGCTAACAAGGAAAACATGTCAATGATTTTGACTTGAATTTTATGAATTTGTCGAGAGGGATGATTATCCATCTTTACCTACGCTTCATATTTATATGTACATACATACATCCATTGTTGTTTGCGGTATTACCCACATACCGGTTATTATCTCTTCGTACATCAGCCACGTACATGTTTGCTCATTGTACGGATAAAAGTATTTGTATTATGATAAATCATTGCACTTTATTTTAAGGCTTTAAATTTTACTCATTCGGTATCCTTTCTCTTTTTGGTTTAATGTAAATTTTATTTAATTATTCCCTGAGAATACTTAATAAATTTGCATATTTACGACAAGAAAACTGGTCAGGCTTGTACATAACAACTTGAAAGCACTTCCGTTCTCTCTTTTGTTCAACAACTCTGTTCAAAGAACACCCTCACACCACCTATCGAGTTATGCTAATTTTTCCTCTATGTGACCGGAATAAATCGAACTCATTTGCATGATAACCGACGGAATTTTTACCGCCGAAACCGGCTATTAACAAAAATCCGAAGATCTGGTTTTCGAGCATTTTCTTGGCTGGATGTTTTTACGTTTGGATCGCCTCGCTTTTGACCGCAATTGTAACAAGCCAATTGATATAGAATAAGTATTCTACCGCTTTACCATGCAAGCGCATTGAAACTGTACTTTGTTTCTCTCTATCTATAATTTATGATAGCCACCGTATCCTGTAGATTTTATTTGGATTTTTTAATACACAAATATTATGGAATTTCCGGAGCTTCTCAGAAAAAGTCGATTCGTAAAAATGTTGCAATGTCTATAAAACGCAACATCACATGGTAGAAGGAAGCGCGTGTGTCTATTTGATGGTGCTAAAGTTTTTATTTGTCTTCCAAAAGTGTGGAAATTCGTGCTTCAGATCAAACGCCCAGCGGCTATTGCCGAGGAACAGGTCGCGAGAACTGCCCCCTAAAAACGAGCGTAGTCTCGCAGCGAAAGCTGGCCTTTTTACAATCTTTTTAACAAGATCAACTTTGGGCGCACACCCTCCATTTGAGCAATTAAACCGGGTACACAAGTCATTATTCAGTTTCTTGCATCGTATCTAAGTCACAAAACGCATTCACAAGTGCTGTTCATATATATCTAATTGGAAATATCCTTATTTATTGATTGCCCTTCAAATTAAATAGCCATACGCTGCCATGAAAAAATACTTATTTTGCCGAAATTGTGCGATAAAATTGTGAATTTCTTTTTTATTTACGTTCCCGACGCTGTATGTATGGATTTGTTGATTATACACTGAGGGGGGGGGGGGGGCCCGTAGAACTTTCTTTGAGAACTGCTTTTTTTGACTGGATATGCACCAAAGGTTACGTAATTTTTTTATCTCTTGCGAAATGAAATAACGTGTTTCTTTTGCGCGATATTTTCGACGACCGCTGCCCTGCCAGTCGTTGTCTCAATTAAAATCTCTCGCGATGATCTGTCTCATTAACAAGCTTTCTTTATCCAATTGATAGCCGCCCGGGAGCTTTTCATACCGGTTCGAGCAAACATCTTCAGTTCGTTAGTCATGCTAATGACTGAAAACTATTCCATGCATTTGCCAGGTAAACTAAAACAGAAGTTTTTTTGTCGAGTTCTGTACAGCAATAGGATCCTTGTTAGTAAAGTGTGGTGTTTAGTGAAATATCTCATTACGACATGTTAGAAACGTGCGGATTTTATGCGTTAACAGACAATATACTTATGTTTTGATATACACAGGCACCCACTAACTACAGATACGTCATTATTATATAACTTCACTTTATTAATTGCTAAGTGTCGTGACCCTACATATTTGTCAAATTTCGTTCTTTTCTCGCGTTGTCGTGATACTTTTAAGATGAACAGTTTGTACCCAATTGCATACATCATTGCAGAGAATCGCTAGTTGAAAGGGAGCATCACCCTTAAAGATGCGGAGCCCTACAGCAGGGTTGGCACTTGTATTCCTCGTTACACTGGTCGAATCAATACGAGGTTGGCTCTCACTCTTGATATTCACTTGCTTTCTTATGTCAAGACACTGAAACTAAAACTTTTGTTTTGAATTGGATATCTTCTGTTGCAGGAGCTTGTGTTACGGATTACTACGCAAAGAACATAAACGCGGACGATGCAGCACAAATTGCTGTCTACTTCAAGGCGTATGTGGTCTTTTGGATATCTTCAAAGAAAAGAATGATGGGAATGAGAATGATCATATCAGAAATAGTTTTAAAGAATAACATTGGATATGTTTCAGGCTGGAAATCCGATCAATATTTGACTGTGCCCAATTCTGCAGTCAGCGAACCTTCTGCAAGTCGGCCATTTACAATACAGCTGAAAGAAGCTGCTCAATTTCTTATTCACATACGACAGACTGCAGGTCAGACCAAGTTTTGGCCCGCTTCCTTCTTTTTTCTAAAACTTTCTCCCATTTCACATTGCTGCATTTGTTTTTCATTCGTACGAAGAAGGTTGGTCTTTTATTCATTCGTATATATATGCTGTTCCCCAGTTTTATTCAGGCTCTTACATGTTAACTAATTTTTTTTACAGAAAGACGCAGGACCGCTTCTTGGATGATTTTACGTCACAAGAAATTGCCCTCATCAGCTGTACAAAAGACTGTTCCCAAGCAAAGTGTAAGGATACAGATACCTAATGTTCCGGCTCTCATAGCAAGTGTTCAGAACTGCCACACTGTTTGTGAACATTAAACTATTTGTTTAGATATTGCCCGTAGACCTCAGATTGTCACTGATCAAGGCTCCTACGAAACACCCCGCAGAAGTGTACACATTATCACTGGCGAGCCACACGATGGACCTCTAAGGGTAATAATATTCGTTGGAAAACTACCATTTAACTTCATATAGGGCGATAAGGAGTTTCTCTTAATTGTTACGTTGATATTAGTTAGCTATTGGACTTAAATGCAAACTGTCATTTCATACGTATTTATTCAATTCGTTGTTTTAGGCACCGAGGTTCCGGGACGCATTCCCACGTTTAACCGGAATGAGCGACATTATCCCGAATACTTCACATGGTACGTTTCGGGAAATGACTTTGAACTATCTCTTTGTGCAGCGATATTCCATATAGTACATACAAATCCAAGTATTAATAAGGTACTCTTTCCAGTGAGGCTGACTGCTATTTAGGTGGGAAAGACAGTATATCTACCGATGATAACTCCGGAAGTGGGGAAATGGGTGTGCTCAACCATTTAATAATTGTGAATATCACAGATGCGTTTTCCGTCGAGCCGCAGGACGATGTGTTTGTTCGACCCGATGGAGTTCAAGGTCAGAAATTTATTGTTGGATATTGGCTTTAGAGGAAAATATGTTATATAGTTCACACCTTGTTTTTTTTTTGCGTTGTAGTACGTTCACTGTTATCCGCTGGCTGAGGTTATTGTTATCGGGAGCTAGGATTACCCTCAATGCGTAACGAATGGTGCAATACACAACGAGCCAGCACATTGATGGAGCTGTAGCGAGGGAGAGCTACCGCTATGTTAAACGATCTAAGTTTGTATACCGCAGTTGACGTGCAAATTATCTAAATGCAAAGCTCTTTTAGCACCGAGGAATATTTGCTACACAACAATTCAAGACAGATACTTACTGGGTGCCACTTATCAAGTACACAGCGGTATAAGTATCAGTGAGTGCAGGTGGGTTATTATGTAACTAGCCATGCTCTTTGGTGAATACAAAAGAATTTGCGGAAGCAACCAATGTCATTACCATTTTGCCATTGTTCATTGTTCATTTTTTTCAATAAATTGTGTACGTATTTCGCATTTTTTCTGCAGATGTTTATGTGCTGCATCCTGGAAAACGTCGACGATGAGAAGTTGCGTTTCTCTTCATTACGATCGAATGGCACAAGTATGCAGTCTGAACAAGGGGACACATAAGGTTTGTACGGGCCTTCGAATTATTGAACGTGTTTGTGACTTAGCTCACTTAACGTCTTTCGGAGAAAAAGAGAAATTGAGAAAAATTCCTTTTGGGAAAAAGAAAACCATATATAACGATATAACAAAGCAAACTTCCAGGGAAAATTTGATCTGATCGAACAGAAGCACACTGTGTACCAGTTTGTTACATGTGATATCGGACGTGAGTTGTCATTTGTTTTCATTGTTTAAATAACCTGATAAGTTTATTGCAATGGTTTGCTGAGACTTCGCAAATACAGTTGTTTTAGGTCTATGCGGTGAACTGGGTTCCAGTTCAAACGTTTCATCTAAATTGCTTTTTTTTCAGTTTTGATGAAGGTGGCTGGCAAAGTGTGCGGAAAAGACAAACAAGGAGTAACTTCAACAACAACAGACAAAACAACCGAAACATCAAACACCACTCCGGTCACAACTACGGTGGATCAGGGGATAACTGAATCCTCTGGCGAGGGTTTTGTCAGTTCGACTACTTCAACGGAACGTTCAACTGTTTCTGCAAGTGCATCATTTGTAACCGCAGACCCGACACTTCTAACGTCCTCGGAATCCGTTGAGTCGACAAGTGAACCTTCTCCCGAGCCAACAATGGCAGCAAAGACAACTACAGACGCATCAACAGTAACGGTATTCGAACATTCTTCTGATTCCGATTCTGAAGAAATCGAGATGATCACACGAGAACTAAATCACCTACTGAAACAAGTGAACAGAGAAGAGATGGCAGAGAAAATGACAAAACATCAGAAAGCACAAATGAGAAAGCGAATAATTGCACAGAGAAAACTGAAACAGCAGCGACAGAATAGGCAAAGAATGCACAAAACGCAGAAACAAGCAAAGAAACAAAATTGGGCAAATAGAAACAATAAGTGGTCTGTCGCTAGAATGTTGCAGGCGCAAAAGCAGCGCAACAAACTTCAACAACAGAAACAGAAGGTAGATATAAAGATCCATGCTAGGAAAATTTGGTGACGGGCTTTGCAACTTGGTTTGGTAGCGGCTCTGTTAACGCAATACATTTCTCTATACTTTTCTTTCCAGCTGATTATCTACTCTTTACTGAAAAATTTTATGAGTGTGTATGAGTGTACTTTCTACGGGTTACTTGTAACAATTAATGGATAACAGTTTATCTTATAAGTGTGCTTGTATTTCATCCCTAACATGGTCCGAAGATAACAACATTGAGACTACTATATAACATTTGTGGAAGAGTGCAATTGTTTAATACCGACTAATGTTTTAGGCCAAATCCCAAGTTTTGAAGCGGCAACACCGAAAAGAAAGCGGTGAAGACGAAAAAGAGAAAACTCAAGAAACAACAACGACACCAAGTAACACAACAGCGAATTCATCCAGTTCTACAGCAAAGACAACAAAAACAGTAGCTACTACGTCCAAGAATTCCTCCACTGAAAAGGTTTGTATTCGGTACATTTATATTTTGAAGAAATACTCTTTAACATACGAATTCTACATTATAGATACTACGGTAACCAAAGGTTTGTTAATTTACATACTACCATTGGCTCTCTAAAGCAGCTATACTTTCACATCTTTTATTTTTTCTTTTTCGATAACAAAATAATCGCTTTAGTCCACGGAGCCTTCAAAAGTATCCGAGAGAACAACGCAGAAAGTGGATGAGACGACTGCGACGGAATCCAGTACTATGACAACCACCAATGTGAAACAAACATCGTCGGAAAGCAGTACTACGGTAACCAAAGAGACAGAGTTGAGCACGCCGTTGACCGAAAGAACTACAACAACGGAAGTTCCCACCACAACTGACGTGAGTCGTTGATGCACTTACTTCGCGGAAACCAACACTCTGAGTAAATAAAAACCCAATAAAGTCCTTTTTTATTTAGATTTCGTCGTCACAGGAGGGTTGCTTTGAAGTTTCTTCGGGATATCTGATGACCGGGTCTGCTGGAGGAATCGAACGTGATGTGTCCACAATACAAGAGTGCATGTGCTTATGTGCCAACAATCAGTAAGTTGAAACAATTCACGTACAGAGCATAAATCGATTTTAATAAAATAAATCTTTTTACGCCACAAGCGTGCTCCTTTATTCAAGGGTAGTTCAATACATTGTTAAAAGCTTATGACTTGATCGCGTAATGACTTTGAATGCTCAATTAGATTTGCTTGTTTAATTACCGCACAAGTGATTCAAGTATTATGTAAAGTAAAAGATTCCGATTCAGGGCAGCTGGTCACAAATTTGAGTGTGTTTCTGCCACTTTTTACCACAACGACGGTGATTGCGTGCTCAATTACGAAAACAGACATTCGAAACCAAAACTGTTTGTGAAAGCTAGGTCCAGCACATATAACACTACGTATATGGGACGCACATGTTCTATCGGTCAGTTTTCAAGGGTTACTGGAGGAACACATCAACGGCCAAATGAGCATACGTTGCCAAGTACCACTGTGTTAAGGGTTTAGTCCTAGCTTATTAGATGACTCATCTATCAATGGTTGTTTTCAAATATTTACTATGTATGTGCGAACTTTCTATCGAAAGTGGTGACTACTTAATTTCTCCAATGTCGTATTTACATCAATCACTTTAGCTGACTCAATTGCTATTCACGTTACTGAGGGTCTCGATATGGGATGCAGACATCCCCCGACAACCACGGCACCCCCAACCACAACCACACGGACGCCCACAACAAGGAAACCAGGCATGTGGAATTTAACATTTTCGTTTCTTCTATGTCTATGAATGTTACCACAACGATGTACGATGTAATAGACAGTTTGTGTTTTGAGGGAAAGTTCTTGTTAACAATAAGTTGCGTCATCCTTGTTGTATATGTCCCAGAATACAGATAACTATAATAAAGGATATGACTCTGCTCCATGTACTTATATGATCGAATATTTTCCGTCTCAATAGATCTTTACATCAGAAATTTTTGATCATTGGATGTGCTTTCAGTGAACAGCGATATGTGCTTCCTCGAGTTATCTGATCATGTTCTGGAAGGAATAGCGCTAGCAGTGGAGGCATCCGTTTCGCCACAACAGTGCAAATGCTATTGTGCACATGCCGAAAAACGGTCAGTTACTTGATCTATTTCTTAGGTACCATTGGATCTGGCAGTCTAAATGTTGACAAATACAAATTTCTGTACGTATTTAAAATTATTCAGATACGGAGACAGCTGCCTGAGTGCCCAATATTACTACGACAGCAAAACGTGCCTAATCAATAAACAGAACAGGTAAGGCGTACCGACATGTATACCAAATGCTTCGAATGACCAGTCCATTCCTCGAAAGACTTGATCGTTTTATTTCAGGTATTCTAACCCGGAAAACTTCAATGCCGTGTTTGGCGGTCAAGTGCAAAGTTACTTCGAGTTTACTTGTGCAACGCAAGGTTAGTTTATTTTGTTTCAAACGAGCGCCTTTTTTGATTGTCTATACTTCTTTTCACTCTCGCATCGAATACAATTTTCTCCATAACCTACCCCATTGAGTAACAAATTTCCGGATAAATTTGTCTTCCTATTCAGATTTTGTGCATCAAAGCTACCTTGCCGACGATTGTGCGAACATTCTTCCTGTCTCCGATATTATTGCAGAAGAGCCTCAGAAGGTGAGTCTCGCAAACATTTAAACCTAAAGTTATGAGATCTGAACGACCAATTTTTAAGTGATCCTCATTTCAGCCTCTGGATGATCATGACAAGAATGAGAAGGGAAAGGCCGTTGATACAACCGAAATAAAGGAAGAAGAGAGAAAATCGAACCATTCAAAGGGAGAGATGAAGGGTAGGAAGCCGGTTAATTATCGATGACTTATCGTGAGCAACTACCCCTGGGTAGTAAAAAAATACCTTCTAATATCTTTGATTCCAGGCCACGGTAAGGTGTGGAAAGCCGGAAAGACCGATCACAACAAAGAAGCGATTGCTAAAAAGGTTTGCATTAAGCCTATCAACAATTAATGTGAAGGGGAACATATGTTATAATTTCTTTGGATGCTTTGTTTGATTATATGTTGTCAGGAAGCATTTACATTTAGACTCGTGCGCATACCACAACCACTCCTGAACCAGCATCTACGACAACGAAATTTCTCCCGCAAGAAGTGGGTTGTAAGAAATGGAGAGTGTGTGTTTCGACAGACTGATGAACAATAATTCCCCACAGATGCACAGTAATTGGCGCTTCTACCCCCTACCACTGAAGCTGAGCCCCTTACCCCAAAAACCTCTACCCTTTATATTTTAGCGGGCGATCAACCGACGAATACCAGAAACGGAAGGCCTTGACAGTGCTGAATTCTTTGAAGGACCAACCCAAGTGAGAATTGTTTAACAGACTTCTAAATTGTGTGACTATGTTCTCGGTGAAAAAAATGTGGTTTTCTCTGAATAAGTCAATTTCGTCAGTGCATGTGTCATCAGACTAGTCTTTGCACGTTTCATATGACTTTTATTTTTAGGAAGACTACAATGAGGACGAAGAACCGCTGAAACAAGTGCCGAAAGTACAAGACGACAATAAGAATGATATTGTAAGTGGTCTTATATCTTTGCTGATGTTCGAATTGTGTCATTCAACATGACAAGAGAATGGTGCTTTGAACTTTGAAGCAACGTATCTAATCCATTCTGTGCCAAACTCTTATTTGGAATGTAACTGTTTTGAAAACATAATAAGACGTTTCATATAAGAACGACCTTGATAAGAATCCCCAGCGTCCCAATATACGAAGAAAGGAATACCACATTGCATTGACGTTAATTCGTTGTAAAAAAAAAGAAACTTGAAATTTAGACCGAGGAAGAAACGGGTGATCTTTCTGAGGAGGACGAAGAAGAAGATACGTCTCCACTTTACGAAACCTCGGAATCAATCGAACAAGAACAGGAAACAGAACAGACTGCTACGTCATCAGAAGCTGATGCTGGAACAAGCAGAAACACAACATCCACAACGCCTACCACGACCAAAGATACAACCACAACGTCTGCTAAACAAACGACTAGGATTCCAAGGAAGACGACAAAAAGAAACATCGAAACCAGTACCACAAGGTAATTTCATACAAAAGTAAACGCTCTTAAACCAGTTGCGCCAATCTACAATGTCGCATATATACTGTGTTTCAGTGAAGCGCCTACAACAACAACCGCGGAGTTCGAGTACCCATCAGCAGGACGTTGTTCTTATTCGGCTATATATCAGACAACGTTTAGAGGAACGAAAATGTTGAAGGAATTATATGTGAAGAGGCGAGTATTTTACAAATGCGGCATTACAAAACCATCCCATATGACCTATTGGTCGAAGCAAACACACCTAGTCTAAGTAGGGTAAGATGCGCCTGGGATCGCACATCTTAGCTGTATTAACGAATAATGTTAGTACCCTAAACATGAACTGTGATAATTCCCAGTCTATTTTTCAGCCCAGCAGAATGCTTTGCTGCGTGTTATGCACTCCACTGTCGTTCTGCCAATCTCATAAATGGTGACGGTCAAATGAAGACTTGCGAGTTGTTTAAGGTGGGGTTTGAACTACGTTTCTAATTTATGAAACAATAGCCGATTGGCTGCAAATTATTAAAGTGTATTGAGTTTTTTTTTAATTTTCTAGTCTTTATTCAGGACTCACTAATTGATTACCGCCGTCCCGACGTATTAGGCTACGATGGATCGGCAGTTTACTTTGACGGAATACAATGTACTGGTGAGTAGGAAGCGAACCTCCATCTATAGGGTTCGAGTATTTGCCACGAATTTTCAAAATATATGTGTTTCAAATGTGGATAACCATTCCTGCATGATTCAATTTTTTTTGCACGTTTAGGACAACAATAATAAATTACATTTATTGCACTAATATAAGTTATATAGAACACTTTTCTGAGTCACCAAAATTAATCCGGATTAGATCATTTATAAGAATAGCACATATTCCGAGAAGTTGTTATTTCATTAAGACTTAATCTCTGTCATGTATCTCGTTGTTTGTGTGTCTGTGTGTGACGAAAGCTCAATATTACGCAGTACCTTGTGTAGGTATTATTAGTTCTTTAATCTTTGTTTCCTGAAGTGTTTTTTTTTGTAGAAAAATCTTTCCACCTATATATTTCAGTAGTATTATATAACTCCATATTATGTGTTCTTAATTAAGTTCCTGTTCGTCATTTTTAAACATTAAATTGTGCGCATTGTTAAAATTAGATCCTGTAATTAGATAACCACTACGGTCAAGTCAAACTCCCCCTCCCCCGATGTTTTCAGATTTCATTTTTTGAGTATTTGTAATGGTGCTTTGCAATTGTTTGAATGGCAATCTACAAAATCGACAAATGGGTTGTTGTTATACGTCTTTCTCTACTCTTATATGTCGCCTTGTCATCTTCTGTGCATTACTTTTTGTGTGTGCAAAAATTTCTATTTTCGATGGGTTTTCTTTCGATTACACTCACTCAGGAAAGCAAGTGTAATAAATAAAAAGTTCGTTGTCAGTCAAAGAAACTGGAGTCTTTGTAAATTGTCTTCCTTTACTATGTATTTCCAAAAGAACAGTGGAAACAATACACATACAGCTGCTGAATAATAATTCTGACAGATAAACGATAAAAAAAACAATTAGAACGAACTGAACAAACGAACTGTCATTAGAAGACTATGTGCTAAGATAAAAGTATGTATATTTAAGCGGTCAGTTACGTAACATTGGTAAGTACATATATATTTATTTGGTACCGTTGTGCACACTAGCAATTTATTGCACAAGGAATCCGATCTGATGTGTGCTTATATAAATGCACCTACACCTTTTGAGAACATGAGAATGCTGAGAGTTATCCTTGATTAGCTAAAGTTCACCTAATAAATAAAACCAATCGAGTTGACTTCAGAGCGGTTTCCTAATGCTCTACAAAATATGGGTAACGAATATTCACAATACGCGTAAGAATGGAGAACATAAACAGTCGACGGCCGCTAGACGAATCAACATATGGACAATAGACAGCGAATCGATCCTCAGTCAAACAATTACCAAATAATTAGAACACAGCCAATCGACGTCTAAGAAGTCTGCAAATCTTGAATAGCCAGAATCGCAAAGTACAATGAACTGCGAAAAATCACAAAATAAACTGAACTGCGGAAGGGACGACTGAAAAAAAGTGCCATTGTAAATACATGCGAACAGTACGAGGAAACGAAAAATGAATAAATATTAGACACATAGCTAATGGTAAATGATGAGACCAGCAAGACATACATAATAATCATAGGATAACTTGATCCTGGTAAATCCCCATTGTCACAGAAACAAAAGCTGACCAATATTTCTCTGAGAAAAAGTTGTAGAAAGGAGTAGAGAGAAAGAGAGGCAGCCATTATGCAAGGAATGACTAAAATACGTATATATATATACTTAAATCGAGGACTTAAATGAGGTCACGACAAAAAATGTAAACACTATGTGAGAACCCTACCCTGAACGAGAAAGTAACGGCGCTTGGGTATCCAGCAATCGAATCATAGAAGTTATGTATATTGAACACATCAAACGAACCGGTATCACTCAAATGATTAGAATTCTTAGCTGACAGCTATGTGGGGAATATATGATTGGGCGCAATCGCTACTTGACTGAAGAAACCGATTTACTCGTTTCAAAATGAACTGAATAGAGAACCCCAAATACCTACTCTTTTATTGGTTACAAACTTTTGCTTTCAGATAAAGTGAGCTAGAGTGTGGCAAGTAGCAAATGCGTTGTCTGTTTACATAAATCTAACATTATTCAAATAAAAAGAATAGAAAAAGGGCGTCGAATTCCGACGGATGTATGGATGACTATGCCATATGAGAGAAAGCACAGTACAGACACTTTGTGAGCCTGCTTTTGATCATGATGCATCTTTGTACTCATTTGTATGGCTCGCAAAGCAACCTAATGGTAAAGCGTAGACACGGACGACGGCATTTAAATCTGATTAGTAAAGAAGAGTAGCACTCTAAGTGTATGATGTTGCTCCAGTCAGAATGGTGTAGCTCATCTTCTAGGTCACCGTCGTCCAGCCAGACTTAGTACCACAGGTTATTGCCTGCATTGTTGTACATGGCCGCCCACTCGTCGTGGTATTGGTGAGCGGCCTCTCCCATTGTGGTACAGTCATCCGCGTGGCGTCACGTCCTAAACAATCACTACTTGAAACGACTTTTTAAAGTGATATATCAAGTGGTTTGCGAATGTCGGCTGGACCATAGCCTTCTCATATATTACAAAAACTGAGCATCATTCTGTGAAGAAAACGCATATGAGACCCCTATTCTTTGTCACCAACAACAACGCACAAGTGCTAAGGAAAAGTGGCCCACTGTATTTGATTCTAATCGTGGTCATTGCATATAGTGCACCTCTTCAGACAGAGTTCCTTGACGAACGGATCGACTTCCCAGTTCTTGAACAATTCCATCACTTGCATATTTTCCTCGTTCTGCGCAATGATGTTCTGCAAAACCAAACATAATATAGCGTAACATAACAGTTATTACGACAACAAAATGCTTTTTTTTTTGACGTTTTGACAGTATGAGCCATTGTCAAATAATATATGAACACTAAACCTAATAAAACAAACGATAGAAAGAAAGCACTGTAGGAATTAAAATAAATGGCATAATTATTTCACAGAATTGCTGGGGCTAGATTCATAATATTTCTTAAGGAACCGCAACTTTAGATGGTTATCTTCTGACAAAACAATAGACTAATTGAACGTGCAAGAGCAAACCTGTATGCTGGCAGTCATCATCAACAGGCTTCCGTATTTCTGCACACCGGCTACAAGTCCCAATTTATTCGTGATCAGAGTGAAGAGAGCCGAAAGATACTTGTTCCGCTCTTCTGCGATTTCATTCTTTGCTGATGCTGATAGATCAAGTGCATCTAAAAGAAACTATTAGAACCGATTTTATCGACATCATACTGTTCTAAAATCTCAACACTGTATCAAAACATCAAAAGCACATTTATCCAAATCACACTATTTATTCTACTCGACGCAAGATGTTTGTGCTTTGATGCATTAGAGAAATGGCCGCGAAGGATGATATAAACTGGATTATCTGGTGATGTAATGTGAAATCGTCAAAGAAAATCTCGTGCCTGGATTAAAGAAGAACGCGGCCTTGAAGGTGGCAAACTCGGCCACTGAAATCTGTAGTTTTCTGAATGGAAGCATGATTTCGTCCATTTGTCTCGGATAGATCAGCCGACATCCAGACAGTTGAACCTGCATAATATGTCAATTAGGATATTTTAAAGAGTAAATACTACATGTTGAATTATGAACAGAATAACTACAATCTCATGGCATGAATATATGAACAATACTGCGCCGAAATATAAAATGTTGAGGAAACAACCAGCAGTCAACTTGCACGAAAAAGCTACGTGACTACGTAGTTTTCAAATATTAAATTACCTGTTGTTGTGGTTCCCTGAGAATGAATGCTCCGTTTTGATAAACTATCCGATCCGGTCCATGATCTGGTGAGTAGAACACTCGATTTAACAAGTTGAAGGTGAAGGCGAAGTTTCGCACCAGCGACAACTGAAAGCAAGATACTGATAAAACCTACACCTGAACAATTCATGTCCTCTCAAAGGTTCCGAAGTTCTTAGCAAGTTTCATTCATGCCACCTGTTATCAATATAACCGTAATTTATATGGTTCTTTGGCATTTTAAAGCTACCTACCTGATCGTTCAGATGAAGTTTATTGAACGCCTCGAATGTCTTTCCCCATTCTATACATATTCTCATTTCTCGTATGTTCCACATTCGAATATCCGTCATACTGGCTGGATACAGTTCTTTGAATACCGTTGATGGCTGAAATTATTTATGTTTTGGATCGATAATTTTTAAAGTCCCAGACAGGATCATGAAAACGATTGAGCATGTGAGGGATAGCCATATTAATGAGAAACTCACATCATGTTTCAGGTCTGTCGTCTTATAAAGGAGACAAGGTAGCGTCAGTGCTTGATGTACTCCGTTAACCTCTGTAAGGACGCATCGTCGAAGTTCTTGACAGAGTCCTTCCACTTGTGTCAGATTATCAACAATCTCCTAAAAGAGACCAACAATTCACTAAACACAATCGGTCTTTGGCTAAGGTGCAGGGGTAAATACGTGTCCGGAGATAGAAACAACAAGACCCTATAAAAGTGATTAGCCAGGTTGCGTTCAAACGTGCAAAGCGGTACAAAATGCGTGGTCATCACACAATGAAAAAAAACTGGAGGTCAGTGTTGAAAAGTGCGATAAGGAGACATGCTAGATTCACTCCGTTGACATAAATACACAGTGCGTGCTGCAGGTGAAGCTCGTACAGCAGCAGATTGCAAAAATCAAATTCTTCTCGCAATGTGAAAGGGAACGGTCGTCTACGAGAAGAAAAAGTTCTACCTTGAGCGGGAGACTTGTGAGCGAATTTGCGCCGAGCAAACTTTCGAAGAGAGCCTAAAGTCGCAATTTTATTCGACACCTACTTCGGGCAAGCAATTAGCACCAGCAAGAGCAATTAGCGAAAAAATGTCGCTGCGCTGCTTCTAAATCGGAAACCCAACGAAACATTTAAGTGTTAAAAACACCGACAATGGCAAATGTACAAGCATCATCCACTTAAGACATAGGTAGGACGCTAACAATAAATGCATAATTTATAAATGTAATGAAAAAAGATACACGAGACGTCTAAATACTAGAACTAGACGTATAATTATTCATTCAGGAAAGGCGAGTAGTATTCTTGCGCTACATTTATCAACGCATACTTCTCTACACACATTAGTCGTAATCATTACATCACAATAAACATAGTAAAAAGTTGTGCATGACGTGCAGATCAAAATCAAAATCGTAGAATTTGCAGCACAACTAGACAGCGAAAAAGTGTGAACATTGCTTGAAGCGACAAGCGGAAAGCAGACAACCTTCATATATGAGAACAGTTTGATGACGACGAAAAGAGCTTCCTTCCAAAACAACCTCAACCTCTTACTCGAATTAGTGTTAGACACCGTTGCAAGTGGTTAAGTATTAGTTATTACCTGGAAACCAACACCCCCCCCCCCCCCGTAATGTGAACAATGTTTAAGTACCTGGTCTTGGTTTCTGTTTGGCGTGACTGCATTGTCCGAATCACTACCACTGCCCATCTTCGACTTCTTCGTGGGTCCAATTCTGTCCCGGTCGTTTTGAATCGCTAAAATCACTATAAAATCAGGAAATATGTATGCGCAAAGTTGTGGTCTGGAAACATGTTGCAGTCATGAAGCGTTTAGTGACCAACGATGGCGTACAAAAAGTTAGATGTCAATTTCACCGCAACATTTTTCCACCTCGAGATAAAATTGCTAATCGAAACCCATAAGAATGCGCAGATAAAATCCAACCTTTTGCGTCCATTCCGACAGCGATGCATTTATTGAAGCGACAATGCCGGCAAGCGCAACGAATATCTGAAGTGTAAATCACGGGTACAAAGTCGTTTAGTCACCGGTTCGGTACAACTGATTAAGTTCGAAACTGTACTCTCTGAAGAGTAAACCTCTGTATTTCTACAAAAGAAGGTATTATTATGTTAAAAAGTACACTGATAGCTAGACGATAATCTATTGCTGTGATACTAATTACAAGGAGAAGAGAATGCAATTTGCGTAATTACAACTCACTTTTATTGACATCGCACTTTCCATCGTATTGACAAATAAATGTCTGTTCCGAAACTATTGTCCGACGGAAGAATGTTTTGCTGAAAAAAAACTAATTATTGGATAAATGATTAAGGCTATTTTGTTAAGCCTTTCAATCAACAAGAAAAATGAAAATAATCCTATTCGGAAAGGAATGATACGTGCAAAACAACATTCCCCCGAAAAGTGTCCCGAATTCCCTCAGAGATCTTTGGTCAAGCTGTCAAGCAAAACACAATCTTGGGGAACGCTGTGAACTTTGGTACAAGCAGTATAACAGCCCCCATTTTTTATGTGTTTCCCAACGTGCGTCAAGCGGTTGTCTTTGGTCTATGACATGTTGTCGGATGAAGCACTTTATACCACAGAATACCGTTGGGACACAGACTGACATACTGTAGATAGAGCCGCCTTTATCGAAAGCAACACACATAAACCAGCCATAAATAAGGCATAATTCACCTGTGGCTGGGTTTATTACGCAACTTATAGAACAAGCTCTTGGCGTCAGTTAGCAGAAAAAACTTCAACAAAAAAAATCACACTTTTTGAAAATTTTCTGCGCCTGAAGGGGGCCATTATGTATGCGAAAGGCATGCGTGCGGAATAGACAAGCTCTCTTCAAAGGTCCCATTGGTCCCCCAGACCCAATGTCGAGTTCGAAGTTCTTATTCTTTACGGGGAAAATTGGTCTCAAGCTCTATTCACACCAGGTGAAGCACCTCAAGTAAAGCTTAGCGAAACAACTTTTCTCGTTTCAATTAGCAAACACAATGAAGAGCGAACAATTGACACAGAGTCAACAAAAAATATATGAGAGAAGGTACAGCTGACTTGGTTTCAGTTTTAAAAATGGACCCATATCGAACCAAGGAAACGTATTTTTTTCAATCAGCTGTTGAGAAAATGTTGTTTGGTTATTATACAGTTTCGCTGCACGACGTGGAGAACATAAAACCTCCCTCTTAAAGTAGAATATTCGATTCCGAAAAACAGCGGCAGTGCGGTGGATAAACACAAATCAACTAAAGGCAGCCCCCAGCAAAAGTGACACGAATAAACATGTGCTTGGAGGCAGTATATCAATGAATTATGAGTCCCGAATGGCCGAAATATAGAGGACTACATTATGAACGCAACTGACTGAGTGCAGACATATTAAAATATGATCAAGGATAGTGTTTAAAATATGTTCAAAGAATAGTAATCGTTAACACCAAGAAGGCCAAGAAGGATTAAACGAACTGACCATCCGTTGCAACTGGCCACTCCGTAATGGTATCCGGTGGCCAAGTCCGAGCACACAGCGCATAGTTCACCTTCAGGGACTTTTCGCCCTGAATGCACGAGGTGATGACTAAAGTCTTTTTATATCTTGTAATGATATATATATATATATATACTTATTCGGAAAGGATAAAATCATAACCTTTAAAAACCATGAGCTCTGAAAACCATGTAATGAAAGCACGCTTTTGTAGCGTCAAAGATTTTTGAAAGGGCAAAACTATCACAATTACAGATGGTTAAATAACAAAGAACTCACTTTGTGCCATCCTTTTGTATGACGGACAGTACTTCTGTTCATTTCCATTAACTCCATTGATTTGTGAGTTCGAATTGCTTGTGCTTCCCATCTGATGTGTTGATGGGAGCAGGGAAACCCCTCCCAGGGAGCTTACGCTCCCCGGCACTGAGTTCATTCTGAAAGCAACAATTGCTACAATTGGGTACATATGCAACGGAAACACTTAGACAAGACTAAACTGGACCAAAAAAATTAACACCAATCGGTACTTGTGACAAAGGTAAGGATAAACGCCCAAACGGGAAGTTCCTAATCAATGGACAATAGGTATTGTAGCCTACGCAATTGAAAACTGATCAATCTTCAAAGTGCGCAATTGTAAAATGGCAGCAATTTACCACTAGCATTTACCACTACATTTGCCACTACATTTGTGTCTCAACAAATTATTCGGGCTTTGCCTAGCAATTTCAAATAGAAAGTAGAGAAGCAAATGGATTACCGGTATCGGTGACTCAATGCAAATGAATGAAGGCCTACCCGAAATGGAAGTTGTTCATCGAATCTAAGGCGAGCATGACGCTGACATAGAGGGAGTACTGGGAACTCAGGGGGGGGGGCGTCTTTGGCCCCCAGTCAGCTCTGACTGCGGCCACTGAGGCGGGCCATGCTTAATGGGAGGGGGGCTGGGGCGGAAAAAGTGTTGCAACCTGGCAACCCAACACCACACACAAACTCAATATTGAAAAATCGGGGAAATGACTTAGTAAAGCAACACAACTATAAAACAACTCCCAAGGATCTTCTTTTGGAAAACAGCGTTGATTCAGTAAGTTGGACAAGCCAGTACTTAGTATCACTGGAACGCCTCCTTTGAGTTTCTTTGGCCTTTTCATGAAGAAAGCAAGGCATAAAAGATCTTTATTTGCAAAGGAACATAATTGAACGGTCATTGTCCGGTCGCTTGCTATTTATATGTGAGCCTTGCTAGCATAAGTACCTTCCCTAACCGACGCTGCACTTAAGTGAAAGAATGTCTATAGTATATTCAATTCAAGCTTTGAAAAAAACTTGAACGACCTTGAACCTTGGTGCTAATGTTGCCGAGTCAATTTCTTTCCTCACTACTGTAGTCTTCTAAATCAAAGATGAAGTAGGAATCGAGGCCAAAGGTCCATTTGGGCTACCCCTCTTTTCCTCGTCTTCTCTTTCTTTTAGAGACTTTGCAAAATGAACGTCCTCGGTGTGGAACGTGATGAGAGATAAAGCGAAGGAAGGAAAGAAACGCATGAATTCCTAGATGGGAGCACGCAATCGCTCAACAAGATTCCCTAAAGCAGATCTCTGTGCTATAATGAAAAAAAAACTTTGTAACTAAATATGTTTTCATTAATGAATAGATGTTTCAAAATTGCATGTGGATTATACTGAGTTATATTATGCTCGAGCGGTCTCCCACTCGAAAATAAACAGACTTTTTTGATAACCAAAAATCGAAAGAAGATCGAATGAAGACTTCCCACGTACATTACAATTCAAGAAAGTGGCCGAAAAACAATAAATTCATTGGACATTCGCGACATTCTCGTATTCAATTACACTTTAGAAAGTGGACAATTTGGGAATATGGAAAAGCTCGGATGAGTTTCATTTCTATGTTCTGCGCTGGATACCAAGCAAACTATTCAATATTCGTCTAGAGTATATTCGTTTGCACAGTTGGCGGAAAGAAAACAGACAAAAAAACTTCAACATCCATTAGGGCCTTATGTCCATGTACTAGATATGTACAAATAAAGAGCACATCATATGTATCATAATCGGTGTATGACACAATTCCCACCAAAAGTTCCAAAATGGACATATGTGTTCCATTCTTCTTCATTTACTTAATACTATCAAAAATCGAGTGTACGTTCAGAAGTTTATTTTTAAAATATCTATGTTTTTTTGTAACATTTAGAAACAAAAATTATCCAAAAAAAATTACCATGCTGCAGTGGAGAAAAGTTCACAACAACAAACTTTAACTAACTTCACTTTACTCCGTAGATCACAACTTTCGGCTGTCAGTCGCGACCAGTCCCCATTAAGAAGTATCCAATTACAAAGCTCACAGACATCTTCTGACTGTTTCAAACACTACTAACAAATAAAGAGATGTACAAGAGGGAACGGGGTACCTATCGTATACTTCATAGTCGAAGCTATCCACACTCTTGGTGAAAGTGAGAGCAAGACCCATGTGATTCCTACAGTTTTCTTGGAAGAAAAAGAAACTTTCAGAGGTCACATTTGTGTGTTTCGGAGATTGCACGCTCGACCAAGACGAGCGGAAAGACAGCAAACTTGAGTTCAATTGGCAAACTCAACACAGGCCGCCCACACTCCCGAAACTCACCTCACACATAAAGATCAGCAAAAACGATCAACTTATGATTTGTAGTACATAATCTTAATCGATCTAAATTTAAAAAAAAAAGTTCAGAAGCTGTCTAACACACTTAAATTAACAAAACCAAAACAACAAAGGAAAGCAAGATAGATCATGACTGAAAAATGGTTCGTTCGCAATGTCTACGTTCACAATGAATTCGCAGAGCGGATGCAACTGATAACCAACACGAACGCAAATGAGATAAAAATGTTGCCACCAAGAATGCATAAATATTCTCGGAAAACACCAAATTGGAAGTGTGCGACCGAGAAAGCTAACGATCGAATTAACACTTGTGTCAGGCGTAGTAACCAAGCAGATAGTCGTATTACCTAGTATGGGGATGCATCAAACATGAATTGAAACCCTACAGTTTGAAATTTGAGCATTGTCATGAGCCACTTTTTCTTTCAGATCCACAAACGGTACGGGATTCTGAGAAAATTGTCTTTTTTTGGCAAATTAGCCGAATGTAGTGTCAGAAACAGAAACAGCACAATAATCTGGTAGTATTTGGCGAATTAGCAATTACATTGGACTTTTGCTGGGATTAGATTGAAGGGAGAAAATAGATTGCAGTAGATTGGAACTCAGAAAAAAGATATTGAACGAAAAAAGACGGATTAATTGTGAATCCCTTTAGTGGGAGCTAATAGACAGCACACATCACATAATGGTTGAAAGATGTAGCGGGTGGTCGAGCATAAACAAAAACGAAATGAAAAACACAAATAAAATGTCTACAGGTTCGAGTTATCTAATGTGGAGTAAAGTTATTTGTGCGCCGTTAATTATTCGCCTGCGAAATCGATTTGTTCGTGGAAATCGTCAACAGGAGTGCAACAACCATCGCGCATTCGGCCCCCGGCCCGCACACAGGGGGGAAGCCCTTGTGGGAATTGCCCAAGGCGAGAAAAACAACGAATAAGGACACACAATTAAAAAGATTAAAGTTTATATATGTGTGAAGTGCCCTCATTATTATCTATTCATTCCTCAATTCAAGTTCGAATGTTTGCTGACGACATTAAAATATACTCTATCCACAAAACTGATGATCCTGATATCATTCTTAAGCTTCAAAAAGCAATTGATCTGTTCCTTAAATGGTGTAAAGACTGGGATCTTAATATTGCTCCTTCTAAATGTTTCTGTCTTTATCTTGGAAAAGTTAATAAACGTTCTCCGTACTTTATTTCCTCTCAAGCTATAACACCTATTGACAAAATTCGCGATCTTGGTGTCATTTTTGATGAAAAACTCAATTTTATCCCGCATATTGACTCAATTGTGTCCCGTGCTACATCTAAAGTATTTCTTCTTTTTCGTTCCTTATCTGTTAGATCGCCTGACGTTTATATTACCGTTTTCAAGACATATATTTTACCAATAATTGAATTCTCATCCTCCGTTTGGAGTCCATATTTGAAGAAATCCATTAATAAAATTGAAAATATCCAAAGATTGTTCACTAGAATGCTTTTCTACCGTTGCTGTTATCATCGTGATTCTCTACCCGTCGATCATACTATTCCTTCATATTGTTCGCGTTTGAAGCTTTACAATTTATCACTTCTTATTGCTCGCCGTGCTGTTATCGATTTGTGCTGTCTTTATAAAATAATCCGTGGTACTTCTAGACTACGACCTAGCAAATATGTAAGGTGGAGACTGACTTTCGGTCGTCGAAACCGCTTTCAGCTGGCAACTCACTTCACTCGAAGCTCTTTACTGAGCAATTCGTTCTTTCATAGAACGGTGCGATGGTATCACTTGCTCCCGGACGACGTTATCACTGCACCCTCCGGTGCCTCATTTAAGTCACGACTGGAAAAGCTAAATCTTGTCGAACTACTTCACTTGCACCTCCGTTGATTGTCATGTTGCTTTGCCCTGTGATTTTGCCTTATTCTCCTTTTTTAATTTGTTTGTCTGATTTTTATGGATTGCAACGGGCATACCTACTCACTCTGAAATGCCTATGCCTAAACCCGTTATGTAGCAATTTGGATCGCACAGTCACTTCACTCTCACACGTGTCACAGTTATAAATGCAAGTATTGCGCCTAGGTCGTTCGGTGAATTTAGCCACTGGCGTAACCCTGGGTCTGTGCACGCTTATGTGTGTTAGTGTCCGATAGTGTCCAGCTACTGGGTTTAGTGCTCGGCTAATACACGCTCTTGTTATAAGTCCCAAAAAAAAATCCTACTTTTGTGTCCTTATCTCCTTTCAATAGGTCTCATTTGTTTTCAAACATTTTACTCTGTGTTGGCTTTTGTGCGCATCTCTCTGATGTAATAAATTATTATTATTATAAAAAGCCGCACGATAAGCAGAATATTGGGTGATTTCCGCTACATCTAGGGAAAATAAAATTAATTGGATTAGAAGTTTCTCGACTATTTCTTGGTACGGATTAGGAGGGAAATTGCATAAAAAGACAATTAAAGGTTTCTTGATTAAATACAAAATTAATCGTGTTTAAATACAAAACTTATCCGTGGAAAAAATAGCCATGGATAAATTTTTGATAAAATTTGGGTTGTAGCAGCTCAGCTGGACAAAACGTTAATTGCGTCAAGAGCGGAATAACAGGAACGGAATTCGATTTTACAATACCAGCTGAGCTCCTGTTGCACGAAAAATTGTGCGATGTGTATAAAAACGGAATATACAAAAGGGAATACAGAATACGCAAGCAACACACCAAAATCAATTGGTTCATAGACCCGTTATCAAAACACGTGACGTTAAGCGAAGCAAATTGTTTGAAGTTGCGGATGGGCAGGTATAGTCTGTCAGTCAGGCCTCCCATTAAACAGGAGGCGAGCTGCCACAAGACAAAAAGGAACAGAGAGACAGGTGAATGAGTGAGAGAGGAAAAGATGCGGGAGAGGGGAGAGTAGAGGGAAGAAAACAGAAATATAGATAGATAGAGAAACACAGGGAGAGAGAGAAAAAGAGAGAAAGAAAGAAAGAGAAATCGCGGGCAGAGGATCTACGCACCGATACACCGCCGAGTATGTCGCACTTGGTGGGTCAAGAGGACATAAACTAACGAAAAGGTGCGTGGCTACAAGCTACATCTTGCTTTGTCACAATTTAGAAAAAACTGATGCATAACAATACCTGTACAGTAATACACTCGGTTGCAATATGTCGAAGTTTAATTTACTGTGTACGTACTATGCGCCAGCAGGACGTTGCAACTGCGTAAATCTGCCAATATGAAACTACATATTTCAGGCAAAATGCAAACTTGACAAATTTGTATGTAACAAGCTGCAAATTGTGTTCAGACAGTAAATATAGCTAAGGACAAAGAACAGTCCAATAGTGCTTGAGTGCAATACAGCGAAAATCACTCGCTCTGGAAAACGTTTCCTTAACTTTCAGGCAAAAAAGGAGCCATTCAAAATCCGGAAACCCTTTTCCCTGAGTTTCTTCCTCCGACCCACTATTTTTCTACGAGTCTTTGAAAGAAAAAAATCGTTTTCTCGGCAAACGCTGCCGCTATTCTACGTCACACTACACGGGGGTAATAACGGAAAGATATTGATGGAATGTTTTTCTTCCACAAAACCACGTATCAGACACTCTTGTCATGCCCGAGCTAGCTGGAAATCAATAATATTTATAGTACGTGCGTTTTTTTCGTACTGGCAACTCATGAATATGTAACAACATTTTACATACCAGGTAACAGTGCTAAATATCTGCGGTTTTCGAGCAGCATATTGACATAGAAGGAGGCTCGACGTAAATCGCACTACATGTCCAATAACCAATGAGGAAAGCAAACAGGAGAGGAGTTACGCTATAACACAGTATCGGGTTCCGATAGCATATCGATTGAATAACACGTGAAAATCGTTAGCAAGAGAAACGTCATTATACTTTTCATTCCGAGACATTTAGAGACCGTAAAAATAGAGCGTATTTCTTTCTAATTGGGCAATTATCTGGTATCACGTAAATGCAAAAATTATCCCGGAAACAGAGAACAGGAATTTAATTATTTTTGTACCGAGTACAATTATGCAGTTTCAATTTGGATGGTTTGAACTGGATTAGAAGGTTAGAGCAAAAGTGCACTTTAGTTAGGGTATATGTATTAAAATTTGTATCGTAAATATACATGATCTGCAATTGGAAAATTAGGCAAAGGCTTAAATGTTGATGACAGAATTACAAAAAAAAAACTTTTACCGCTAATTTATGAAATTCGCATTTTCGCGGCCGACAGCTTGAGGGTTTTCAAGATTCTTGTAATGTTCTTAGACATCATAAGCGCCTCAGATCCTCAGTACAAGTGGTTAACAGAGAGAAAGAAAGATATAGAGAGAAAAAGGCATCGCAATGCATTAATAGAAAAGTACGAACGGACTGGACAGAAATCACACGTAGATGACAACGAGCGCTCAATAATTGACTGGACTACACGTGCATACTGAATACCTCCTACTCTAATTTGCTCTAGGAAAATAAGAGTGCACAAATAGAATGGGTTCACACCATATACGCGTGCAAATACAGAACTCATAGAATGTTGGGAAAACTGCTAGACCCGAACATTTAAAAGCGATTTTAAGGTAACACAAACAGAACGTTTTATATGTATCTATTGAGCGAAAGGATATCTGGATAAGTATGGTGCATTCATATATTTCTCACTTTCTCCAAATACGCACATTCATGTGAGCTCAGCGAGAAAATCACGTGGTTGCGAGAACAAATTGCGTTTGTTGGCTTCACGCTCATATAATCACGCTGGTACAATTTCTGCCTATTTGAACTAGAGGACTCGACTTTACAATCATTTCCTCAGTGTGTAACTATTTACCTAATGATTCCCGCGTGCATAACGTGCTGACATGAGATAACTGAATTGTACCCGATCTGTTGAATCTATTCCTAAGTTTCTGTCTGAGAGCAAGCACCGTGCTAATCTCGTTTTGTTTATTTTGAGTATCAACTTAACAGACAACGGATGGTTGAAGAAAACGCTGCCAAGTGGGTGGAAAGTGGATCATTTCTCAAACAAAATACATCTCCTCATAGGAATTGAGCTCAGCAAGCTCATATGCAGTCTGAAGGTTTATATACATCGGCTCAGCAAACCATAAAAATAAGTAGTTAGGTATTAGATTCAGACGATGATATCAGAGCAGGTGTATTTTTCAGTGGAAACAACTTCAATCAGTCACGTTTTCTGAAATCCAAAAGTAGATGCATTTCCGATCCGAAGTAGATTAAGGTGTCGCGTACAAATGGGAGAGTTGTGGGGAAAGGATATTACGTGAACTAAAACCACAGGCGTTGCGAACTGGGTGTGTAAATTAGCAGTGAAGCCGCATTCCGTCTATGTAGTTGCCATGGTGGCATTTACTAGGTTACAGTAGGAATTGTGGAATACTCAACCAAAGTGAATTCCTTGCAAAAGTGGGAGCCAACGATAAGTCGAAACACGAGAGATAAGTCGGTCAGTAATTAAAATATAGGCTGAATTAATGTTCATATCGTTGTTTAATGAGCGGCTGCCTATATATATAGCCTGGCATGTGACCATCGAAAATTATACACCAAAACAAACAGCAATTAGGCGCATGCATATGCTTTCAAATGAGAGGAGTTGTATTGAAACCAAAACTTGCATGCTATAAACAGCAAGCCGTTATTGTTTGCCTGAAAAGAAACGGGCTTGATTTATCGAATTATTGTAGTGCTAAGTTTTAATAGTGGTCATTTCGCGAAAAGAAAAGGCAATATATCATGGGAACATTGGTAGAGCTGAGAATATGTAGAAATATAGGCCACTCGGAACTCTGAACAAGCACAAAATACAGACACTGAGTGTCTAATACAATGGGATGGCCAACTATTGTAAGAAGCACAAAGCAAACATGGTTTGGTCCCTGCAGAAACACTTTAAGCAAACATCAGTCACATCATCTGAGAGGCCAGAGTTACTCCGCTAAATGAAGATATCATTCCGCAACTATGCACATCCAGTAAAGAACCCTAAAAAACCTCAAATACTGTCGATCATAATTCTGCAAAAGGTGTATGTATAAATAGATAATTTATTGTAGTGTAATGTTCAAATAGATTCCGCATAGAAAAGTATCTCACAATCAGCACAAACTGAAAATGTTTGAAGTAGGATATCTTTTCTGTACCTTGACATTTTCTTGAAAGTACACTTCTTTGAGGCAAACATGTAATTATTCATGATGATAAAAGCCCATTTTTGGGCTATATGATTCCACTTACATGTATAGTACAAACATAGTACACTTTTGAACATGAACAGTTAATCAGGAACTACACCTGAATTGTTCACCAAAGTAGAGACAAAACGTGCGTTTTGAGTGATGCACTGTGTAGTACACAGAAAGATGCACTCGCAGAGCAGTTGAGGGTGTTTAGGATTGGGGGAAAGAGGGCAAATATTGGAGTGGAAAATAAACATGTCCGTCGTGGGGGATATGAACGAGGGAGAAACGTATGCAACAGACAATTGGGAACTGTAGCGTGTTAGAGTACTCGAGCAGACTCTAGACGATTTACAATATTTTTTTGAGAATTTCATATAAGAGCAAAATAAAGCCAGATAAATATGAATCTTTTCGACGTATTATATATTATATGAATACATGCACCGACAAGTCTATAGAAATGTTTACCGGAAAAGCTACAATTCGCAAAAAAAAGTATAAATAAAAGGGCAAGAAAGCAAGAAACCTAAATGACAGAACAGCCAGAACATTGAACAATGTTGGCAACGATACAAAAAAGGTTGGAAGAGGAGAGGGGGCAATCGAAATCACGTTCAGTTAATTCGCAGTGGCTGCCGTTTCGTGTGGCTGCGCAAACAACTGTTAAATATGTACAGAACGAAACAAACGATCACAAACCACCCGGCGAGACGCGTACAATTGGGGGAAGTACTGCAAAGTGTTACTACGCCTAAAACACGAATTTCGAAATGAGACCTAGTTCTCCGGCGAAAAGTAGTTCTTCCTGTGTAAATACAAACAATGACCCAAAAGAAATAAGCCGGCCGTTTTTGAAGGCAAACAGAAATTGATAAGATAATGAAACAACATTTAGTACATACATTTATTAGTACTCTTTGTAGGACAATTTTGCTAGTGGAAGCTAATTAGAGGCTGAGCTCGTGTCTTTCTGGCTGGCTTCCCCTCCAAACGATCAATGTGCACTGCTTTCATCAGGTTACATGGAAACATCCAGTCGGGGTAGAAAGGAGAGAAAGGTGAAGTTGAACAGGTGACTAGAACGCAAAAACACAAACAGGCATGCACAAGCCCTTGCAGATATGATCTAGGTGTAATAAAGCAGAGTACAGATGGAAAGTTACTGACGAAAAGATAACACGAGGAGATTATTAGGGGGTAGATTAGTAACATATAGGATCTAACTTCCCGAACTACAACGTAGTAACGAAAGTAAGATACAGGGAAAACTGTTGGATAGAATCTCAAAAATGGAGACATTTACGGGTTCGAAAGTTAATGGAGGACGTTGTGGAGCATTAAATTGTACTAGAGCCGTTTTACAACTTCGGAGTGTTATAAAATTGCTAGAACGTGAAAGGAAGAAAATGAATGTTCAGAACAACGGGGGTTTTCGGAAATGACATGTGCCAAATCTGAGGAATGTTTAATTTGACGAATGCTGGACAATAATGCGTCTGGCAGTCTTTAGCTTTTGAGAAACGGCGAGTCATTTGATGTTTCCAGCAACGGGAATACGATGTTCAGTGCGCGAAATCGAAACAACTACAACAAAAAAACGATACGGGTGAGAAAGAGAAGCGATGCATGGAAATATAGTATATGAAAGGAGAGCTTGAGGCAGAAAGGGAGATATAGTGTAATTCAGCATATTCGACATCATTCAAGAAAGGCACTGCGTATTTGAACATGCGTGAATAATTGGATATATTGCCATGATTGAGAAGATTGTTTGAGGAATGGCCATTAGTTGGAAGTGAATTATTGTATCAAGGTCCAACTCGGGCAGTGCCTTGGTAAACAATCACTGAAATCCATTGCTGTAAATGTACGCGCAGAACACCGAGTCCGCCGTAAACCAGTAAAACTTCTCTCTGCTACTGCCAAGAAGTAAAAAAAAAACTATTAACTTTTCTCTGGTCCACATCCGTTGATTCTTATTGTTAGGCTAGTTTCTCAGGTCTCTTTGATAGTTCACAAGATTGGTTAGGTATATTCTTTCGTGTACGCTTATTACCGGTGTACCACATATGAACTTAGAGAAAGAAACATATGAACTTAGAGAAAGAAGCTGACACATTATGTATAAGTAGTGTTTGCCAATGTGCACAATTGCATCAATCAAGTATTATACTTTATCAATTTGTTTTACATTAAAATGTAGATAAGAATGAGAATATGCAATGAAATGACGTGGATGACGATCATTTCTATTTTTATTGCTTCTAAATGAACGATCAATGTAACCTGTAACGTGAGTCAATCGTAACAGGTGTGGAATAGCCAATTGCCCGCTAGAGAACAAAAACTAATGAACATAATTAGAATAAATCCCAAAATGGATGGACTGTTTGCGGAAAAGCTGTCGAAAAGATGAGCACGAATAGACCGAGATGTCTTGTTGTGACCAGAATTCTACCATGTCTCTGAAAGTATCAATACACGGGAGTCCTTTGTTTCCCTCTGTATGTCTCACCACTTCCCGTCATATGCCCTCTCACCGGTGATGTTTGCACCTCTGCGACTGGGGATTGCCCGGGAACGCACGGTAGCCGAGCATAAATCTCTCCCCACCCCTTCTTTCCTCGATACGTATTTCTCTTGTTTCTTTGTCACCTCTACTTTATAGTGCCTCTGCACTCTCTCTCCTGCAACCTCTTCCTTGGGAATACACACTTTTCACGTCTCTTACAGCGTCTCTTCCGAGTGATGTCGTCAACGTGATTCCGTTTTTCTTCGTCTCTATGTATCAAGTGCTAAGTGTTTGTCATCGCAACCTTGTCTCCCTTGCCTGAATGGTTGTCGTGCTTCTCTCCCCAGGTGTGGTCTCCATTTTCGTCTGGTGTCTCATTCAGCACTGTATTGTCAGCATTGACTCTCGAAGAGCTACAACCCCGTGCGAGTGTGAGAACAACGTTCCACGGTTATAGACAAAAAGGTACACAAGAATAGTGAGAGTCCGGTTCAAGAGCGAAGCCCGATGTAGATTCGCTTAGCTCAAGAGGGTTTTGTTGGCGAAGAAAAGACTACCTAATGCGGTTCGCACAGATACATCGGTCTGCAGCTGAGAGTTGCACTTTTGGGGTGAAGACTCGCACTGTTCTTCCATCACTTTCTCAACTTTAATGCGCGAGGAACCGGGTCAACATGGGAGCCGCGGCATAATATTCGGACGACAATTATAAATGAACCGCGAAATGTTGCAACTTTAAAGATCATCGGGTGACCACACTTTTCTAATAAGCAAAGAGAATTGGGGGTTATTCCTGAATCTAAATAGGAAATCGCCAAGAAAGTAAGATGTTACGAGTAAAACATCGGCATTTGCTCAGTGTTCCAGGTTTTGTCTTCAATCGGTTTGTACCACGAGACTCGTTTTCTCGATAAGAAAAAAACAACAATGTTACAATTATTCAGTATCTTTGGTGTCCTTGCTTTGTACATCTAGTAGTAAGAAAATTTATGTGGTGATAAATTATAATCCCTTATCCTACAGGCACTTAGAGTAATTCTTAATTACGATAACATACCGTATGAAGTCGAAGAAGGCAGACATCCTGAAATGATAATATTAGCAGGGTAACTTTAGGCATATGATTTTGGTAAGCATTCTTCCCGAACAACTTTCCTCTTTAGTAGACAATGAGAACATACGTTATTGTATAGGATATTCAAGGCAATCCTGCAGGTAGTAGAATGCTTGTGGATGTTCTGATTGTCGTTATTTGGCCAGTTATCTGAAGGTTGAATGGAATAATGGAGCCAGAGCTAAGCTGAACACTGCATGTATAGTAGCGAATAAAGAAGCCGTTTCTAGGTACCAGGGAAAGTGCATACATAGTGTTCCTAATTGCAAATTTCCGCAAGTGCAAATTACGATACTCACATCAGAAAATTAGGGAGTTAATTCGAATTGATGCAAACTGTGAAAAATTCGATAGCTGTACCGAAAGCCGGTTGACCGGCTTTGATGGACAATTCTATATTGCGGGTGCTAAATTTATTGTTCAGTTCTCCATTATATGGATTTTTAATATGCACCCGATCGAACCGAAACAGATGCAATAGGCCAAAATAAACGCAACAACATCACTGTGGAGTGCGTGGTTACTTTGCATAAGTTCATATTGTAGCATCGAAAATGAAAATAGTCTATACTACGGTGCAGAAAAAACCTGGTTTCATTTAAATATGTTAGTTTCAAAATAAATACCTTTTGCAGTTGCTAGAATTATTGGGTCTTAATAGCAATTCACACTGTGCATTCAATACGTGTGAACGGATCAGATAACAGCGGATTTTAGCCGGTGAAAAGAAGCAAATTAACTGCAGCAAGTGCTAATAAGAGGCGAATGGAACGGAAACATATAGTACAACGATGTTCACTTTCACAAAATAGCAAGAAAAATCGACTGCCTACTGTGTTGTGAATACCCTGTGCAACACCAACATTTGACAGATTTTTTACTGTTGCGCAGAGTTGCACAAATACTCTGTCCGCCGGCTCCTTTTTTACAGGAAAAGCCATTAGTGTATGAGATCAACAATGTCAAAAGAATAAAGAGAGTGCGAATACGATTTATACGTACCTCAATGTAAAGTAAACAGTTGCTAGGTCAGTGATTTCTGCTGCGACAAAATTTTGAAGTTAAGGAAAAAAATGAACCCTCTCGGAAATGTTTTTACATGGTCGAATGGTTTAGCTTCTCAGTATTCAATGCGCATGCTTTGCTTGATAAACTAAGGCTTCGAAAAGAGCCCTAATGTCATGAGGAGGCCAGTTTATATGTCGGATTCAACGATCATTCGACTTGTTTTCAAAGAAAATATTTTCATGAAATGCCCATTTTTTATTGAAAATATAAACGCGCACGCTCGTAAACACATACATTTGGACTGCAGGCATTTTTTTTCATTTTGGGAAGCAGACTCAAAGGTGCTGGCACGCAAAAGTATCCTCTGGAAGCATCACGGGAATTCTAAATTTATGTGCGCATTTCAGAAGAGAAAGGTGTGTTTTCATCAGAATGGTTGTAACTTGCGAAGCCTATGAATTAGCGGATACCAAACAGACCACTGTGATTACTGAGTTGTAGTATTACGAATTTACTTGCAGCCCCACTATTGTGAAAACCACCTCAGCTTTGCAAGAATAGAGAATAGTGCCCAAAAAGCTCCAAAAACTATTTATTTTAGGGATATACATACGATACAGGGCAGAAGCATGTGACTAGATTATGTAATTAAGCTATACAACATCGTGTTGAAAAATAACAGTTTGGAACAACAGGCAGCAAAAAAGGAGCAGAAGTGTCGAAAAGAAATTTCGTTGCGTATACTGTAACAGAAATGCTGATTACGCGATCCGTTACTTTCGTAGAATGCTTTTACCTTCGCAGAATGTTGTATCATCGCAAGCCTTTCTAAAGCATTCAAAAACACTGAAAATGCTCCATTTTGGTTTTTCACTTTCAAATTCAAGTTCGAATTTGAAATGAACCGAGCATCGTAGTTTTGTGACGCATTTTCATAACTATCAGTGATCTCTGTTCTCAAAATGGATCTGTGGGTGTGATGGGATTACATTCAGAATAGCCCATGTTGTTGTTCTCTGGAAACATCGTACAAAGTACCATATCCTAAAGTCGATTTTAGTCTTATTTGGTTTAAAATATGGAGATACACCTGTGCTAAAATTGAATACAAGGTGGATCTTTGCTTTTCCTGTTCAAGTTTACATTCATCGATCAAGTACACTATCAATGATGATGTTCATGTATGTTGGAATGAGAAATTTTCATAAGGGATCTAAGGGGTTTGTAGACGGAGAGGGGTTTCCCTGTGTATTTAGCGTGATCGTCGGTCGACTGCAATTCGACGGGGGGATATTCTATGTGGAAGTGAATGAAACGGAATCCTCTCTAGGAGAAATCGTCTGTGTATTCAAGTGTCCTGTTTCACTAATTCAAAACCAACAAAGAAAAATCGAAAATGAAACATTTCCACCTCGTGCAACGAAAACACATGGGGATCATCCTCACCCTACATTAAGCAAGGGATGCATTAAACCATTTATGAACCAAATAAGACACTTGTCCACGAATAGTTAAGCTCTTTTATACTCATTGCTAATGTTTTCAAACATTTTCAACAAATTTATGCAGAAGGAAAAGGACGAATAAAATGGAGATAAGCGATGATTTGAAAGGAGAGCTACGTAAGAAACACTAGCGAACCCTAGCCTTAGCAGATGAATAGGTTTTCGTTTCCGTTACACTTGGAAGCCTTTTGATGGAGGCCGGCCTCAAAGTCTGTTGGGTCTTCCTTTCGGGCAGTTCGTAAATAAATTATATTTCCACATTTTACTTTTCTAGCGGCCACAAAAGGAGGAAGGTGATGGGCAACACCTAAGGTTTCCAATTCAACGCTGGGCGGTTGCTTATCTTTTTTTTATATCGAAGATTAAGTCAATGGGGTTTCCACTTCCGTTTTTTGAGGAAAAATCATGAAATATGTTTTATTTCTGCATAGGATCACTTACATTACAGTAGCTCGGTAATTGTATACTATCGGTGTTCGTATTGGGATAATCCTCCCAACTTATCTCCAGAAATGAGAACAGCAACGCAGATTAAGTATGTACTCCCCATGCTACTACAAAAGCGCCTGCCTTACATAACTTCTTTATTAGCGCCTTCATGACTTCGTTTAAGGCCGAAAGGGACGTGAGAGCTACGATAGTGTGCTGCATTTACATACTGCGCTGGACTACCCATGAAATTTTCATTGATGCTTTATTTTTCCACGCTTACAGTATTAGCTGCAGATTATGTATACACACAATCAAACGGATCGTATAGGCTCGCTTTTTTCTCATAAAAGACATGATGAAGAATAGGAACATGTGGAGGGGAGGTGAAGTGAAATCACGTGAATGTGAAAAGAAGTGCCAAAAGGGCCTCTGGCCGGGCCCAGAGTCCAAAGATGGGCCCACATTGATCACACACCAAAGAAAAAAAGAGGGAGACCAAGCAAGACTCTGCGCTGCCCTAGAATTAGCGACCTATCGCAATATAAGTCTACGTAAGTGTTGAACATAAACATGCTGCCGCTGGCGGAAAACTTACGAAAAGAATTATTGGAAGGGGTGAGCCGAAGATTCGTGCCACATGGTCTCAAATCTAAAATAAACCCTATGCTAGTTGACTATCAGAAACTCCGAAACGACGACATTTTCGAACGGATTGTGACAAAGCGGTGCATAAAAATTGAGGACAACAGTTTCCGACTACGTCAGCGACGGTAGTATATGCAGGACTGTCTGTCATTCTACCATCAGAACAATGCGATTGTATTACCTCCGAAACTGTAAATTGTGAAAGTTCGAACAATATCTCTCATCTTCATCTGAGTAGAAGCTACATTAGGCTTTTAATATTAATTATGTTTCGCATTACTTCGGAGTATATTATTTGCAAGATTGTTACTAAATGCCTTGTCACTTACTGACTCTGGATTATTACTTGACTATATTGTCACTTAATTAGTACTAGCGAGCAACTGTCAAACACGGACAAAGTCTGAACTGTCGACATCCGACAGATTGGCTGAACGAAAAGTTTTATACTCGAACAATTTAAGTCAACAAATCGCTTTATCAAAAATACGGACTAGCATATAAATTCATAACAAAATACGATACTGATTACAAATAGAAAATAAAAAATCGGAGTAATCATAATAAAATCATAGAGCAAATAATTTTCTTACAAACTAATGAATGTTAAACATATTGCGGAATATAAAAGAAACTAATTGAAAAGTACAACAGCTAGAAATATGTGAAGGAGAATTAAATATAATGATTTGCCAATACATTGTTAAATAGAAATCAAGGTAACCCGTTTCGACCCCTAAGTCACAGACCGGATTTTTTTTGCCACCTGTGTGGGGTCAACGTCAGTACGAGGCCTCAGTATTTAAAATATAAAAAAAATCAAAAATCCACGTCAAAAAAGCTCGAAACATGCTAAGGAAAACTTGTCCCACGAATGCGCACCTATGGCAAGCACCACGTAACGTTATTGAGATATATTAAAAAATCACCAATAAGCAAAAAAAAAGCTGACGCATCAAAATTCAAGTATGACATCAGGCTAGGCTTGGCCTTTATAAATTAACTCCTTCAGATGACTTGATGGCTAATATTGTTAGTGAAATAAACTGCCTTCATAAAGCATAAGACTAAGACGTTTCTCCTAATGGGCGAATGAACACTGGCACTCCAATAAATCAGCACAATTCAGTACTTTCGTAGACACAGTGTAGACCGTTGATGGTCATATTGAACCACTGACCAAGCAGGAAGGCCACCATCCGATACGTGCAAGGATCCGCCTAAAGTAAGAATTAATCATGCATATGTATGAATCGGCACAATTGAAGAATACTACCCACACTGAAGTATGCTACCCCAAACTTGAAATGTACTGCCCTAATTGTCCTGAATAACACGAGGTTAGTATTTTGAAAAATACTACCCCACCATTGAAGAATGCAACCCTTTTTGACGTTTTACTACTCCAGACAATAGGGTAGTAAATTGTGCATTTGCTTTAATAAATTGTTCCAACGAACCGTGAATTTGTCGATCGTTCTTTCCATCCCAATTTTTCCTTTGGCCGAACCACAGGTTTCCTGAAAAAAATTCTTGAATGGCCCGACATTTCAAGTCCTAGAATTGCCAACCAATCAAACCCCCAAATAAGGATGCAATATCTATCTGTTAATCAAAAATCATATTGTTTTGGAATGGCCCAAACCTGGACGTAGTCCGCTTGTCCTTGCAACCTCCCAACGTGCCTTGCTCGGAAAAGACACGCTTGATGTTCATCCGCCTCCACCTCTATCCACTCCAACGCGTAGATCAAGTGCTAAACAATAATAATAACTTCCAAGAAACGGTCACATATTTCAGTCACAAATTTCAATCCTTTTATAATAATGTTATGCGGGTCCAGATGCAGTATTCACCAACACGCAGGGAGCTCTCCCTGGCCTCCCCAGGGAGCTGAAGAGTGCATAGAGACTGTGAGAGCAGGAGATTCAGAGCGAACGTGAGCCTAGGGAGGGCTCCCTGTATGTTGGTGAATAAAAGATATTTAATTTCCTTCAGACGGCCTAGAACCAGTATAAGAATAACGCGTGTTGGATGCTCACATACCAAATGCCATTAATTTCACCTTCCCTTCACGGCACATCTTTTACTACAATCACTATTTACTTAAAGAGGACAAAGTTAATAATGCTAGTGACGCTATAAGGAATAAACATTCAAAGTACCTTCTCCTGCTGGCGTTTCCTCCAGGGGCACTGCTGTTTCAACATATGAAGATGAGACTCCAGCCACGAAAAAAATGTATTCGGTAATCTAAACAGGCAAAAAAGAAACTCAAAGAAATGATCGAGCGGCCACATCATACAAAACGCATACCAAAATTACAAGTGCAAATCTTATTATATAAAGGAGAAGAGTTTGAAGGCTTGGATGTCGGCAACGAAGCTATTTCATAAAGTTTTCGGTACTACACAATGGGAATGAAACATACAAAATCATTGAATCATGTGGGGTTCGAACATCCAGCCGGAGAAGAGCCCATAGGGCTCTTCATCCGGCTGTTGGTATATAACACAATATAGTTACCTCTTGTGCCATTGCGGTCCTGTTGGACGATCGGACGACGGGCGCGCTTCCTAGATATAATAAAGATTGCCTTCACAGAATGTGAACAATGCACGATGACACAGGTTTATGACTATAGATAATTGTCTCAACCACAATAAGGTGAGAGACATAAATGCCCTCGTTCTCGACGATATTTCAAAAAAAAAAAGACGTCGTTAGAGCCACAGACACGAACCAAAATCCCATGAGAGGCTGTATTCACCAACACACAGGGAGCCCTCCCTAGGCTCACGTGCGCTCAATCTCGTCTGCTCTCGCACTCTTTAGATTCCTTGGGGGGGGGGGGGGCAGGGAGGGCTTCGTGACTGTTGGTGAATACGGCCTCAGACATCGCGTTCGCGCCATTCTACGTTCTACGTACAAGTTTAACGAATACCAGACCCTAGAATTCAGACTATCAAACCTGACTAAACCTTACCTTATTTACTTCGGCCGCTACTCCAACATGCGCGATCATCGAGTTGGCAGACGCAGACCACACCGCAGCTGAAGTGAAGAAAACTTTCAAACGGGGGAAAAACTGCTTTTTATGCAAAGATGGTAACTAATCAGTTCTTTAAAATATACCACAATCTTCTAAAGTCACAAAAAAACAAACCTCCTGCCCCAGCATTCCTCGCCAAATCCACTCTTTGCGGGACATTCTAAAACAAAACACAGTCACTGGTCGATTCAAGATTCAAGCAAAAATATCAATACGGTTATAGTGACAGAATAGGATACGATCAAATTTTTGAGGAGGTGATTTAGACGAATTTGCATATATAGTGCATCACGGATTGGGATGTGATTTGGACGATTCCACATAATGCATTACGGATCGGGAGGTGATCGTCCACATTTGGCCGGGTGTTTTATGCTATGGATACGATATAAAAACACCAGACGATAATGCTGAAAAAATGGCTTTATACTATAGGAGAGAAGAGGACAAACACTCCATTTCTTGATGAAAAGTTCCAAAATCGACCATCTTTTATAGTGTATACTCCCCCCGGGCGAATTTTTTTTAAGAATCGAACATAAAGTAAACAGAAACAATGTGCAAAAACAATAATATGGGACCCGTTTCTACCCTTGTTGCATACGAGCATCTAACACACTCAAGTAGAAGTACAATAAAATCAAATTGCAAACTAATAAAACCATATAACTAAAGCAAATGAGCAGGAGGAAACCCACTTCGCATTGGTCTCCTGAATATTCTGTTGGCAATCGGCCAGTTCTCCAGCCAGACGAGTCTTTTCCAAGTTCGCCGTACGCAACGCCACCTGCAAAAGGAAACTTAGTGAAGCACGTAGCACAAGCAAATCAACATAAAATAAGAAAAGAACAAGGAAACTTCGGAAAGAAGAAGCAAGCCCAAAAATACAATTCGAAACTAAAGAGCAACAACCGACCTCCATGATGTGATTTTCTGAACAAGTTGTAGATAGTAGGGTTTCCATTTCTTTTAGTTGTTCTTCAGCTCTAAAGAACAACAAATGCAAAAAAGGGAGTGCCGAGAAACAAGTCAATACTGGTTAAAACACAAACTTGAAAAATGGAACGCAAAGTAAGACAGTGCTGACTCTGCTGACTCCGCATTTTATTGAGAAACTCTCAGGAACGCTACTACCATCTCCAGCATTGAATAGGGGTAGAAAGAATAAGTGAGGACTTTTCCTCGAGCTTCTACTAATTCATCAAGTCAATCAATAGAAGTGTAAAACTACCTGTGAAGTTTTTGCAGCAGTTCCTTCTCGCGTGTTGAAATGAACTTCAACTGTTCCAGTTGCAAGCGAGGGACTGCATTCTTCAGCTAAAGCAAACTCTTCTCGAAATCATTTTTCTACAAAAAAAGGATTATATTATAATGGTTACGGATACCACAAACCATTTATCTCAAAAGCTTATCACATGGTCATTTTCTCCTTTTGAGATTCGTGAGACGAACACAGATCTTAGGTTAGATCAATCAATCAACCACCAACCTAACCTAACCGAATCAATTTGGCAATAAATCACCAATACGGGTTACGGTACCTGAGCTTTGAAGTATTCAGCCTGTCCCTGGACGATCAATGTTCTTGTTCTTTTTGCTATGATTCTACTAAGCTACTAGCACAGTAAACCCACCTCTTTTTCCTTAGCGGCCACAATGCTCCTTTGCTCCTTAGCGGCCACAAAAATAAAAAAAACGCAAATAAACAAACAGAATAACAACCGACCTCAAACTCTGTACTGGCAACTGGACTCCTTGTCACGTTTGCTGGCGGAGTAAAGTACCTCGACTCGTCCAAACTGTCACGCCCGGGTAAATGTCCCTCCGGAGTTTGATGGACTTGAGACGCAGTGTCCATAGTAATTTGTCTCGCATTCCCTGGCATCTCTTAAATACAACCAGTCTTTCGTTTCGGTTTCAAGGATAGGCTGCATGTAAAACTGGATCAAAAGCTGCTAGGACGCCCGATTACCGTACTATACCGAAAGTACTCTAACCAAGAACAGGTTATTAAACAAAGTATAAGAATATAATAGAGTATTTATGTTACACTTTCGCCCGAATTTGCCGCGGAAGTACCATCCAAGTTCATTTTCGCGCAGGTTTACATTAGGTGTATGCAAAAACCCGCCGCAGGTGTATGTAAATTTCGTACTGTATGTAAAATTCCACTAGTTTCCCACTATAGAAACTGCAATAACATGGATGTTACTTTCGCATGTGAAAGTGCGCGAAAACTTAACATAAATACTCTATAATGGGGTTTCCATGTATGCGATTCGCACCTGCGAAAATGTCAAACCGATGTCCATGTGTGTAAAATGACTTGAACATGGACAGCGGAGCAAGCCAAATACTGATTACATGTGTAAAAGTTTACGTGCGTAAAAGCCTAATCAGAATCAGAGGACAGCGAGCTTTGTAGTTTTGCTATTCGGTGTCAGCTTACTTTCGTGCGGCGGTTCTTCTCATGCGGTGTGTGTGCTGTGCGTTCTTGTGTAGTGGCCCTATGCTCTCAATTTTGTGTTCGGGGAAAAAACGACGACGATATTGACCAATATTTTTTATATAAACAAAGTCCAAGAAAACAAAATTTCCCACCCTAGAAATAGATCGAATTATATCATGGGAAACTAAAAACCCCGATTTCGCCCCGATCAAGCCCCTCAAAAAATCGGGCCGTGATCGGGGCGAAATGGGGGTTTTTCGACAAATGATCGGGGCGAAATGGGGGTTTTTCGACAAATGACCGGGGCGAAATCGGGGTTTTTCTACAAATGATCGGGGCGAAATCGGGGTTTTTTGAAAGAATCGGGGCGAAATAAGGCCTTGTTAACAATTGTGCCCCGATTATTTGTGATCGGGGCGAAATCGGGGCGAAATCGGGCTTTTTGTGGGGTTTTTTGAAAGAATCGGGGCGAAATCGGGGTTTTTTTGACAAATGATCGGGGCGAAATCGGGGTTTTTTTGACAAATGATCGGGGCGAAATCGGGGTTTTCACTTTCCTGTGATGCATACCGTGAATATTCGTGAATGCTTCAACACTTCAACTCCTATAATTGCCAACCAATCAAACCCCCAAATAAGGATGCAATATTATAAACATCTGTTTATCAAAAATCATATTGTTTTAGAATGAACCCAAACCTGGACGCTGTCCGTTTCTGCCATCCGTGTCACCTCCCAGTGCCTTGCTCGCAAGACACGCTTGATGTTCATGCCGCCTCCACCTCTATCCACTCCAACGCGTATAGCACGTGCTAAACAATAATAATAACTTCCAAGGAAACGATCACATGTTTCAGTCACAAATTTCAATCCTTTTCCACTAATTAAACCTCCTCAAATCGATCAAAAGCGGATACTACAGGACTAATTGACGGCAGTTATTGCTTACTGTTAGTGGCCTCCAATGAACAATTGAAATAAATAAGCAAACTGCAAACAATCTGACCTGCAAACGCAGTAGCGGACGGCCATACGCAGAGAACAGGAAGAAGCACGTCTCTGTAATGTACAAGCATACAAGTTAATAATAATGAAAATCGAAAGAACAAAGCCTTTAAAACATCAGGAAATAGATTATGGCTCAAACTCACAGTCTCAAACAATCGTTATCTTCTCAATTGGAACAGGCCTAAATAAAAAGCTGAGTAATAAGAAAGTAATCAAATGAAGAAAAAATACCACCTCCTGAAGCGACATCCTGCTGTTCAAGTCTTTCACTTTCGAAGTTTGTCGATCATTCTTTCCATCCAATTTTTCTCGGCGGCCGCTTCCCAGTTACCTGAAAAAAATTCGTAAAATGTTCGAGAACGTCTTTAGAACACAAAATCGGACTCCCATGAAAAAGGCAATATTCTAAAATAACTATAAGTAAAAAAATCATCTTGCGTAACAATATACAGCCAGTTCTCTTATTCACGTGCTTCCCAAGGTGCTTCGCCCGCAAAAGCACGTTGAGTAGTACGTATGCGTCCACTGGTGCTACTCCGAAACTCTAGAAAAGTTAGAACGTGAATATACTGAAGTGTGCAGAGCGTCGTCATCCATGTAACGTGCCTAGCTCGCAAAGCACCGGTGCCTTCTTGTTTTGGCGCTGTACGCCCTCCACCTCCATCCACTCCGCTGACGCATCATTTACTAAAATTAGATGCACATTCAAAAGAGAATCGGAAAAGCAGATCGCATATATGAACTTGACCATAAATATAATCCGCATAATCCACAATAAACAAACAAGTTTACAGCGCACTTCTATTTTAAATAATGTCAATATGAGTGTCTTATGTTTATGTTTTTTTGTATAATAAATCATTCTTATTATTCTCGAACACATCCTGTAATGTTGTTTGTCGGAGCAATACAAAGTGATCAGTAGCAACAATAATACGAGGAAGTAAAAATTCTAAACAGAAAAGGAGGAAAAACAACGAGAAAAAAAGTATGCATATTTTTGTTGGTCTTGGTTTTTTTCGGGAAATGCCTCGTTGTCTGCACTCTCCTGTGCATATGTGTCTTCTTACGCTGGTGCCTCTTTATTCAGCATACTCTCTCGTGCTTCGCCGCAGGACTAATATAATCAAACAACTACGGTACTATGGAAATGTTTTAACTTCCTTAAAAATGTTTTAACTATCTTTTACCCCTGGCCTGTCTACGGTGCTTTTAGAATGAAAGTTCACCGGGAAAACTTCCCCATGGTGAAGCTGAATGATATTTAGTATATATTATAATAATTATAATTTTTATTAATTATGAACAAATAATAAATATAGGTTTATATCGGTCGGCTTGACTCTTTATGCCAAATAAACACAATATTGTCTAGTGTATGAAAGATATTGGTTTTTTTTCTTTAAGAGAAAATTGAAAATTTGAAAGAGCTTTAAAATTTATCCCTACATTACTCCGCGAAATTGGGATAGCTGTCCATGAGCACTGCTGATTCCTATTTTGGATTTGCATGTCGTGCCGTTCTTCATTAAAATCAAATCTTGGGCGATTTTACCAGATGATGCGATGGGAATGCAAAAGAACGACTGCATAACTTAATAGTTCTTGCTTTAGTTAGTTTGTCATATATGTCGTATGTATTATAGGTATTCGCGCCTTATTTATCGTGTGTCTTATGGTTCATGTTTTTTTTTATAAACATAAATCATTCTTATTATTCTCGACCACATCCTGTAATGTTGTTTGTCGGAGCAATACAAAGTGATCAGTAGCAACAATAATACGAGGAAGTAAAAATTCTAAACAGAAAAGGAGGAAAAACAACGAGAAAAAAAGTATGCATATTTTTGTTGGTCTTGGTTTTTTTCGGGAAATGCCTCGTTGTCTGCACTCTCCTGTGCATATGTGTCTTCTTACGCTGGTGCCTCTTTATTCAGCATACTCTCTCGTGTTTCGTCGCAGGACTAATATAATCAAACAACTACGGTACTATGGAAATGTTTTAACTTCCTTAAAAATGTTTTAACTATCTTTTACCCCTGGCCTGTCTACGGTGCTTTTAGAATGAAAGTTCACCGGGAAAACTTCCCCATGGTGAAGCTGAATGATATTTAGTATATATTATAATAATTATAATTTTTATTAATTATGAACAAATAATAAATATAGGTTTATATCGGTCGGCTTGACTCTTTATGCCAAATAAACACAATATTGTCTAGTGTATGAAAGATATTGGTTTTTTTTCTTTAAGAGAAAATTGAAAATTTGAAAGAGCTTTAAAATTTATCCCTACATTACTCCGCGAAACTGGGATAGCTGTCCATGAGCACTGCTGATTCCTATTTTGGATTTGCATGTCGTGCCGTTCTTCATTAAAATCAAATCTTGGGCGATTTTACCAGATGATGCGATGGGAATGCAAAAGAACGACTGCATAACTTAATAGTTCTTGCTTTAGTTAGTTTGTCATATATGTCGTATGTATTATAGGTATTCGCGCCTTATTTATCGTGTGTCTTATGGTTCATGTTTTTTTTTATAAACATAAATCATTCTTATTATTCTCGACCACATCCTGTAATGTTGTTTGTCGGATGCAAAGCGATCAGTAGCAACAATAATACGTAACAATAATAAGTATAACAATAGTATAACAATAATAAGTAAAAAGTCTAAACAGAAAGGCTGGAAAAACAACGAGAAAAAAGTATGCATATTTTGGTTGGTCTTTCGGGAAATGCCTCGTTGTCTGCACTCTCCTGTGCATATGTGTCTTCTTACGCTGGTGCCTCTTTATTCAGCATACTCTCTCGTGCTTCGCCGCAGGAATAATATAATCAAACAACTACGGTACTATGGAAATGTTTTAACTTCCTTAAAAATGTGTTTATTGTCAGGCAGTTTGCCTCGCGTTAATTTTGTTAGAATTGAATTCTGTTTGCTTCAAAACGATGTGTTGTTGTGAAAGTGCTTAAAGGGAATGTCAAGCCGGTTTTGCATGTTGGGCTCAATAATCGGTTTATTTATTGTAGGTAAGAAAAGTGAAAACCAAAATAAACAAAATCTTTTGGATAAAAAGAAAAACAATTTCAAACCCCTCCAGAAAATGTCTTCACCATAGTATTTCGGATTTTGGCTTCAGACCAATGTATTCACTGAAGCCACGGCGTGTTTGAACAGAGGACGCGACGCACTCCAACTGCGGCGCGGTCCACTGTGATATTGAGCTGCCCTATTGATTGATCCAAATGTGATTTTGTTCACATTTATGACAAAATTTTAATTTTTTTCAATCGATGGGTATACTTCTTTGTGCGCCTTTCGAGATTCACTTCATCTGCTTAAAGGAGATGCCTTCTGCGCAGAATCCCCCTTGACATTCCCTTTAAATTTGCCATGGATGGTTACGTTTCTGCGCGCCAACGTACAAACTATCGAAGAAAAAAACACCCGAATGCCTACGTCACTTTTTTTGGTGCACTGCACATGGATACGCTGGGCAAGTTGTGCGCTGTGCGGCAAAACTTATTTCTGGCCAAATGGAATGGACGAGACCGATCTACCTCAACTCTCGCAAGACGACACCTGCGCGGTATCTCTGAACCTCGAAAGCGCAGCGCAGCAGTGCATTGGCGATGACGCCGAAATGCAGTAGCGCGTCCGCGCAAAAGTGTTGCTGCACTGCGCGCAAATTCGCAAACGGGCCACGTGCATGTCCAATGCCTTCCCCCGCACATTTTTTCGCACTATTGCGCCCTCTTAAAACGATATAAAAACCAAATAAAAAGCACAAAAAAAGTAATAAATTGGTGTATTTTGCGTACATAAAGTCGTAACACACAATAGAATAACAACTAAAAACAGAATGGTAGCTAAACAAACTTATATGTATTCGATGGGGGTAAAATGTGACAACTGGCAACTTTAGGACCCTTAATTACTGTGCTGTCTGGTTCTAGGGATAAAAAAGAAACCAATATGTTATGAAAGGTAATAAAAAAACAGAGCACCTAACTACATTTCAAAAACTACGGACTGGCAAGAGTAATATAATAAACTAATAGTCATGATCAAAAGGCTAAAAGTCCAGTGATTGCCAGTGTCAATAGGGAGCTCATATTAGTCCTAATTGTGCAACCTAAATGCCAGAATAAACATAAAATGGTCGATGTAAAATGTAGCAACTAATAACAAAGAAGTTACGTTACTATTATGAGACTCGTACTGCTTTAAATACGTATTTAACATAGGGGAAAACGTCTTACAGACATCTGCAACTAACTGTATTAAGAATCGATCTGGATGAACATTTTTCCTTGGAGCAACTTAACAAAAAAGTTTAGCAAAAAAAACTAATGATAAGTTATAATATACCTATCCACTGTAAAGATACATTACGGAAAAATGCAAAAAAGAAGAATTACATAACGTAAAAGTGGAAAAACAAGAATGATAGAAAAGTACTACCACGATCCTACAAATTAATAATTCTTCGGACGAAACGGACAAATGATCTGGACAAGTGGCTACAGCTTAACAATATCAGTGACATAGGCCTCGGATGACAGCACGTCGACAAAATCAGTCCTCATTATTATTATTGGAGTCGACGAGTTCCAGAGCCGGACCGCTATCTTCCACCCTGAAGTTAGTGCACCTGTATATGGAACGGGGACGTTCTTAACAAGGAGAAACCTGCTGCAAACAGAAACACGCTCGGAATTTGCAAAACAACAAGTACTAATGTCAACAACTTACGGTTCCTCCTCGTCCGATCGCTCCACTTGTTGAGCCCGGCGTGGATCGTTGCAGGCAAAGTAAAGCGGCTGCTCCTAAACATTGAATGTTGAGAAATCATTAAACTTCAATGGCACACACAGAAAAACGCTATTCAGCCAACCTTTCATTGGTACTACCTCCCATTATGAGGAGTTAAAGAAATACTCTAACCAGTGTATTTACTCTCAGGATAAATTCATAGTCTCACCAACCTCGCTGTTTTCCGCTCTTTGGTTGTGCTCCGCCCACTCCGCCTGAAATGAAACTAGTAAAACAGTAAAGAGTTTCTAGCAAGCAGGGACATCCAATCTTTCATACGATTGCGTCCGTTACGATTACTGTACGACTGAATTGTGCGATTTTTCTTATATTGAAAAACTAGTCGCATCCGGAAACCAATTATGACTATTCATACTCGATATTGCTGGGCAAAGATACCTCGGCAATGCGTAAGTTGGCAGTATTGTAAGGACGAATCCAATCTGCTGACCTCCATACGCTCCAGCGGTCGCTCCAATTCTTAAAGAAGGATGATTCGCCGATTAACCGTAATAACGAAGGAGACAAAGTTTATTTAAAAAATGAACTTAATGTGATGAAGGGATCGAAGTTTATGCTAATATAAATTGTTGAAGAAGTGACTTACAATCAGGCGTAGATAAGCCATTTGGTTGTTTGAATTGATCCGCTCAATCTTTGCAGGATACCAAACCTCGACATCCGGATCAAACGAGAGAACTCTGCGGCCAACTCGCTAAAAGAAATCAGTTAGCTTCCGTATTTAAACGCGACTTGTTGTAGGATGACTTTGTTTGGGATACGTTTTTTTGGAGGGTGTCTAGGATCGAAAAAAACCAGCAATTCGTCCTATTTCTGTTTATAGTAATAATTGTTTATCTTTGCATGCTGTCCAAAAAGGCAATAGCTAGATTAATGGTTCTGAGCCATCTTGTTGTGCCGTTTAGTCTCATAGTAAACTGCGCAACGCAACGGTGATTTTGCCTCACCTCGTTGCATATTTCAAAACATAGAATTTAATATGTGCTTTGCGCGTATTTAACTAAAATCATCAGATCGTTGAACGCCAGACGTATGACTGACGATGCGACGGAAAGTATCTCAACGACCGCACAAAATGTAGTTCACGACAACGTAGTATGTTGATTTGCTCGGTGGTGCCGCTAGAAACAAACGGCTTCAAAATAGGGGTAAAAAAACTAACCACGTAAGGTGGCAAAGGGTGGAACTCTCTCGTTGACATCTAAAAACGATTGATTGGAGTAAAAACGGAACAAGAAATGTTAAGCTGTGAGCAATCACACAATAATACATAATTTAAAAGAAGCTTCATTGACTAAATAGCATATTTCAAGTAGGATGAAAACCAGCCAGCCCGACGACGACGAACAGCTCAAATTTTATCGTGGCTGATTAGCAAGCTGGAGTGCTTTCCTCTAGAGAATTTTAAGGCGCGCGGCCTGCCTCAGCGTTTTGCAGAATTGAGCAAGATACGAAAGTAAAGGCGTCGCAAACCTCTGTGCTCATCTCTCCTCTGGCTCGTCTCACAATTTCTTCCTCCACTCTTCTTTCCCTTTCCTGAATACGTAATTTACAACCATAGTGTTACATGAAGCGTTTTTACGGCATATATCCTCTAAGGTCACTTTTAGTAGAAAATTGAGCAGTTACAGTTTTAATAAAAGAGAACCATGCGAAAAACGCAGCATGGTCATGCAGCAGAGTTTGGCTAGACTTTTTGTCGATTCACTTATTTGGGCGGTATATAATAAGGAGAGCGCACACCTCCTCTTCTGCCAAATTATCATAATAAAACGCAACGTCGTCATCCTCCTCATCCAACATCTCGTCGACATCCTGAAGTATTTTTGTGTCTTATTCTTTTAGTTACGTATTATTTTAGATACAAAGGTCAAACGAAGAGGTCGAGGAGGCACAGTCTGCTCGAAACCAATCAACCCGAATAAGCAACATGAAAGGAGCGCATTTTAACGAAGCAGCGTCAGTTTTGAGAGTGGTCTTTGTACAGCTTAATGAAGTAGTCTAAAAGCACTCACCGGGTCCGCCGTGCTTGAAACATGACCTTGCGGCTCCGACTCAGGCGCCTGAAAGTTATATTTTAAAAACCTTGTGTGGAGCTGATTCTTCTGTGTGTGATCTTATTCTTGTGACCAATCATGCGGCTGAAACGAATCATAAACTAGATCGAGAGCGAGTTTGGAAGGCAAGAATTCGACACTAAACTCCAGCTGATTAAAACTAGATCGAGAGCGAGTTTGGAAGGCAAGAATTCGACACAAAACTCCAGCTGATTAATAAGTAGTAGTGATCCAAATACTGGCGCGCAAAATTCAACCTCCAGATTGACCACAATATAACACGTTAGACGTGTCTGCCGATTACCATCATTCAGAAGTACAAAGGACGTAAAGCCGCCGTAAGCAAAACATAGGACGGTTTGCCGTACATTTTGAACGCCTGTTTCGTTCATGGTTGTGCAATGTATGAACATGAAAAATCCAAACCTCTCTCTCTTCCGGTGACCGTTCCTCAAGGCTGCTAACCGTATCAGCTTGCTGTAAATAGCTGCATTATTATGCAAATAGATTGAAAGTCATGTACACATAGCATCTAAAATACAAGTCATGACTCGAATTTGTGCTTTTATCAGTGGGACAAAAGTAACATGTTGAGCAAGCTTCATAACGCCCCGAAACTCTTTTTAGTGGAATATAGTGAGATAGGATAGTAAATTTAACGCGTGAACCTGGCTAGCTCTTTGAGAACCTCCTCGGCGAACCATTGAAACCGCTTCGTCCTGAATACATATTCTTACATTCGAAAAAACATGATTTTTTCCCAAACATTGTGTCGTACGATTTAAAGGAGCTTCCAGCACAACAAGGGAAAATGGGTGGATGCATACGTTTCATAGTAGTGTAATATAAAGATGGTGTTCAGTATCGCTTCGATTTGTTCTTGTTCATTTTTGTTGGAATGCAATGAGTGCAGCGCAAACCTCAAAGGTTGCAGCTCCATTATTCTGAGAGCCTCTTGCGGAATCAGTCGCTGGTGGTTCTATCGCTCTTGCCGAATCAGTCGCTGATGGTTCGATCGTCTGAGAGCCTCTTGCCGGATCAGTCGCTGATGCTTCGATCGCGTCGGATCGCTAAAACATCGTGTCTACAATGGGCATACGAATACTCGGAGTTTAGAAGTATGTAAAGTTTCAGCTTTGTGCAAAATCATATGCAGATCTGTTTATCCGTTCGAAACTGGGTTGCTTGTGTCCCTCTTTTAAGACACACAAAAAAAAGAATTTTTTTTGCAAGGATTTTGAATAAAATGGCCGCTGAAGCACAACCATCCCAAACTTTAGCATATCATAAACATAGCTTATTATGTCAATAGAGCTATTCCAAACATAATATCGGGCTGTACATCCGTTTGGCGCTTCATCAAGATATTTTTAATTTATATTTAAATGGCCGTACGAATAGAGGGCGTATATAGGAAGAGCAGAATATAACAGCAAGAAACAGAAAGAGGACCTCGTTATCGTTATCTTGTCCCAAAGCGTCAGCTTCGACCGTAGAGTTTTTGATAGAAGTTGATTGCGCTGTGTGACACGCTTTTACCGGCACTTTATTGTCATTCTCTTTGTACCTAAAAAAGCTTGCTTACTCAGTAATTCGGTGGAATACACAGTCTAACTGTGAGAGCCCCTACAAGATTCTCACAAGAGAGCGAAATCAGTACCGCTTCTGTTCCGCGGAGGCACTAGAAACACAGGAAGAGCTTCTTATGATCCTTTCGGCAACGATTTGGATCTGAAAACGGAACGTTTTTCGTTTTCTTCTTGGATTGCCACTGTTAGTGTTCTTTGCAGTCTCTCAAAGCAGAATATCATGTTTGAAGGCGCGTTTGTTCTTGAATAGATGTAACACATGCGTTTATGGAAAGCGAACAATTCAAACTGTGTGAGTCTCAGCAAAATACGTCTTATGTTTTGAAAATTTCCTTGCGGAGATTGGGTTTATAGCCCAACCTATAGTTAGCAATTGAAACACACCTCCGGGTCCTCGAAATCAATAGTTCTACCGGCAAAATTGAGGGTCACACCAACGCAAGCCAGGATTTTCTGAAAACAACTTGCATGTGTCATTTACAAACATATGAGGTCAAGAAATCGCCTCGGTGCGTTACTCGCAAAAGAAATAACAAAGCAAAGAAATTAAGCAACAATACCTTTGAGAGATTGATACGAGCGCGGTCTGATTCCTCCTTGGATACCGTACCCGATTCGTCCCGAAGCATCCTCAAAGTCATTCGTGAAAGCAAGCGCGGTTATGATTAGTAATACATAATGGGACAAATATATGAAGTGTCAGGAACTTAAAGTTAAATGTACCGAATGCTTTTATGCAACTGCAACAGGCCGTTCAGAAAAGAGGCGCACAATCTCGGCTCGACGAATGGGATGTCAAACAGCTCCATTTCCTAAATATTAGTGTAAACAGCTGTGCCGTTAGACTTATTTCCGTATAATAATTAAATAATTTAATATAAGGCTGAAATCGTTAATTAAAGAACAGTTCCACTAGTTGTATGTTCAATCTGATGTTGAGCATTTCGTCGCATTGTCAGAACAGGTTTTGTGGTTGAATATTTATTTCGTAGGTGGTTCACTTCAAGACCAATGAGCACTCAAATTAGTCGAAAGGGCCCCGGAAGTTGTGCGAATAGCAGCACTGGCTGTCAAAATATTTTCACAAAAGATGGTGACCGAGCTGACAAAGTTGGGCTTGGGCATTCCTCAGAATGTTGAGATGTTAGTAGCGCAGTAGCAGGTATTAATTCGATTAGCTTTTCCTGCTGCCCGACTGGAAATTTTGTGGCTACCAGTAAACTTTACCAATTCTACGAATACAGTGCATGTTCAGTAAAGTTAAGACGAAAACCCACAGGAAAACTCCGCATCTCTCCAGAGAATGGATCGTACTCCAGCGTCAACAGCTAAAAACGATTAATGAGACCGGTGCGCAAACATGCCAACTTGGTAAAGGAGACAAGTAAAAATGATGAATGAAAGCGCGGAATGCCTGGCAATTCGCCTTATCGTTAGGACGGATATAGTAAAGCATACATGGTTCACTTCTGCATGTCGATCCAGAGCATTAACGAAGCGAACACCGTAGTTTCCGTCTGAAAAAAGAAATGTCACTGAATATTTATTTCGCTTACTCGGAGCCACCGCTCTAACGGCAATACTGCGCGCTATCCTTACAATAGATTCTTAATTTCGAACAGAAATTTGCAAAATAAGTGACATGGTTAGCAAAACAAAGAGGGCTTTACCTGGACATAGCACCCGTTTCCTGAAGCAAGGGAGCATGATGCCGTCTTCATAACGGACAAGGATGTTACCGTTATTGATGTGTACAAGATCTGAAAATAAGAATTCACTTTGGTATAATAGGTAAATTAGAAAGTCCGAAATCAACCGTTATGAATTCAATCAATAGCTACCTTTTTCCTTGCTAACGGCGACGATCAGAAAAAGATCGCCCATGTGAATCAGCGGCAACAGTAGATAGATCTGGTCCTCCGCCCGCCACAACTCGGAACACATGGATGCAAATGGAACATAATACTGCACTGGGCTGAAACGTTTCGAATTACCGAAGCTCACGCGAAAAATGTGCTCTCGATACTGATCATGAGCACGCGCATAGTCAAAAAATTCTTTCGACTGATGTCTTTATGAGAAAAAAAAGTAGTTTACCTGTCTTCCGGTGGAGGAGGAGCGCGACTATTGGGCGATGTGAACAGAATCTTGACCTGAATGCAAACAAATATTTTTTTCTGGATTTATAAGTCGTTGCTCAAAGAAATTGTGGTTGGAACTCGTCAGCAGCCTCATTTTTATCTACTTTGTCACCGTATTCACCTCAGAATCATCCAAATTTCCGTTCGCATCAAGTCCAACGCTTAGCATCTGAGCCTAAAATATTTTGTTTGCCTTAAAGACATAAAGAAGTGTCAGACAACATATGACGTAAAGAAGTGAGAGGTCCAATTTGAGCATTATTCGCATGAACTATTGAATGGTAATATCTGGTGGATAAAACAAAAAATCACAAACCCTGTCCACTGTATCCTTTCTCTTCATCTCTTTCCGCAACTCCAGGAACTCTTCTCCGCTAAATGTTACCAAATACGGAAGTTTCACAATAACGCCATTTGCATAAAATTAACATTAGATGTTGTAACCAACGTAACTAATGTAAAAAAAATCACCCCTGCAGAATGCAGTCCGATTCACTTGCGACCGCTACCTCGCTACACTAACACATTCTCCTACCTCATTCTGGAGGGCGCTGAAGTATCGGACATTGTGTGACGACGACGATGAAAAGCTGAAAAAAGAACAACATGTTCAAAGCTGTTCAAAGCGCTGTTCAAAGTTTCAAGTATGAGCAATTCATTTAATTCATTTTTTTCATCGATCGTTTCAGCATCGCAGCGGTCAAAAGATCAACAAGCACTATATTTGTTTCGCTGGAGCACGCTTCAGTCGTATACGCGGCACTGGATTTATAAGCTGCCTTTTCATCAAAATTTTGGAAGTAAACGCGCGGTTAGAAATGCCACGCCCTGAACATGGATAGCTTATTATAATGGGGTTTGCAAGTATGCCCGATTTTCCTTGCAAGTATCGAAAAATTTACCGTATCTTGGCACTACACGAGAATATCTACAGGAAGTTTTTACGACCGATCGCCACGGGACCATTTGTTCAACAAAAATGTCTTTGATGGCGGATTTTCTATAGTCCGGATGTGTCAAAATTACGGTAAATGTGTGTAAAAAGCACACGATTTTGCGAATTGATACTTGCAAACTCGCGGTTTTTGGCATACTTGCAAACCCCATAACAGCGGTGCGCGGAGAAGAACGAGCTCGTTGATTTTGCAGGATCCAGCAGCAACTATGCACATGAATACATTATGGGGACGCATTAATACTCTAGCTCGTGATTTCTAGTTATCTTGATTTCTGGCGAATAGCTGGATGTACCTATTATGGTCAACAAAAGTTAGAAACTTTATTTTTGGGCCGTCTTTCGTTACAAGGATTCAACAATTGGTGTTTATAAAGGACCCCTCGAGTTGAAAAACCAGGAAAGGTCTAGAAAATGGTGAGGGAACTTAGAAGCAACTGAACAATGAGAAAGATGAGGTTGCATGGATAAAGGAGCGTGTTTCTGAAGTTTTTAGAAGATTAAAAGACAGTCGGATCGTCAAGAGAACTAGGAAGACTATTTTCACCCGTACATGACGAAGTAAAGGTGAATAGCTTCATCGTCGGAAGCACTATTTGGAATCATCTATCTTCACCCAATCTTCCAAAATCTTCACTCTTCACCCAATTCAGAACAGCAATCTTGCAGAAAATCCTCACATTTCACCTGGTTGTCAAAACTCAAATTTTATATTTTTAATCGAGAAATTAATAAGCAATTTTTATCCCTAATTATTCACTGGTTTTTCTCTACTTGGCTTTTTTTATACTCAAATTTTCTAGTTTACTGTACAGCTTTTTTCTACTGTATGTATGTGTTTCAGTTTGGTGTAATTTATAAGTTCGTACCATGCATCGTTGGCGCAGCGGTTAGAGCGTTGGAGTGCGGTTGTGACAACGAGGGTTCTATCCCCAGGCCTTTTTTTTGCAGTTTTACCAATTTGAAATATTCTTTATGATACTTCTGTGAAATTTACAAAACAAACTTGTATTTTATCATGCTGAATGCATTCTTTCGTACGCATCAACAATGCTACCGTATGAGGAACTTTCCAGTCACGTTCATTGTGCGTTCGAATTTCAGCGGGTTCGATGGACAATTTAGATGGACAGTACGGTGCTTGAAAAAGAATGATTCTGATAATGCACACTCTTGAGGTAGTATACATGCTTTCCCTTTAATTACAAGTTGCAAAAACTCTAGTAAAAATGAACATTCTTAAGTAGTTGGCATATCTTCCCTTAGTTGCTAAACAATCAAAAGACTCATTTGCTAAACAATCAAAAGGCTTATTCGTGCGCTTTTGAGTGCGACTATAACTACGACGGTTCTATTCCTGCCAACAACTTTTCTTTTTGCAGTTTTGCAAATTTGATCTCTCAATTTCTGCACAGCGTTGTTTAGATGGACAACGGAGAATGATTCGGAAAATGCACGCTTTTAAGGTAGTATGCATGTTTTCCTTTTATAAGCTGCAAAAACTCTGATAAAAAATGAACATTCTAAGTAGTTGACATGTCTTCCTTTTAACTACAAGTTGCTAAACCTTCAAGGGTTGTGGTGTAGCGGTTAGCGCGTTTATGTGCGGCTACGAGGGTTCTATTCCAGTCAAGCACTTTTCTTTTTGAAGTTTTGCAAATTTGGTCTCTCAATTTCTGAACAGCGTTGTTTAGATGGACAGAACGTTTTGTGAGCAAAAACTGAGTAAAGGAGAATGATTCTGAAAATGCACACTCTTAAGGTAGTATGCATGTTTTCCTTGTAATTACAAGTTGCAAAAACTCTAATAAGAAATGAACATTCTTAAGTAGTTGATATGTCTTCCCTTTAAGTACAAGTTGCTAAACCTTCAAAAGTCTCATCTGTGGCGTAGCGGTTAGTGCTTTGGAGTGCGGATATGGCTACGATGGTTCTATTCCTGCCAAGAACTTTTCTTTTTGAAATTTTGCAAATTTGATCTATTAATTTCTGAACAGCGTTGTTTAGATGGATAGTATGTTTTGCGAGCAAAAACTGAGTAAAGGAGAATGATTCTGAAAATGCACACTCTTAAGGTAGTATGCATGTTTTCCTTTTAATTACAAGTTGCAAAAACTCTAATAAGAAATGAACATTCTTAAGTAGTTGATATGTCTTCCCTTTAAGTACAAGTTGCTAAACCTTCAAAAGTCTCATCTGTGGCGTAGCGGTTAGTGCTTTGGAGTGCGGATATGGCTACGATGGTTCTATTCCTGCCAAGAACTTTTCTTTTTGAAATTTTGCAAATTTGATCTATTAATTTCTGAACAGCGTTGTTTAGATGGATAGTATGTTTTGCGAGCAAAAACTGAGTAAAGGAGAATGATTCTGAAAATGCACACTCTTAAGGTAGTATGCATGTTTTCCTTTTAATTACAAGTTGCAAAAACTCTAATAAGAAATCAACATTCTTAAGTAGTTGATATGTCTTCCCTTTAAGTACAAGTTGCTAAACCTTCAAAAGTCTCATCTGTGGCGTAGCGGTTAGTGCTTTGGAGTGCGGATATGGCTACGATGGTTCTATTCCTGCCAAGAACTTTTCTTTTTGAAATTTTGCAAATTTGATCTATTAATTTCTGAACAGCGTTGTTTAGATGGATAGTATGTTTTGCGAGCAAAAACTGAGTAAAGGAGAATGATTCTGAAAATGCACACTCGTAAGGTAGTATGCATGTTTTCCTTTTAATTACAAGTTGCAAAAACTCTAGTAAAAATGAACATTCTTAAAGCGAAATGGTAGTCTGGCTCCAAAAAAATTCGTCGAAAATTGCAAAAGGGGGCGGAGGAAATATCAGTGCGTTCGTCACAGCAATAACCACGCCCATTCTTTACTTGGAAATTCTATATTTCGTCATTTGGATGCTGCGGAGTGTCTTATAATTTGAAAAGG
>JAANDG010000265.1:0-188471 GCA_036852015.1 Pelodera strongyloides
CACGCGCTCGAATATATGAGACAAGTTACTGGAGAAGTGTGTAGATGTTTGTTGTGTTATCTGTTAGATGTTAGATGTTTGCTATAGATGTTGCTGTTTGTTATGGTATCGTGAATGAACAGTGCACATAATTATTACTAATAGATAAGAAAGGAAAAGTCTTAAAAAGTAATTGACTAAAGTAAAGTAGAAAAGATTAACTAAAGAAGAAATGTGTTCAGGGTAGTCGCAAGATTCTTCTCACTGGCACTCCACTACAGAACAACCTCATTGAGTTGATCTCCCTAATGTACTTTGTGATGACGAGGGTTAGTTTTATCAAGTTACCCTTGTGGATATGGTATATAAGGTTAAGATAATCTAGATTTACTTAGTTGTTGTATTTTGAATGGTGAAAGTGAAAAGTTAAATGCCTAAGTAGCAGTGAGCTTGAGTGAGCGGTTGAAGTTGTTGTATTTTGTTTCGCATGTTTTGTTTAGTAATTTAGTTTTTTTTCTTTCTTCGGCGTAAGACTTGAGGGTGCTATTTGAATATTCTAGATCTTCACCAAGTACTGTGACGACATCGCACAATTGCTCACGCATTTCAAACAGGTTCGTGTGGTTTTTTACTTTATTATGATCCTTTAATCTGTACTTTCGAGCTTTGATTCGGATGTTGGCAGGTTGGCACTAACTGATGTCTTATGAATATCGTTGGAACCTGCGTAGTGTAGAGCTGCTTGTAGAGTGATGTTGTTGCATTTTGTTTTTTGTTGTTTTTGATGACATTTTGTTGTTTATGTGTAACGTTGTTCATTGTTTGTCCCTTTGCAGGTCGGCCGTGCTCTGGACTCTGGCTCACGTCAATTGTATCAACGAGATCGGATTGAACAAGCTAAGGCAATCCTGGAGCCGTATATCTTAAGAAGGTTGAAAATAAATGTGAGTTTTTTTGGTGAATTATTCTAGCTTTAAATAGCGGAGGATATTGTATTGCGGTACTATATTCTTTTCTTCCTGGAGCTTGGTGTTACTGTTCTTGTGAGGTGTTGGCGTGTGTGTATGTGAAGTGTGAAGGTTGTGCATGTTGGGTTGCAGGATAGGGTTATATGATGCTGTTCTGTTTGTCTGTTTCGCATCTCTCGCCACTTTGCCGCTCACTATGAAGAAACTAGTATACGCTTGTATATTTCGTATGTATTTAGGTTCTGGGCTCTTTACCTCCGAAGACCGATGAGACAGTGCACGTGACACTGGATGCCGAACAAGCCAACCTCTATGATTATCAATTGGATGTGAGTAGTCGTAAGAGTATTTCTTTAGCTAAACGAAGATTTATTGTTTTCATCACTACCTGTTTTCTGGGCGAACTTTCTGCAACAATTGAATCAGTCACACGCAGCTGCTAACTTATCATAATGAATTTTGCTGTGAGACTTTAGTGGGTTGCTGAAACATGGTGTTTTGGAAGGGAAGGTGATTTGATACTGGTAGCGGTCCAATAATATAAATAGCTATAACATGTGTGTGTTTAACTCATCTTTTGCATTTCACTCTATATTTTTGTAGTTGTATGAAGCGAACTAAAAGGCTAGTTAGATGCTTAGCCTTACAGGTTTACGTTCATCTTCATAATTGTATCTTTGTGTGTTCTTGCAGTTGATGCGCACTTGGGAGGGTGATACCAATCAGGCATACGGTAATCTGATGCGTCTCCGGCAGGCTGCCAACCACCCACTTCTGATGAGAAGATTCTATGATGATCATAAGTGTGAGAAGATTGCGAGGACTCTCGTCACTTGTGTAAGCTTATGCGGGCGGTATCATACAGTGGCCGTATGCACGAACAGCGGGAAGGGTGGGAGAATTTGTCTCTGTGTGCCTGATTCGTGTGAACACTCTCGTTCTCTCGCCTCCCACTCTCACTGGGATGCTGGGAGCCCCTGGCGCGTTCGTGCATACGGCCACTGGTAGTGTAAGTGCACCTACACCTGTTAGATCATTGGTACATGGGAGAACATTAGCTACAGCAGGTTTACTTTTATTGATAAATTTTAATAGATTGTTAATGCAAAAATGTTTACGATAACTGTTGCCTTTTAATTTTGTATAAATGCATTCAAATAGGGTTTACTCGCGCATTGAGTAGACGTGCATTGTCAATCGCATGTGTTACGTCTTTTGCAGATTTTATGACTAGTATTATAATTAGAGTTGACTTTGACGTTGAGTTGTGAAGTTATTTCCACAATTTCCAGTGAATTAGTGTAGTATAATTTTTCCTTTTCCTTTCTCGTATGACTGAAACTTTACTGTTTAAACTGGTTATCTTTTGCAGGAAAGGGAGTACGAAAAGAAGAAGGCGGAGCATGTTGCCGAGGATTTCCTCACCATGTCCGACTTCCAAATTCATCAGATTTGTGGAAAGGTAAGCGCGCTCTATCTCTCTCTATTTCTTTCTTTCTTTTTTTTATCTCTCCCTGTCTCTCTCCCTGTCTCTCTCCCTCTCTCTCCCTGTCTCTCTCCCTGTCTCTCTCTCTCTCTCTCTCTCTCTCTCTCTCGTTGAGCGCCAAGTGTACACAGTTTTGCTTAGTTTGGAGTTCCTGGGTCAATATGAATCCTTAACATCAGTTACCATAATTGGCGTTTATTTTTCTGTATGTTGTTTATTTTCGTTCACCTCCACCGAAGACTATGTGTTAGACGACGACTTGGCACTGGAGAGTGGAAAGTGTAAATACTTGGATGAAGTTCTGCCGGCGATTCACGCAAAGGTTAGTTCCAATAGTAAATGTTTGATAACTCAATTGGGCAATATATTATTTCCGAGGTTTAGTTTTTCGCATCATGTTTATGGTTATCTTGAATCACTCTCAGCGAAGCACGTCAGTTTTTATGATTGGAGTATTATTTTCGATGCTATGACATGGTGATTGATACAGTAATCACTGCTCTACTCTTCTATACAAGTACATTTCTATTTAGGATGACAAGTGTTTGATATTCTCCCAGTTCACTCAAGTCCTGGATATCCTCGAGGTGTATCTGAAAGTTCGCGAACATTCCTACTCCCGGCTCGATGGAAGTACACCAGTTATGGAACGGTGAGATTTGACGAAGTTTGCAATTAGGGATTACTGTAGCATATTATTGAGCGCTCGAGGGTGTACTGTGGCATATTATTGAGCGCTCGAGGGTGGTGTATCCACTATTCATCAAGAGCATTCGAAATTACACTTTTAATTTTTTTTCAAATAAATAATAACTTATGCCGGTAGTAACAGCATGTGGCCAACTACTAACAAGGAAAGAGAAACGCTCACAGGCTAATTATATTAGGCACAGTAACGCTTGCTCAGTGTTTATTGTTCGTTTTGCGCCATTAGCCTTTTTGTATTGTAATTATTTTTAAATTTTAAATTTTGTTTTACGCTTCAAGAGCGTGCACCTTTATTCAAGGGAGTTGAAAGAAAGTACAATTTCAAGGTTTGCTTATGACATGTTCCGCAGAGGTCCTGAGCAGTAGGCGACGAGTTCCAGATGACAAATTGTAATTATCGCTTTTAGACAGGAGATGATTAACGCGTATAACAATGATCCGGAACGATTCGTCTTTTTATTATCGACCAAGGCCGGAGGACTGGGCATCAATCTGACTTCGGCCAATCACATCATCATCCACGATATAGACTTCAACCCGTATAATGACAAGCAGGTATGCGATAGTGCTTTGAACGTGATGTGTAGAAAATTAAGAAACAACATACGGCTTCCACGTTTCCTAGTGTGTGCTCTCTTATTCTAGACTGTAGGAGTAGATTTTTGTTCCTAAAAACTACTTGACTTGTAACTTGTGTCGTCCCTTAGTTGAACTCCTACTTCCAATACGCCAAGCACTGCTAGTTTCGTTTCGTTTGTTTCGTCACCATTTCTAACATTCAGGCTGAGGATCGTTGTCATCGAATGGGTCAGAAGAAGCCCGTGCATGTGATTCGACTTGTCGCCAAGGGTACGGTAGAAGAGGGAATCATGCGATTGGCGAAAAAGAAGTTGCAATTGGAGAAGGAGGTTACTGTAGGAGCCAGGGGACAGGAGGGTGAGTTGGTGATACGTTTTCAGAACAAACTGTAGTGGCCAAGACAAGTTTAGCGCCTATCCCTCGCTATCACTTTCATTTATTGCATTTTGTCAATCTCTATATAGGCTCACGTGGCTAGGATAACCGGTTCTTGGGAAATTTGGCTTTTACTTACCGATGATTGTGTATGATAGATTTGTAAAATGAAATGGAAGTAAGGTGAGGTAATATTGTTGCAGAAGTTGATGAGACGGATAAGGAGAAAACGCCGGACAGTCGAGAGTTGGAATCCCTGATGAAAGAAGTGAAAAGGGCGAAACCAACGTCGCCGAGGAAGAAATCCAAGAACTAGAGGCTAGAGGTTTTACAGTACTGTTACCGTATTGGTAGCACGGTTACCAACGTGTTTAGTTTTCCATCGCTAACCCTTTGTTATACGTTTTTTGTGTACCCATTGTTAGGCTATCTTATTGTGATCGTTTACTTGGTTCATTGTTGTTGAATGATTCGTACTTTCCTTTCGTAGGCTATATTATTGTGATCTTTACTTGGTTCATTGTTGTTGAATGGTTTGTACTTTCCTTTCGTGTATTTGTGAAATTTTGTTACATCAACCTTGTATTTCGTATTCTCATTGAGTGTTTAGGTTGTTTGTCTGATGAGAATTTATTACGGTCCTTTACTTTCCGTTTGACATTTGGTTTTCTTGATTTCTGTGACGAAATCTCATTTTGCATCTCATGTGTACTACCTTTAACATTTTTATTTGAGTTTTGAGAAACTAACTAACTATGTAGTTGTTGTGATTTGTAAGGGATTGATAAGTTAACCGGTGTGTGAATATTTTCTGATTTACATGGCTTGATTAGGCTAAATGTTTGATTAAGTACGTTAATTGAACCTATGCTATTGTTACAAGTTAATTGAACCTATGCTAGCCTCTAACTTATTGGGCTATATCGGTAGGTAGTCGGTCAATCTTGTTTGTTGATTTGTAAAATTTTACTCTAGGATCTTCTACTGACTAAATTAGCTATTTGTTCTCGTGCAGCAAACGTTTTCACCGTTTATGATATTCAGACATGATGGTTGTGTCAACCTCTGTCTATGCTTGCTGCCGAGTACGCATGCTTTCCCTTGTGGACGTAACGCTCTTTTGCAGTAAACACTTGTTGTTGGTTACACTTTATTGCAGTCAAATGTAGAATATTAAAAAAAATTCAGGATACAAAAAGGACTATATTGTGGGAGGGGGACACATAATTACAGAAACAATTATTCAAATTTGGGTTACTGTAATCAGCGACTACCATTTGTTGAGATAGGAAAGTGGTGCTACGCTAGACACTGCGGAACCTCGCGCAAATTACATAGCGTGGTGTTTCGTTACAGAATTCAGCCCAGTGGGAATTCAACATTCTCAATAGCGTGCCGCTTCATTACAGAATTCTCAACCCTCCCAATTAAGTTCACACAGTGCACGCCTCAAGTGCCAATACACACAAAATTCAAACGGGCACGGCTTGCAACCAAATATACAGTGTCGCCACAATACCATTGATTCGTATTTCATACGCGACACTCCCAAACGACCACAAGCTCCAACAGCAATTCCCTGCATCCGACTTCGTTGAGCTCAGAAAAAACAGTGGAGCCTGTCGCCATCTTGGCTGCCTCCCCAAGCGCATTCATTTCGATTGAGATTGGCACACCGAATAATCACGCAAATTCAATACCGCCGGCTCCAAAACGAATTCACATGTGAGATCGTAATCACGCTCTATGTGGGGCTCAAAAACAACCAACATAGCTGCGACAGCCTAGCCTCCCCAAGTGAACGTTTATTTGGGCTGAGGAGGCTGGCACCCGAGCAATCATACAACCACCTCGGTGGCTAGATTTCCAACCCCGTCCATGCTCACATCGAGCGTCACCTCCCCGAACAATTTATTTCTGGGGAGGTGCAAGTGCAAAGATCATCATAACGAAATCAAGTAGAGGCTTCTTGCCCTCTCGATTACTCGATTCAAAGCAATCATAATACAGAAAAAAAGAACGACAACAATGTCCTTAAATCTGGAGTCGCAACCAGAAGACCCTGATGACGCCGAAATGCTTTCCTCCACAGCAGACAATCTGAGTATGAAAACATTAAGTTTGCTCGAAGAGTACAACAGAAAACAAGCGACCAACAGCGTGCGAATAAAATCCTCGCGCACAGACTGAGTACAATATGAATTACAATATGGATGCGTGAATTGATAGCCCGGCTGAGGCGATAATGCGCCCGCTCGAGAGAATATTTTACGTTTCTTGCTGACGCTAACCCAAAAACGCTAAAGCGTTACCTGTCAATTGAGCGTCGCGATTTCCTTGATTTTATCGGTGGATGCCCGAAGATGAGCGCGATGACTCCGTGCTCGTCGAAAACGCCTCCAATTCGGAAGGGAAGACCTGAACTACTTATATGAATTGAATTCTGAATTCAAACAAATATAATCGTGGTTTATAAAATAAGTTTAGTACTCGAAGTCTAGCACAGCTGTGTGTGAACTTTGAACTAAGGAAAACCGTTCACCAGCAGAAAAAAAAGCTTGTTAATTTATGGATCGTTACATAGAGTAACAAATTACTCAAAGTATCATTCGCAAGCGCCACAAGCTAGATGGAGCGGATCTACAGTCAGAGGCCATATTCACCACTCAATGACTCCAGAGCTTCTCAGTCGATTCACGCAGGCAACAAAAAGATTCAAAACTTGAATACCTGGGAGACTCAACGAAAGCGGTGATCGGACAGCATCCGCGGGCCGAGGAGGACGATTGTTTTGAGATGGATTTGACAGACAGCTGTCAAACAGATGCAGGATCGTTGAGCGAGCTTCCGGACCCGGACTTCAGAATAATCAGATCACGGTGACTAAATGAAGACACTTGTTAATATAAGAAAACATGAAAAGACGCACGCCTGCATCTCATAACGAACACATGTGACAGTATTGGCGCAAGGCCAGTGCTGGAGTGACAACTGAGAACGCACCACATCACATATACTATGTACAAGTAAACGAACCTACCAAAAAGAGATAAACGAGAGGTCACAAGCCTCATCACGGCTACACACCCTTCCTCCTGTGTGCGTATATGGTCTCGTCCTTCTGGAGATCGAACAACTAAACACGGTAAGTAAAGGCGCGTTCGATGCATTCAAACATTCGGGAAATTGTGCAAATTTGAAACACAGCATTGATCTCTTGTTTCGCACAGCACATCTTTCTTCTAATGGATTGTCCCCGATTGTATATCAACACATTACAACTATCTGATTCTTCCAAGTTTCATAAACTGGGGAATTAGGTCTTCTCAAAATTGGAGGTGTTACGGTGTTACCAAAGCATTGCGGACTGGACACTAACCGTTCCACCTTTGCACTGCGAATTGGGACAAGATCGAACACGGGTGCAAGTTAATGAACAACAAAAAATAAAACAAATATACCTGCGAGTAAATATCCCTGTGGGATTCGTCCCTTCTCTCGTTGTTTGGCACAAAACACATTAGACCATTGCCGTTTCTCCCGCTGCACATTGTAGCAGCTTTCCTCCGCATGGAGGATCACGAAGGGACGATACTAATAAGGAACTGTTCAAGGTTGAATGAACAAGAAAGCGGAAAGATTGAGCCTGAAGGAGAAATCTGGCAGCACCATCCTTCCGAAGCTCCAAATGTATAGGCCCATGCCGTAGCCGTATCGATCATGTACCTGTTTTCCTCGTGTGCCCATCGTCTTCCCAAACTATCCTTCCACTAGCGTCTATCCTTCCATGATTTCCTAATTCCACTCCTGTAAAAAAAGGGAGTCAAAATCAAGCACACAAATTAATACAGAGACAAAGTTCCACATTCATGGCGCGACAATTACTGTACACATACATACCTGGACCTGTGGATCACTTGGAACTCGATGCCAGAAGTCGCTCCTCTCCCTTGTACGAAGACGTGTAGCCGTTGAAAAAGAAAAGCATTATTATACAATTGTATTATGCGTAAGATTCGTAACATTAAAAACTAAGGCGCATTTTCTGCTCCTCGCTAGGAAGCCCATCGTGTATGTCACATGTACCGAACACCGAGCAGCTGCTGTCGCAACAACTCTGCTTCTGCTTCCGACTACTTCCACCTCTTCCTCACTCTCTCGAGTTCTTCTCAGGTAGTGAAGTGCTAGCATGGATACGGCAATTGTTTGTATTCCTATCGGTTCATCTCTGAAAATCGTACGTTCAACTGGAAAAGGGTTCTCAGCAATGTTAGTCATCTATGCTAGGTCCGGGTAAGCGTAGCTGCCCCGAACAAGGGAATGCGTAGTCGGCTTATCCTTGTTCGCTTGATTGTCGGGGACCTTGGTTCAAGTTCTAAGATGGAAAATATTATTCCTAGTAATTTCTTGGTGAGTGATAGCCAGTCTTCGTGACATCATTATTAGGTCATCTCGACAGCCATGCATTTCCATGACATACAACCATTGATACACCATGCAAAGTTAGGGAACTGGTGGCTAATTAACGTATGTATGGGCTAGCACGTGGATGTTTTGTGCGTCGGGACGTTCTTCGATCACCACATGAAGATTGCATAGGCGCTGTAGTACTAATGGAATCAGGAAGCTTGTAATTCCATTTAGCCCAAAGAACAGAGTACACTGATCAAAATTGGAAGTATGTGGTTTGCAGTGGGAGCAACGATACTTCATACGAATTGAAGCTAATTGATGGCCTGCAGAACTGCAGCGTAATTGGAATAAAGAACACACTACGTTTGGGATAAGAGCTTAGCGAATAAGGGAAATAAATGATTTTCGAAAACGGGTCATCCCCTGCAGCAACATATTTGAGCACAGACGAGCGATCGAGAAACTGAATAACGAGAAGAATTAATAAACGCTATTCGACAACATAACAGCACAGTGAATATTTTAATTTATCATTTTATGGCAGCAAATATTAAATCCAAGCTTCGAAGCTTCTAATTGTTTTCCAACGAATAAATGCTTGAACAACAGGGTAACCGGCACACCATCTGGTAAATAATGACTTTATTGACTATGAAAGGGATGCGCACCTTGTCGGCTGGGAAGGTTCCAGTAAAGGCACTACTCGTGCAATCACCGGTGGGTATCATACAGCCACTCGTGTCCAGTACCCAGTCTAACGGAATGGGCCACACTCCGAACTGGGCGCCTCCCCCCGGCATTTACATCTGTGACACGCGTGCATAGAAAGCAAGGCAAAACTCAAAATAATTTGGTGTACCGGCTAGCAAAACAAAAATCGTAGAGCGTAATGAAAATGCAAGGTTTGGTTAAGGGGTTTACGCAGTTTTGCTGCATAGAGCCGTTGATCTCGAATTAGTATTTGCTGCCATAAAATGATGAACAATAAAACCTTCACTGTACTGCCGTATTGCTGATTAGTGTCGATTAAGTCTTCCCATTGTTAAGTTTCTCGATTGCTCGTCCATGGCCAAACAAGTTGCAGCAACGGACGACCCGGTTCACGAAAATCGTCTATTCCCACTTTGCTAACTTCTTATCCCAAACGTAATGTCTTCCACACTCCAAACACGCGGCATTATGCAGATCACCAATTAACTCCAATTTATACGAAGTATGGTTGCTCACAGCGCAAACCACATCCGTCCAATTTTGATCGATGTACTCGATTCCTCGGGTGAAATGGAAATACAGGATTCTTGCTTCCATTAGTACTACACCACCTACACAATTTTCATATGGCGATCGAAGAACGTACCGACGTACAAAACATCTACCTGCTATCCCATACACACATCAATTAGCTACCGGTTCCCTAACTGTGCATGATGTATCAATGATTGTACATCATGGAAAAGCACGGTTGTGAGATGACCGAATAGCGACCTCACGAAGATTATAGCTCTCACTTAGCAAGAAGTTACTATGAATAACATCTCCCATCTGAGAACTTGAACCAAGGTCTCCGACAATCAAACGAACAAAGATAATCCTACTACGCATTCCTTGTTAGCGGCAGCTACGCTGACCCGGACCTAGCATGGATGACTAACATGGGTGAGAACCCTTTTCCAGTAGAACGTACGACTTGCAGAGACGAACCGATAGGAATACAAACAATTGCCGTATCCATGCTAGCACATTCACTACCTGAGAAGAACTCGAGGGAGTGAGGAAGAGGTGGAAGTAATCGGAAGCAGAAGCAGAGTTGTTGCGACAGCAGCCGCCCGGTGTCCAGCACATGTGACATACACGACGGGCTTCTTAGCGAGGAGCAGAAAATGTCGCTAATGGCCCTAATCTCAGAAAACAAGCTATTTAACTAACAACACCTACATGCAGATCTGCAGATGCCGATGAAAGAAGGCACAGCCGACGATAACGACCAAGCTTCAGCAGTAAACGTCCAACCAAACTTCGATTTAGGCAAGACCACTTCCTAGAAGCGAGAACATAAAGCTCAGAAGAGGTATTTCGATGCGTCGACATGGAATGCGTTCTAGCCATCTAGACGTGAGACGTCAAACCAATTACATCCCCGTGCGCAAAACAAGTTCCTCTGAGACAAGTACCTTGGGAGAAGAGGCGGCATTTTAACTGAATTTTTCCATCTCGGAATAATCGTACAGTAACGAAATAGTATGGAAAGGTCGGAAATCGAGAAACTTAATTCCGAGGCGGAATTCAGTTAAAATACCGCGTCCGAAAGTCACCGCCTCCCAAACGGACAGCGAGCGGGTGGGGGACAATTATGGCCAAGATATATGACTGCTAGGCGTGCTAGGAGATCTAGGGCAACACCGACGGTACATGGGAGGTTTTTGGATTTTTAGTTGCCTGAAAACAAAACAGAACCCTACTTCTAGCATATTTGAATTGTTTGGGTAAACTTCGGTTTTTACTTGTCAAACAAATGTTGGATTCTATGAACTTATGCTAATTTGAATTTGACTCTAATTCGGCTCATATTTTCTAGTAAACCTAGAAAAAATGCAATCTTCAAATCCACCTAACGTTTTTCTATCTGTTTCCAACATTTTATTTTGTTATAACTCGAAGCAGCATGGAATTCAGATTCGAATGATGTCTTTGAATCGAAAATCAAACTGACAAGTAAAAACCGAAATAATTCCAATTGTTTTTTAGCTCAAAAATATTCTAGTTTGTTTACGTTGTATTTAAGCTAAGAAATATATAAGTTCCGCTCCGCGGACGCGAACTCTCGCCTCTCGCCTAATGAGTTTTTAACAGTCGAGTAGGCTCCATCCACTCCAATCATTATTATTATTATTATTATCATGTCCCAAACTAATGGAATTTATACGCCATATACCTGTAAGCAAGAATTAGCGCAATGATCTCATTAGTGTACGCGAGAGATGCGTCGAAATGTTTCCAGCTAAATGTGCTATGTGCTTGATTCGTTAGTCCAAAATCATTTGTTTCCGTTTATTTTTCTAAACATGTTTACCTTTCTCCTCATAAAAACTATTTAAACAATCTCATCCACTACACGTCCTTCGTTACGTCTATCGTAAGGGTTCTTAATTTACCGTCAAATTCCGTCAAATGGGAAACCACAAACAGTCAGCTAGCGTTAAGTTAAAAAGACAAGACCCATCCATGGAAAAATAACTTGAAAGAAAAGTCCATGTTCATCGCTCGTGCATATCATTTTGGGCATAAGCCAACGCCCCCTCGCAATCATTTTAATTAATTAGGAAATACGATTAGATCGCGAAATTTAAAAATATGGCGGAAAGGGGCGCATTCGAGATGGACATTTTCCGGAAAAGAAAGTGAAAAACGTTGTTCGAGATGGACACCGAGAAAAAAATAATACATGCAAAATAATTGTATGAAATGTACCGTAAATGAAACTAAAATCAATCGATCATTGCATGTGTATCTAGTGTATGCGTGGCAATTGCATTCTTTTCTGGTGGTCCATCTCGAACCAAAAGTTTTCTTTTTCTTTTCCGGAAAAAGTAGGAAAATGTCCTTTTTTGTTTTTACTTTTAAGTTAGAAACCTTTGTAATGATCCAAAAAATGAGTCTGCTACTGTCGTGAAACTTATAATAGTAGTTATCTAAGAACCAAATTCACATTAGCCGGCATTTGTAGTCTTTTTTACTCATTCGCAAGGGTGACTGAGCTATCTTACCTAACCATTACGTTTCCAATGTAAATCAGCGGGTCTAGCAACGCAAGTATAGGCGTATGATATCGACAGAAGTTATCAGCTTCTTCGTTGGCTCATTCAGTTGATAAAATTTAGAGAAAAAAAACGATGTTTTGGATTTTACTTTAGGCATATTGGGTCTCAATGACACCTAGGGCCCATATGAACCACTTTTTCGGACTCAGCGCAGTTGAATACATTCGAATAAAGCAAAACCTGAAAGATTTTGGAAAATACTTTTTTCTCTCCAAGTGGGGCCACTCAAGTACAATAGTACCGAAAAAAATCCGTTTTCGGCCGTTCAGAATGAACGAAAAGAAAAGTTTTAATACAAAGGGAAAATAAAAAATACAGTAATTTTTTTCGGGTTTTGTCTTCGTCTCTTATTTTTGCATTGTCTTTCAAAAGTTTTCTTTTCGCACATCCTGAACGGCCGAAAATGGATTTTTTCTTTCTTTCGGTCATCTTAAACGCGCCCTAATGAGTACCCATGTACAAGAAGTGGTACCTGGGTCTTCTCCAGGCGATTCCCAGTCTTGACTCCTACGTTGTTTTCGTTGTCCAATCCTCCCTAGGAACGGTCCTCTCCATGGCAGTCGAGATGTTAAGATGATCCAATACCTGCAAACACGGAAGATGTAGCAAACACGATGATGTACAAGTTTCAAGGCGTTACGATAAACAAAAAAAGTACGGACCCAAACGAACATAACTCGTTAAACCATAAACTCGTCTAGAACTGCGATAAAAATTAGCAAGCATGCAAACTGGCAGCACAATTTGATAAATACGTTTTAGATCATAGTTGAATCGCCAAATTATCCGCTTACGCACAACTGTCACAAAGCGTGGAAGGATGCATCCATTACTTTGTTTCAGTTTAATTAGATGCAAAGAATAGACGGAAGAAACAAATTGAGAAACAAAAAAATTGAAGCAATGGAAGCGAAAGAAACGAGGAAAACCGAAAAAATAATCCCCAGATATCACCGATCGATACTGATAGAAACGTCTAGAAATCCACGTGCGAAAAATTAGCGTGAATTGGCGGGAATTTGAATTTTTAATCATGCGCCGCGCGTTTATGCTAATATGAATACCGTAACCCGCAGATTGGGGAAGGAATGAAAATGTCATGAAACGTTCTCAAATTAATTCAAATTGGTACCAATAATAAAAAAGAAATTGTTAATCATATCTAAGAAAAATATGATTGCTAAGATTATAACATCCACCCTAGCCTACCACCGATGTACTAACATAATGGTTTACAGAAAAGTGCCGATTATGCAAAGATTACTAAAACACCCGTTTTTAGGGCTCTACTACATCCCCTCACGTTGATTTCAAACTCCTTATAACAATCAATCACAAGCCACAAAAAAGGCACAAATAAAGCACATGGGCTCAACCCACAAGACAATGTAAATCAGAGAAAAGAAAGCTTTTATTTAAAGTGAGCAAAATCACAGTGAAAATAACCGTTTAATAAGGGCTTAGATAACAATTCGCAAAACGTTACAGGCTGCACTTACACAGCTAATACAAGTTGAAGAAAACAAGTAATAATGCACCGCAAGACAGCTCCTACGGCCTTACCGCCAGAACGATAAGCAAAGTTAGTATAGGACATGCACAGACCTTTTTACATACAAATCACAGAGCATACAAATAAAAAAAAACTTATATTCACAAAAGATGTGTACAATAATTTACAAGCAATAAAGGGACTTCAAATAGGTGAGCACGCCTTCTTGAGCCAATCTACCAGCTCTGTCTTTCCAGTCTTCTCTAAATACGGTCCTACGGTAGATTCCACACGGGCATGGTAAGAGTTGAGCCATTCAGTCTGAAATCGAGTAATTGCACTCACTAGAATCGTAGACCATATGTGAAGGGCACTATACAACGATTTAAGCCGACTAGATTGCATATGTTCCTTTGTCGAAACATTGCTATTTCCTACATGAACACGTTATTTCATCGCCAATACTAGTGCTGGCCTCTTATGTAAATTCTAATAAAACATTTTACCGTACTACTGTTTGTGAGCTGATCGAGTATTCACCAGGCATACAGTAAATCAACCAGGAATATAAAGAAACTTGATACAGTAGAATAAGTTCTCAAAGGTGAAGTCATCTGAGCCATATAGGTATTTGTCCAGAACTAAAACTTACATGTCTTGGTTCCAACAGTTCTTTCTTGATGATTTCCTTCTGGATCGGTACGAGAGTTAACGAACGGAAAGTGAGGAAATTCTTCGCCTTGGACTTCACTTCGGCAGCAATTACCTGGAAACAAGCAACATAACAACTGACAATTGGAGCAAATCACAACTATATTATCCTTATCGCACAACTTGGTGTTGGAACCACGTAGATTACAAGACTATTTACCGTATTTAAATATGTGCGAGGTTCAACTCATCATTTTCTTTTATTTAGGGCGCGTTCGGGTTGTTCTTTCCGAATGGAAAACATGCAAATTTATCGTTCGGGTTGGATCTTTCCGAAAGGATTTAATGCTTTGAGAAAGCGAAAAACACAGTATGAATTTGCATGTTGACCATGCAAATGTATGAATTAGCATGGTTAACATGCAAATTCATACTGTATTTTTGGCTTTCTCAAAGCATTAAATCCTTTCGGAAACAGCCAACCCGAACGATAAATTTGCATGTTTTCCTTTCGGAAAGAGCAACCCGAACGCGCCCTTAAGAGAAAGTGAGAGAGAGAGAGAGAATTAGGTAATACGAGATGGCGACCCCAAAAGATATACTCACCTCGTAACAGTTCTCAATTCGGATTCCCCACTTGCCGGGCAGGTAGTATCCCGGCTCGATAGTTAGGATCATGCCAGCCTTGATACCACCGTCAGCGTTGATAATGCGAAAACCGATTCCGGCTAAAATACGGCAAATACACACATTTGGAACTGGTCACCTAATCAGTTCTACACAGGATCAGGACGTCTGCGAATCAAGTCATACGCTCAGAACACTGAATTGCACCGCCCTTGAATAAAGGAGCACATTCAAATATCGTGTAAAGAGGCTTATTTACTGAAAAAGCTAGCCAACCGCAAATACTAAAATCTCTCAATCCAATAGTGAACCTGCTCCCGAGATGTTCAGCACCACTTCACAGATTACTCAAGTAAAGATATCAACTAACCCGGTCCCTCATGTACATTCAGGAAGTGTCCAACACCGTGACCCGTTCCGTGTCCAAAGTCCAATCCATACTGCCATAACGAGTTACGTGCCAGAGTGTCCAGTCGCACACCTTTATACAAACGAAGTTGACTAGATCCAATAATGTCCAAGTCCAAGAAGCAAGATTCTAGTTTATAACATAACATAAGTAACCTCACGTTCTAGGAAAAAAAATCATACTAGAGACAGACAACTTCCACGAGTAACAAATAAGTACGCCTACCGCATACCGGTCGTCAGTAGCATCAATCTAGTACGTTTAGTGGTAGGTAGTACGTATCAAACAAGTAAGCTTGCTGGTAGGTAATAGTATCAATTATAAAACTAAGCATACTCACCGAGGATCTGTTCTGGGAAGATAGCCAAAGCATTGTCAATGTGTCCCATCAGCACAAGAGTGTTGTGCTCCTTGAACTCGTCCGGAGCATCACCATTCCACACAGTCCGGGTCACATCAGTGGTTCCATCGCTGAATTAATTAGAAACAATACATAAATACTTTGTTCACACATAAAAAACAAGCAAAATAAAGAACTCTGTAGTATGTTTCCAAGAAACCATAACTCTTTTGCCCGCAGATGCTTATGGATGGTAGGACTAGGAAAGGCCAGCAGATAGACATACCATCAATAGTAAACCCGGGCAAAACCACCTCCTCGGCTTCTCACTTCTCACATAGACGGCCTAGTTACAATATCCAAAGCACATAAAGTTAATGGAAAACAAAGCTAAACCACCCCTCACCGGTAATGACCTCCAGAATCGAGAAGGAAGACTTGGTTCCCATTCACAGGCCTCTTTCCGCTCTCCGTGTCCGCGTGGTAATGTGGTAGGGCCGCGTGATCACCAGATGCACTGATCGTTCCGAAACTGAAATGCAAAACCTATCCTTAGAACTCTGAACTTTCACACACACTGGCTAAATGGGCACTTGGGTAGTCACAATGTATACAAAACAAAGTCACTCGAGGCAAAAGACCCACATAGCGATCGTTCTTGGTTCTTTGCTGGGTCGCGGTTGAACCTTACGGGCCTCCCACCCGTTTACTTATTTCTCAAAACCAACAAAAAGTCACCTGAGATCCACAAACTTGGGTTGTTGTGCTCGGAGACCATCAACTTTCTTGCCAGCCTCTGCTTCGGAAACTGCGGTTCCATTCTCTACCTGACCCTCCAACCAGTGCAAAAACTCGATAAGTGCGGCACTGTCGCGAATCTAAAGGAATCACAATATGGCACGACGCGACACTTGGTAAAGTCTGACCGATGACCGAGACACCCCCCCCCCATTACCCACAAGTTCATCAAACATACAACGAAAGAGAATACAAACAACAACCCATAGATAAACACCGGAATTAGCAACAAAGGACCTACACTGGCTTCCCTCATTCCGATCAATTCCGTCGGGTTCTTGACAGCTTTCATGATTTGTACAGGCGATGTGCCCGTCACAATCTTGCCTTCAAAAATCGAGCCAAGCGCAAAATTTGTAGACGTGGGCACAAATACCTGCAATGAACATTGAATTACTATTCTCACAGTTGACAGAAGCGTCGCCCCACAGCCAAATAATTGCCACAGCGTGACTTTTCTAACAAACTGAGGGTTTAAGTAATTAGTTAGAACAACTTGAGTAATTATACACATTGTATCTAATTACTCACAATCACAAACGACCTCAACTTTCCATTTCCCCACATTTTACTTGTGCTTCTTCATGAACTGAGTCCCGTGAGCTTGAGCTTGACTCAACATAACAAATCAAGCAGAAACTTTAGCAACTACCGTACCCTGTGTCCCTGTGTGGTCCGGTTCGAAGAATGCCAGTTTTTGATCCATGCTTCTGCTTCTTCGTATTCGTGCAAATCCACTCCTAAAGCCAGTTGTTATCATATAGGTGCTGAAGTCGTTAGAATGGAAAACGAATATTGACTTGATGCTTTACAAGTACACAACAACGGAGCACACTCACTATCAGTTGTCACGTACATCACGAACGATATCAAACAATGTTGGGAATTTTATCCATTAATTGTTTAAAAAAGCGAAACACGCGTGACAGGTGACAATGACAATGGATGACCAACGTCCAACATTTATTTTCCAACGGTTAGATTAAAAAACTTGTAAAAATGTCAAAAAAAAAGCAAGGTATCAAAATCCCAATGTTTCAATGAATCGCCATAACACCACAAAACTTTTTACTACGATGGCGTTATCTGAAAGGCCACAAAAACGAAAAATATCGGAAATACTTATCACCGACCTGCCAAGTGTTGTCGCACATCGCTGTCAATTTTCTTGGTGTCAACGAAGAGAATGACCTTATCCATCGTCACGAGACACACCGAATATACCAGCGGATTGTAGGGAATATCAAACCCGCGGATGTTCAACAACCCTGAAATTTAAATTCGGATAAAACTATTTGTCAGAAGCATATCACCAACAATAACATAAACATACCATAGGACCACTTCCAGCACTCTCACCCCACTTTGCTCTACTTTTCGTTACATTTTTGAAAAGTTACGGTAAAAAAAATTAAACATAATCAGCAGAGAGAGAGTGGAAGTTCGAATTCTTGAATTGACGCATATGTCGCTATTTATTCTGGGGTGGGGATAGATTTTCGATGCAAGCATAAACTACAGACCACCGCCACCTAAACCTAACACTAACATAACAGAGATACCCGGATTTCGGATACTCCCAAGCTCCATAGAGGGGTACGCAGGTAACGGCGTAATCAGCAACTTGGTGAAATCAGAATAAACTCACACATAATGTCGTCCAACTCCGAAAACACAACCGCAGTGCACTTCTTTTTGGCAATCTTTTGTCGCACATCTTTCAACTTTTCCGCAGTATCACGCCCGTGCTCGGAGGATTGGAGATGAACAACCTAAACAAGAAATATTATAACATTGGTAAATAAGCAAACGGGTGACCAACCCACCAAAAAATTTTTGTGACGGGTGACGGGTAGATTTGGCTCTTGGTGATATGCTATGAGATGGTGATATGGTGATATGCTCTTGGTGATATGAGATGAGGCACAAGCACACGAAAAATATTTGTCCTATTTCTTTCCTTCTTAGAAATATCATGATTTGGTCTCGATTTGTTTTCATTTGAAAGTGAAGTAGCTACCTTTTTATCGCTCTTCGCTGGCCGATTCTCCCAGAAGTGATCAACAAGATTGCCAGAAATTGGCACCATTGTGATCTCAGCTTCGGAAAGGACTTTGATCAACCGGTTGCACGCATCTGTAAACAAGATATACCAGTTAATAAAAAATCTGTGTATCAAACCCAGTTCGTCATCGTCACCAAAAGCAGTAAGCGTAAATTAACTAATGAATGCCACATTCACACGTATTTTAGTTGACAGTAAGTCGGGTAGATGCGCCGCATGAGGCAACCCGCCCCTCTGTGTGTAACCCGGAGCTAGGGACAATCAGTATTGGTTGCGTGGAAAAGTGTGCGTGTAGCTCAACCGGTGAGTGCTTGCTAGCCATGCAAGTGACGCGGGTTCGAATCTGCTCCACGCCAAGTTTTTTCACAATAGACCAGATTGTTGCCTAGGAGCCATGAGGGCTAAGTTGACATTGACAATGATAAAACAAACAAAACTTCAACAAATTGATGGATGGGCTGGTGGGCATAGAAAAAAAACCAATAATGTTTTAGGCAATTCGATTTATGGCTCTTTTTGAGGTTTCTGTAGTTTAGGTAGTTTCATATTTCAATCAGACAATGTCAATACAAGTCCTCTTACCATATTCATGCAACTGGGGATCGAATCCCACCCGATCTCCAGAATTCAGATGTTCTGTCAGCCACTCTTGAGGGGTTACCGAGTCCGGTTGGCCCTGTTTCATCAAACTCCAACCTTCCTCGAGTTCCTTATCGGCCTAGATGGGTATTCGATGGAATATATAGTTAGCGCATTGACACTAGTGACAGTGTAACAGAACACCGACAGCGACCGTTCTAACAACAACGCACGCACACATGCGTCTGTACTCTGTTGTTACACATATCAATCCGTATCGTATCATTGCTTCTGCTTCAAGCGTCATCAGAAAAGACTAGAATTCACCGAATGTCAAATTAATTAAAGAATAAAACAGATTTTCGCCGTACAGTATCACACTGAATATATATATACACTTCAGAGTATATATTCACGAATTATGGATATTTACGAATAAAAAGCTTTACCTGCACAAAATAACGTCCATCAGTCCAGAGCAAGGCTTTCTCATTTGTGACCACGACGTACGCATTCGAGCCCGAAAATCCGGAGAGAAAACGCACACGGAAGTCATTGTCGGCCAGGTATTCGCTCTAAATTTACAGGCTCAAAGAAGAAGAAAGAATGCAAAATATTATCGAAAAAGAAGGGTAATATGAGTGTTTGTCGTCTGTTTTCATCTGAAAAGGAGCCAAAGCGAAATTAAACTCAAATGTTTCACGAAAGGAATTTCAAAGGCATAATCATCCACTGTCAGTAGAGTAGTATTCCAAAATCGAGTGATGACATGAAGTACAGATTACGCAAGTAGATGATCCTACTAGCTCTTCTGTTTTGCGCGTTCGAGTAATTAGCTAATCACAACTTCCAGAATAACTACCAACTAGCAGATAAGAATAACTACCTGGTGAGCATCCGTGCTGGGCAGAAGGTAGGCCTGAATTGGCTTGCCATTCACTATCTTTTCATCGGCAAAGATAGATCGAAGTTTGGCCAATTTGGTTGTACCCATAGTTCGGCTGAAAGTAAACATCTTATTGTATAAAAGAGTAACTGTAGCGTAATTTGCATACCGATGTGCGTTACGGAAATGCAAATTTCGTGTTCGGGTATAAAAAGAGTTTCGCAGCTCAATATCGAAGCATGTATTATGTAATTGTTTCCTATTATGTGAATTTCTTATGATACGTTGGAAGCTTTGTATATAAGAATGCCCATGTTAAACCAATCATATGTCCATGTAAGTCGCCTCAGGCGGCGTGAGCCGACTGGTATATTCATAACACAAAAATAACTAAAGAAATTCAAGCACGAAAAGTAATTTTAAGTAAATAAAAATAGCTGACAGTTTCTACTGTCTTGGTATTATGTGGTGATATGCTTCCAATCAGAGCAGGCAGGTGGATTTCCTTTCTCGTCATGTGACCCAACAGTTTTTAATAATATAATTAGGAGGTCGCAAAACCTAAGGATCCAATACACAATCAATTGTGTGGCGAGCAAAAGACAAAAATCTGAAGTGATTCATGAGATCCCCTAATTTAGTTACCATTTACCACTACTATAACGAAACCCATATTCCAGATTCTGACCAGATTCTGACAAAAATGCACACCATGGGTATCTCTTGCATCGATATGATATCGAATGGATATATTGGAATTTCGACTTACGTGCAGAGCAGCAATATGCCCAGCAGAAGGCGAAACATTTTATTTTGCGATGATATCATCCAAGTCAGAACAGAAAGCAGATACCTACTTTGCCTTATACAGTACTAACGCGATGAGGAATTTATTGAAAGGAGGAATTTATAGGTGTATAAGTATTTCGATCGGAATTATGGCGCTGTTAATCGAAACTCATTTTGCAGAACTACTCACAATACATGAATAGAAACACAATCAATGCTAGGCATTCTTTTGAGTCAATGGTCTTGGTGTCTGTTCAGGAGAGTCAGAAGAAACCAGAAAGTGGAGAAAGTGTTGCCAGCCACAGTTCATAGTTCATACTGCAAGTGTATACTGTCCTCTGAGCAAAATTACAGAACTTGAAAGGTCTGTACTTGGATTCCTGGCTAAAAACGAACGACTGGAGCGAGCAATAAATTTCTCTGCCTGAGAGGGATAGAAGTTTCTCCAATTACCTACCTACATTTATTTTGAAAACACATCACATTATCCGGAAAAAATAAGTTCTGTCTACCATTTAGAATGACGTTCCGTTTGTGTCCAATGCATTCCAGCTTCCTACGTTTGATATGGTCACCTCACTACTTATCCATCATCGGTCAACATACTTTATGAACTACAACTACATGATACTCGACTTTTGCAACTAGAGACTATATAGAAAAGGTTGTAAGGACTGCAGAATTCAGCAGAATGCACGTAATGTATATGGTAAATATATGACAAAATTATTTAATGAGAAAGCAACAAACCTTTTTGTTTGTATCGAAGTATCGAGTTATTCCATAATTAAGATTTTTTTGCCAACCATAACCATCAATCTTATCAAAACGTAAAATCAAAATCAAAAAGAGCTACCCCCGAAATCACAAAACAAGGTAACAACCAGAAAAGCGCTAAATTTGGAGGAGAAGCATTAAAAGTTTGGTTTATCAGGGATTGGAGAGAAGGGAAAAGATTAGTAAACCCTTTACCTTGTTCAAGAAATCAAAAATATATAAGATAAAACAACGAAAAGAGAGATGACACGTTTCTTGGAAATCAAACAAGATAAGACAGGCTGCAGACAACGAAAACCCAAACATTACGGTGGTAGCACTATACCGAGGGGTTAATTATGAAAGATGCGTTGTTGGGGTCGATAAGACGAATGAAGTTATTAAGCATAGTAAAAAACTGACAGAGTGGGGCATCTCCCAGATACGCTCACTTGGAATTCTTGGCAACTGCACCGACTCGCAAGTTGGGCAAAGGGGATTCAGAAGATAGCAAAGATAACGTACCAGGCTCTTGCTAGCATGCTATGCAACAGAAGAATGGATTTCAAGAGGCAGTACGCGAGGAAAAGACTAAAAGCAAAGGTAAAGATCATTTTTTTTTAAGAAAATGCCACAAAAAAGAATTGCATCCTTATCACAGTGCAATAATTACATTATCAGAAAAGATAAGTCAGTCAAAATAAACAACAATAAACGAATCGAATGAAGAAGCCAAAATAAGCGAAGCAAAAAATAAATCGGTGGCACAGTTGGTTAGAGTACTGAAGTAAAACCGAGGCCTTAGGAAGACCTACGCGAAACTCCTAATGACGAAGTAGACGTATTTTCAGGACAATTATTTTTCTGGAAAAAAAACGCAAACTTTGAAGTTTATTTATGAATTTGTATCGAAATCAATCGGATTTTCAAAAGTCTACGCGGAATCCTACAGGTCTTGCGAACATTTTGACCATATCAAACGTACCTGAATTCCTTCTAGATTTTCTGAAAAAGCACCGCACAGTTATTTTTCCTTGAGTTGTAAATATGGCCTGTGAAGTTTGATGTATAATTTCGGTCATCTAACGTCAGTGAATTAAATTTGCAAAAGTCTACGCGGATTTCTACAGGTCTTGCGAACATTTCGACCACGTAGAATGTATCAGAATTCCTTCTAGATTTTCTGAAAAAGCACCGCAAAGTTATTTTTCCTTGATTTGTGGATTGACCTGTTTACTTTGATGTATAATTTCGGTCATATAACGTCACTAAAGCGAATTTTAAAAAATCTACGCGGCTTCTTACAGGTCTTCCAAACATTTTGACCACATAGAACGTGCCAATTTCCAGTTTTCACTCTAGTTTTTCTGTAAAAGCATCACAAAATTATTTTTACTTGATTGGCAAGATGTGACCAGCAAGTGTAATGTGTAGTTTTGGTCAATTAACGTCATCGATTCAATTTTAAATGGTCTACGCGGAATTCAACAGGCCTTGCCAATATTTTGACCATGTAAACCAGTAAACCACGCACGCCGGAAGCCCTATAGGCTTCCTGAAAAACATCACTAAGTAATTTTTCCTTGAATTCATTAGGTGACCAACTATTTTTTATGCAAATTTTGATAATTCGACGCACCCATGTTCAATTTTGACTGTTCCTTTTATATTGAGTTCTATATACATATTTACATGTACATAATTATTGATTTTGGTTTGCGAAACTTTGCACTTTTGCAAAATTCGCATACGCTCGGTAAGAATCCTCGTTTCGATGATATGCGTATGTTGCTTTTTTTCAATTATTTCTAATGTGATCGAAAAATTGGGGTATTGGACGAGCGGGAATCAAGCCCACCGTCTTTGGGCGGTAGTGTATTCTGAGAACCGATGAGTTGCGTTCCGCACCATTGCGGGACATAAAATGCGCGCCGCAAAGTCACCAAAACGGCAACCACGGTGAAATAAGGCGGCCAAAAAGTCCCTTATAAAGTTTGCATTAACTTTCGCATAATTTTTCAAATATGCCACTTTTGCATCGCTTATGCTAACACCAGATGGGGAAGGCGGCTCGGTGGATTTCTACACCAACACATTATTTTGCAAAGCATCTCAACTCGGCAAACTTTGGCACCCTAGCTATTTTATGTGCTTCCACTCCATATTTGTATACAATATGGATGTGCATAGCGACTAACTGGATTCTTGGATTGCCATTGTACCGTGGCCAGTGGTGGTCTTACACCGAATCTTATTATGTAAAGGCAAAGGAGAAGAGTTTGTTTGAAGTTGTAGGATTTTGATGACCACAACGAAGTTCCGTCGAACAATTTAGAAGTAAGGAGTATAAAAGGAGAGTCGGAGCTCAGTGATGAGCAAACCAAACAAAGCTCGGCCATTTCTTGCCTACGTTTCAAGCGTTAGATCGTACATATAGGAAATCGGTGACATTTGGTGACGGTTCAATTTTTTCGTGGTGCTGTCCATTTGGTGTAAAATTCGTGACAAGTTTCATCGAAACGTTTTTTTTTGTGGTTTCGGCAATTTTTTAATTTCCTGTAACTTTTAGCAACTCTGCTTGATATTTGAAATCTACATTGCAGCCGTTTCATATATAAGTATGCTTTTTCTTGAGTGTTTTGAACCTTCAGTATCGGGCGGAAAAGTCGTCTCAGCCACAGGCATCGTAATATGTACCGTAGAAACCGACCTTTTGTAACGATCACGCAGAAAAGCGTACATTTAGCAAAGGTTTTCTGAGTACACTTCATATACATATACTGCACCGGGAAGTGCGTTTCAGAAGTCGTGTCTCTGTTCAACGGTATGGCATAATTTTGGGAACGTATTATGTGGTGTTCGTTCAGTCAGCTGCGTCTCGAGTAGACTGTTTTGAAGTGTCATGGGAACCAGTGGAAATATTTGAATAAAAGTAGTTGTTTCCTGAATGTAGCTGTTAGCTTAATTTCAAAATGTCGGTGCATCTACGCAATATACTTTAGCATCGCAGAATGCTCAGAACCTCTGCAGAACATGTCATTAGCAAACTTTGGAACTATATTAGAAACTACCTCGAATAAAGAATAAAGGTGCATGTTTTTAAAGCATAAAACAACGTTTTTTAAAGCTGTACATGCATAATACGTCAATGGAAAATACAAGGCACCCGATCTATGGAGATTTGCATAATAACGGCTGAGCGCATTTGATATTGCAATATGGTGTCGCCTCTTCAAAAAAATAGTACACATCCACCTCGCTTTACAGGTGCCTTTCTACTTTCCCAAGGTAGTTAACATTTGAAAAAACAAAGTTTTCTTATGTACACTTTTTGTAGTTTGCATGCCTAGCGTTGGTCAGGGCATGGTTCTTCCACTGTTTTATGGGGTCTCGATGTATGGCAAAAATTGCTTCCAAGTATGGCTTTAATTATCGTAGATTGGCACTACACGAGGACAACTACAGACCGCCAAATAATGGTCCCGCGGCAGGTAGCGAGAGGACTGTTTTTTTCGAGCGTACATAAACTGTGCATTTTTGCCTCGTCTAGTATTATCAATGGTGCATTTTCTAACTCTCAAAGGTGTATGCAAAATCGTATACGAGATGCACATTTGATACTTGGAAGCAAATTGCGCTGTTTTTGCCATACATCGAGACCCATTAGCGTCGCCGAATGCCTTTAATTTCGTGTCTTTACTTAAGAAAAATTGTGGAGCCTTTGAACAATTAATGGCATTACAATTACCTAATTTCTTAAATATTATGTATGTAGGGCTAAAATTTCACCGCCCAAAAGAATAATAGTAATGAACGCATAGGTTGGTTAATTGTGCCTGCCCCGCCCACCTCTAAGGCCCCTCTCAGGTGAGTTGAGGCCCGAGGGCCGGCCCTTCAAAGTGGAACGAGGCATGCCCGATTTGTACACCGGAGCCGTCCCCGAGCCGGCCCTCGGACATTTTGTCATTTCGAAGGGCCTTGAAAGGGGATTTAGAGGGCTTTTTTGAAAGGGCCTTTGAAGGGCCTTTTTGCAGTACAGTAAACCGGGATAAAAATCAGTATAAAAAATATCACCAATATCACACCATGTATAAACAACATTAATTAACAATAGTTTATTAGAAAATAACACAAAACTTGCAATAAATAACAAAAAAGGACTGTAAATTAGGGAGTTTGATTTGTAATACGACTCATACTGAGAATTTTCTACATGTAAAAAGGTAAATATAGTAATTAACACACTAGTATACACAGATTGCTATTAGGACTGCAATAACGATTGAAGGATAGGAATTGCAGGCTTCTAAAGCCCAATATTAAGCACTTTAATCACTTTAATAAGATAATAGCATACACAACTAACGCAGCAGGCACAACTCACTTAAAGATAATTTTCTAATAATATTTTAAGTAAGAAAATATAGTTAAGATGGGATATGTGACCTAAGCATGCGAGTATTTAAGAGAGTATGGATAAAAATGAAAGTATGCTGAGAGAATAAAATGAATTTGGAGTTAAAATGAAGATCCCCGACTTAGCAAACGGGACCCTGGATTCTACAAGCTTAAGTCTATGTGTGATGATTGTATGTCTGAATAAAGTGGTATTCACATTTTTTCAATGTGTCATCTCACATTTTCACTCTCGTTCGTCGTATCCACAGTTGTAATTTCCAAACCATTGGAGAAAAGACGCAGAGATAGCGTTGAGCAGCCTGAAAACACATTTAAAAATAAAACTGACGTATTTAACACACAAATTATGGTTGAGCTTCAGTTCAGTGAATAACGATTTATAACCATTAAATTTGGGCTTCATCTAATAAGTGTTGCTTACCCTAGTTACTAAGTTAAGCAATAAGTGCTTAATAAGTTAAGTAATAAGTGCTTACTAAGTAGAAGCCCATCCATATCCTTGCAGAAGTAAAACAAGTCGTCCATCGGTGCAGGTGCTTTTGCACTCCTAAATGAAACATTTAAACGACTGGGTAGCGGTGATTTTTTGAAGGAAAATTTACTATATGTTTACTACGAAGGCGTAAGGTTAAAAGCCAGAAATTAAGATTTTAAAGGACACTAGCAGAGCACTTACATGTAACAATTGAGGGTCCCATCATTTGAACAACCAAGAGCACCTCACTGTCGATGTATATGTAGGTAGGTTCCAGTGTCAACCTAAAACACGTGCATGTATACTTGACCAATCTTTCCGGGTCTTGTAAGCGCCGTAATAATCATATGAACACAGTCCGGTAAACATGCATTTGAACAACAATAAAATTAGCTGAGAAGCAGAGAAATAACTACCTCAACCCTTGTTCACCCAGCATCTCCAGACTTCAGAGCGAAAAGATCACAGATCACATCAGCAAGTTTGAGTCCGTGTGTTTCAGAGTCTAAACGCCTCATGCGTAATAAATGTACCTTGTGCATTTTGCATGGCACACAGTGATAACTGAGAACTGTTGATGGCTATGCGACTCCATGAGAATAAGACATTTCAATTCAGTGCAATCAGAACAACACTGTAACCCTAAAGTTAACAACTATACCTCGTTCCTTTCAGGGTGCACTTGTTTGTGGTAGTATTCCTTTGAGCATGCCACCATGGTCAGAGTTGCAGGCTAGCGGTCGGACTATCAAATCTAAAATAAAATAAGTCAGAATAGGCGAGGGAGACATAACAAGAAAACAGCCACAAAAGTACAACAAACCTCGTATCGTCCACAACACACAATAATTCTTCTTTCACCGAGCAGCTTTTCGTGTGACGATAGAACTGACACCAGGTACTCAACTCGAAATACATCACCGCTTAAAAATACACAGAACAGTGGTGAATATCGTTCGAGGCACAGTTGCAATGAGGAAAAACTGAAAAGAAGTTGGCAATATTGCAATAAATGAAAGAAATAAACAAACAAAACAATAAACTAGCAGAAAATAAGAATACGGGGACAATTCTGCAAATCTTCCGGCGAAAAGCTGCGAAAATTTGAAGTCCAAACACAAAATGCACCGTAAATGCGCGCTTAGTGCGAAAGGGCCTGCCCCGGGATTTTCGCATTTTACGGCCCTCCAAATGTCTTCCACCGGCCCCCTGAGCTGAAAGAGCCGGCCCCAGGGGAATTCTGCAAAATTACCGGCCCCCGGGCCTAAATTCACCTATGCTCCTCTACCAACTGTGGCGTCATGTTTCAGCCAAAACAATAAAGACTTACCATTCTTATAAGATCCATAACGATGATAAAAGCCAGAAGATCGAATAATTTTCAAAAGAAAATCAAAAATTAGAGTCCGCAAAACAACATCATGACACTCGTCGCGACTACGAAATTGAACGTTCCGAATTCGAACGTAAATTGCGTACTACTCGAATGGAAGAAGGAATATTACGGAACTTCTACGATTCATTGAAAGATGATGCTTGGGATAAGTTAAATAAATGATTATAATTGACAAAATCACAAGGGTAAAGATTCACATATCCCCGACAACCGCACGCAAACACTGCCATGAGCCATGATGTAAAACCGCCTGCGCCAAACTGGTAAGATCGACAAGTGAACTAAAACCGGTGCCCCATGCAATACTAAAACACCGAAAATCCTGTATATGGTAAAAAGGTTCATATGTAAATTCGAAGAACCGGTGCGGTGCACTGCCAACGTACCCCTTTCGCAAAGACCGCGCGAAGATCTGGCAAAGTCGCCGCGCACACCTTTGTCCATTCTGCATGAATTTTCATGAAGCCTCGCACCCTGATATCCTAATAAATATTATATTAATATTATAAGGAATAATTTATTAACACTTCAAAAAAAAATACGTAATCAAAATACAATATTGATAGCCAATAGCAGATCTTCGCAAGAATATAAAACTAAAACAAAACTAAGAGAGAAGAGAGTGAAAACTGACACGCTATCAAAATTTAGAGGAGGCTTTGAATATGTATGAAATAATGTCGTTACACGGGAGTTATTACGGATTTCACAGTGTACATGAGTGAATAGGTAAAAGGAGATCACCTACGAGAAGGAAAACTACAATACACTAAACGAACATATTAGATCAATATGCACAATTGAAAATTATTTGTATTCTCCACAACTTCTCAACACGAGATACAAGGTTAATACTTGACCTTCTTAGCGTCTCTGAAATAAAGCAAAATTTAGACGCACTTGTTAAGAAAAAAGATGGAATTCCGGGTTTTAGTACAAACCGACACTACCTTCCTTTCTTAAAGGTAATAAAGGTGGCATCACGCCACCACTATATTAGTTTTTTTTCTCGACGGCGCCGGTAACCTCATGTAAACGTCCCTACTTTAACCTGTTGGTATATACGTGAGCGTGAGTCAGTCTATCCGATAATTACACTCGTAGCCTTGTCTATCCGATAATTGCACTCCCAGCCTTACACTACATCTCACTACGCTGACGCTGCTTAAAACCCTAATTATCCAAGTCGACAACAATATTCAATTAAAGCGAAATACCGGCCGGTTTTTGAAACGCATCTCAAGCTCAAGTACTTTGCATTCCTTTGCACTCATGCGAAATGGGGTCTAATTGGGGCTAGTTTTTATTTTAATTTTGCTCATTTGCATATGCTGCATAAGAAAGCAGGTGTACACAATGTGTTCCAAAAACCGGCCGGTATTTCGCTTTAACAAAATATGAAAACCCACGGTCCCTCTCCGGCCGTCTTTCTCTTCTCCATCAGCTTATTGATCTCATTCAGTTCACGATCCAGTTTCTTCTCGACGCTCTTCTCAGTGTTGCCTTGAGTACTCTTCCTCGTCTTCCGGCCATCTCCAGTCTTTACACCAAACTGATAGGCGGCCTTGGGCATCGCCTCCCGCTGGCCCTGAAAAGATAGGTTATGTAGATCTACTAATAAATACGGTAGATAAGCTGTGGTTTTGGTAAATGTGAGTGTTGCCTAACCGGGAAAACGCCCGCCAGTTAGGACTGGTGCGAGGCCATATCATATTCACCACTCGTTTCCCCAAGGGGAGTTCCCCGTCGTTTCCTCTGCGTGTCGCGCACTAGAATGCTATTTTCTCTCCCCAAGGAATATTTCCCCGAGGGAATCGTAGTGGTGAATATGGCCTCAGGGTTCGAATTCACATTATATGTTGCAAAACACAAGATTATCCTAGTGGGACTATTGTACTTTTTATATATAAATTCGACAGCCGTACATTGCCGTAGTATACAATTTGTGAGTCACAAATCTAAGAGGTGTGGAATCATGTAATGCGGTGCTAGCAAAGATGTTCCATCCCTTCCCTTCTAGTGTTGAAATTTTCAAAACTCGGCTCAATCAAAATTCTCTTACTTATCCCCACGCGTAGCCATTTATCTATGAACCTTCCGTATTTTTGTGTTGTACTTCGGTTTGTGTTGTATTTGTGTCGTATTCCAGTATTTCACTGCACGTTTTTTTATGTCGCTGTATTATTTTGCTTTTGTTCTTTTTCAGAATAAAGTATTCAATAAACACATATAAAAACGGTGTTTGCAATGGTATTAGCCACTACAGCTCAAGCTCATCATTCAGCCTCAAGGTACGAGCACGGAAGCTGGCCTCTTAATTTGACCCACAAATGAGAGCTAATTTAATGTCCAATGCGCCACTACTTTCAAGATATGCTCGGAATGAAACGCGTTCCACTATAAGCTTGGCAGGCATGACTAGGAAGATTCCATTATGAAGTTACATTTACTCTCGTACAGACTAAACGTTTTGTTCATACACTAAAAAGAGAACTACTAAAATTCGGCACTAATGACATAATTTAACTATGTATTATTATGCTATGCATGAACTTTCGCATAAGAATCAACAAGAATTTACTCCCATGCAATGGTACTTACATTCTTAATGTTATGCTCACCAGTCATGTCAATCAATGCAAGTGCACTGTTAACCTAAACACTTATTTGGAAGATAATTTAACTATGTATTATTGTCTAGTAAGCGTACCTTTACAAAAAAAAACAAGACATACCTGGTACGATTCATAATCCTCTTCATGTTCAAAGTCCCAGCGCTTGATAGGACCCTAAAACATTAAAATGAACAATTGTCCGACATTTTCATCCTGATTAATTCACACGAACGACGAACCCCAAATTGTCTACTAAATCTTATTAGTATTAACGGCATACCGCATGCCCGTAACTTAACGAATAAAGAGAAAATTCAAAAGCACTTCGGTTTCTGTCTGTTATATCGTTATTCGTGTATTCTACCCAATAATGGTTTTCTGTAACACAATGCTACATCATTATACAGTGCGTTTCATAAGTTTAAGGACACCCAAAAAATCAGGTCAGTTTCAGTGCAGTACCAGCTTAACATCTGCTCACCTTCTTATTTCCCAAATCCATTTTGGAGAGGTCTTCTTCATCAGAGTCCCATCCTCCGCCCAATTCTGCCAATCCGCCCGGATAACATTCATCGTATCCCTAAACAAGGACATTTTTGATAGATTCAACGTAATGTATCAGTCGACTGTACTGTTCACAGTGTTCACTAAAATCTGCGGTTGGAAGTGGTAAGAGCGCCAGTAACTACTAATATAACTACACTCATAGAAACATATCAACTTTCTCTCTTAGATTACCTGTAATCCGAACGATTCGAGGAGGGAAATACTATTAAAGGAACAGGTAAACCTATGCTTACGATACGTTCATAATTATTATAAAGCATTTTTATTACAATATATACAAACCAAATCTCACCTTCATTTACCCTGGGAAAGTTTCTTCCGATGCGCTCAACTTATATGTATACCGTAAAACGGAAATTTCCAAGCTGCCTATGCAAATTTATCGTAAAATTAGAATGCGATCAAAATTTGCATATACATCTTTGAAATATGCAGCTTTACGGTATACATATACGTTGAGCGCAGCGGAAAAAGTGTCCCAGGGTGAACAAAGGTGAAATTTGGTTTGTATATATTGTAATAAAAATGCTTTGTAAACAATATGAACGTCTCGTAAATATAGGTTTACTTTGATGGGCCTGTCACTTTAATGGAAGGCTATTCGGAAGAGAACCCTAGTACCAAACTAACTCTTATCCTTATGATATGATACATTAAACCAAACAAACTCCTCGAACTGACTGCCCGGAAAAGATGAAAACACTATAATAATAATAAAATATAAACCATATATATATCAAACATACCTCAGTTTCCTTTCTTCGCTTCTCCAACTTCTCCTGAAGTTTTCGCTCCCTCTCCTGCTTTTCGCGCTCTTCCTTCTCACGTTGTCGCTCCTTCTCACGCTCTCTCTCGCGTTCCCTGAAAGCGCAATTTCGAATCGATCGCTTTAAAGCGAAATATAATAAAATATAAACCATACCGGCCGCTTTTTGAAACCGCAATATCTAGGATGTACACGACACAAAAATGCGTAAAGAATCCAAAATCCACTAACCTCTCTTTATCTCTGTCGTCTCCACCCCGCCTATCCCTCTTGTCTCTATCATGGCCGCGGTCTCTTCGGTCTCGATCATCTCTTCTAAACAAATTACAGACATAAAACAATGCATGGATATGGATAAGTACCATTAGATTCTCTAAACATCGCAACTGGTTTCACTGAAGTGAAGGGATGGAGACAGTTTAATTCAGTATGTTGATGTCAATGTTTCACATATGACTAAAATTTAAAGCGAAATACCGGCCGGTTTTTGGAACACATTGTGTACACCTGCTTTCTTATGCAGCATATGCAAATGAGTAAAAATTAGCATGAAAACTAGACCCCAATTAGACCCCATGTTGCATAAATGTATAGGAATGCAAGTACTTGAGATGCGTTTCAAAAACCGGCCGGTATTTCGCTTTAAGCTATCACTATAGCACACAAGTCAGCACACAGTACAGTACGTGTCCTACCATAGTGTAGGTAAGGGACTCTCCAAGAAGAACGTAATAATTCGAGAAAGGCTATAATCATCTGTTTGTAACACCACATACCTTCTATCCTTATCACGTTCCCTGTCTCTGTCGCGTCGATCTCGGTCAAAGTAGTCCCTGAAACATATATGCGGTGAACATTCGATCTACCTGAGGCCGTATTCACCAACACGCAGGGAGCCCTCCCTGGCCTCCCAGGGAGATAAGAGTGCGAGAGCAGAAGAGATTTAGAGCGCTCATGAGGTTAGGGAGGTCTCCCTGTGTGTTGGTGAATACGACCTCTGAATTCTGGTTATAAATGTACTACCGTGTGTGGGTCCGAACACATCAAGCAAGCAGCATGCATTGAACATAGTCAGGATATTCCAAATTTGTATTAATAATAGTTAATAGTCAACGCACAGTACACTACAAAATATACCGGCCATTGAACTAACAAAACCATAACCAGCTCATTTACGTACAGAGGCCGTATTCACCAACACGTTGGGAGCCCTCCCTGGCCTCCCCAGGGAGCTAAAGAGTGCGAGCGCAGAGGAGATTCAGAGCGCTCGTGAGCCTAGGGAGGGCTCCCTGTGTGTTGATGAATACGGCCTCAGGATTTATGCCACCGCAAGCGCTCCTCTCACAAAAGACGGCGCTAGCAGAACATAAATCGTCACTGGGTAACATCACAGCTTCTAAGCTACATGACATAGCATAAAGCACCCCGCCAAATGCGGACAACCATCTCCCTGTCTCTTAGCTCTATCATCCTTCTGGTAGGGTGAACCATCTCCCGAAAAAAAAACGGTCAACGTCCAATCAATCCGTATACATTATATGCAAATTAGTCTAAATCACCTCCGGACGAAGGCTTGTACCATCTCCCCAAAGTTTTGAGATGCGGACCCTATTTATAATCTGCTACACAAACGACTAAACGTGTCACTCAGTGTATGCAAAGAAATTTGCATAAAATTAAATAATGGCGCACACTAACCAATACTATGATGCAGCAGCAGATGGGATACCTCATTGATGACGAACGAGATGGAATCTTACGTCGAGAAGATGCATCGAGGCCTCATAGTCCAACAACGAGCTCATACACGAAGTCACTGAAAACAAAGAACAGCAGAACAAAAACGGCAGAGTACTAACACTCGCTCTCTATCTTACTTCTAACTAAATCTCAAAACATAATAATTAAATCTCAGATGTATCTCGACTCTCGACAGTCAACTTTCCTCTTCAAACAATGCCAAAAACTCAAGATGCATCAATGCCAATTCCTCGAGAAACAACGGTTCAAGAGGTTGAACAAAGCAGCACCCCAAGTCTCAACATATTTCTAAGCTCAAACCCATGCGACTTTCACACTCAGAAAATGCCAAAAACTCAAGATGCATCAATGCCAATTCCTCGAGAAACAACGGTTCAAGAGGTTGAACAAAGCAGCACCCCAAGTCTCAACATATTTATTTTCTTATTCTCTTATTTTCCAGGGATTTATTTTCTATGTCGCCGTTTACAGGTGAGTCTGCGTAGGCCACGTGAAAAGGCATTGTTTCAGCTACATTTTCAATAAATAAAAGTGTTCGTTATATTTTTCAGAAGGGAGGAATTGGCCTTCAGAATTTTTAGCACGTTATGTGTGTAAGGCAAAAAACGGCTAAATATTTAGTTGCCAGATAGCAATTTTCAGTCATTGGTAGTATAGTGGTGAGGGCATGGGATTGTCAAGACGAAGGTGAAGGGTTCGATTCCTCCATGATGATTTTTTTTGCAATTTTTTTTGTGTCTAATTTTGCATTAAAGCGCTAATAATTTTGTTTACTTACCTTTTTTCGACTTTCAAACACTTTCCTAGTGTGAAAAACAACCATACCTGCCAACCAATACCAAAAAATTAGAAAAATTTTTTCCACGATTTTCTGATGCCCTCACCACTATACTACCAATGACTGAAAATTGCTATCTGGCAACTAAATATTTAGCCGTTTTTTGCCTTACACACATAACGTGCTAAAAATTCTGAAGGCCAATTCCTCGCTTCTGAACAATATAACGAACGCTTTTATTTATTGAAAATGTAGCTGAAACAATGCCTTTTCACGTGGCCTACGCAGACTCACCTGTAAACGGCGACATAGAAAATAAATCCCTGGTAAGCTCAAACCCATGCGACTTTCACACTCAGAAAATGCCAAAAACGCAAGATGCATCAATGCCAATTCCTCGAGAAACAACGGTTCAAGAGGTTGAACAAAGCAGCACCCCAAGTCTCAACATATTTCTAAGCTCAAACCCATGCGACTTTCACACTCAGAAAATGCAAAAAAATTCAAGATGCATCAATGCCAATTCCTCGAGAAACAACGGTTCAAGAGGTGAACAAGCAGCACCCCAAGTCTCAACATATTCTAAGCTCAAACCCATGCGACTTTCACACTCAGAAAATGCAAAAAACTCAAGATGCATCAATGCCAATTCCTCGAGAAACAACGGTTCAAGAGGTTGAAACAAAGCAGCACCCCAAGTCTCAACATATTCTAAGCTCAAACCCATGCGACTTTCACACTCAGAAAATGCCAAAAACTCAAGATGCATCAATGCCAATTCCTCGAGAAACAACGGTTCAAGAGGTTGAACAAAGCCAGCACCCCAAGTCTCAACATATTTCTAAGCTCAAACCCATGCGACTTTCACACTCAGAAAATGCCAAAAACTCAAGATGCATCAATGCCAATTCCTCGAGAAACAACGGTTCAAGAGGTTGAACAAAGCAGCACCCCAAGTCTCAACATATTTCTAAGCTCAAACCCATGCGACTTTCAAACACTCAGAAAAATGCCAAAAAACTCAAGATGCACCAAATGCCAATTCCTCGAGAAACAACGGTTCAAGAGGTTGAACAAAGCAGCACCCCAAAGTCTCAACATATTTCTAAGCTCAAACCCATGCGACTTTCACACTCAGAAAATGCCAAAAAACTCAAGATGCATCAATGCCAATTCTCGAGAAACAACGGTTCAAGAGGTTGAACAAAGCAGCACCCCAAGTCTCAACATATTTTTCTAAGCTCAAACCCATGCGACTTTCACACTCAGAAAATGCCAAAAACTCAAGATGCATCAATGCCAATTCCTCGAGAAACAACGGTTCAAGAGGTTTGAACAAAAGCAGCACCCCAAGTCTCAACATATTTCTAAGCTCAAACCCATGCGACTTTCACACTCAGAAAATGCCAAAAACTCAAGATGCATCACAATGCCAATTCCTCGAGAAACAAACGGTTCAAGAGGTTGAACAAAGCAGCACCCCAAGTCTCAACATATTTCTAAGCTCAAACCCATGCGACTTTCACACTCAGAAAATGCCAAAAACTCAAGATGCATCAATGCCAATTCCTCGAGAAACAACGGTTCAAGAGGTTGAACAAAGCAGCACCCAAGTCTCAACATATTTCTAAGCTCAAACCCATGCGACTTTCACACTCAGAAAATGCCAAAAAAACTCAAGATGCATCAATGCCAATTCCTCGAGAAACAACGGTTCAAGAGGTTGAACAAAGCAGCACCCAAGTCTCAACATATTTCTAAGCTCAAACCCATGCGACTTTCACACTCAGAAAATGCCAAAAAAAACTCAAGATGCATCAATGCCAATTCCTCGAGAAACAACGGTTCAAGAGGTTGAACAAAGCAGCACCCCAAGTCTCAACATATTTCTAAGCTCAAACTCCTACTACTTTCAATTAAGTGATGCAATTACGAAACGTACAGGATTTGTTGATCTGCGTCCTCCTTTCTACGTGGAGTTGGGGAACAAACGAAATGAAGCATGCTTGCATTCCAGAGGCAACTGAAAGTTCAACAGTAAAAGAAGTCTAATGAAAGTGGAAGCCATATACGACGATAGTTTTCATCCAGCACAGTTTGTAAGTTAAATACCCTGTTTTTTATCACTCAGTATTGACTAATTGATTGTAGTGGAGCTAAGTTGCCCGTCCATTTCCCCCCACGTCATTTATTTCTTACCGGAATGGATCAGATGTTAGTGTGTGTGTGTATGTGCGCGTATGTGCGTATGTGTGTGTGTATGTGTGTATGTATGTGTGTATGTATGTGTGTGTATGTGTGCACATCATACACGTAAACAAGAAAGCGGTACCTTTTTCAAAGCAGTTGGAGTCCGCGTTCGCTGCTCTATATCTTTTTGAAGGTTGATCGTTTGGGTGTTGATGTTGAAACCCCCGTTACACGTAGGCGTCGCATCTGTGTCACGGTATTTCTTCTTACGATTCGGAAGTTTTGAAGTATTCGGCGCCTTAGACGTGTTCTTGTCTAAACTACAAACATAATGCATAGTTCAGCGATGTCATCGACTAAATTAATAGAATGCGTTGGATGAAAAAAGACCAAAATGCAACATGAAGAATTACCTGTCCTGCCGGCATCAATAATGAAGTCTCCAAGGGCAAAAGACTTGGAAATACAATTGTTCTTGTAGCGTCCGTTGAAACCACGATCAAGTGATGATTGAGCAGGACTTTCCTTCCTCGGATCCGGTACTGCAATACAAAAGCGTCACAATAACAGTCAACCGCTGCACATGGAAGATATGAGGCTGGATTCACATTTACGTGAGCAGTAAACAAACTATAATTGGCTGTGTCTCATCTCTTTGCGCGCAATTTGTTGCGCACGGAAGATCCGTGCAAAGCGGAAATATTGGTGAAACAGGCGTCTGGATCCTTTCTTGATTTTTTACGAACTAGATAATTACGGATGATCGCGACAATAAGGATGAAAAGCTATTCAGTTCAGCAACTAACCACACAAACCTGAGTAAATTGGAGTGTGATGTGAATTCAAAACGTCACCGCCAGAAAGACGTTGCTCATACATTTCCGAGCATTTGGTGTTCAAAAACTGCCTAAATTTCCCAGTCCATTAATGTTACTCCCGCGAACAGGGCAAATGATCATTGGACAAGAAAACAACGAGTAATATTTGTTCAAAACAAGACGCAAGCAAAAACAACGGTTTCGACAATCCTCCGCACGCGGGCCGATGTGCCTCATTTTCTAAAGACTACGCGAAAGTACAAATGGCGAAAATTTTTCCGCCAATATATAGTGCAGGTACTTTCCCAACAGTGTATGAAGCGCTCGAGAAGATGGAGGGACCATCCGAAAACACACACACAGTCAGGTACCACGAAATGGTAATATACAATTCTAACTTAAATAGTGAATACTTCTACATTGTATTGTGTCCAGAATTCGACAACTTTTGAAAAGTAGAACACACCATTTTCGAGGAAAGGTCGAAAAGGCTCTGGCACTGTGGAGAGAAACGAAGTTCGCGTACGTCTGTGTAGTCCATATTTTCAGACACCTAAATGAAAAAAAAATCAATCAGAAAATATAGTTCATTATTTTGCAATAAGAAAGTTAATGCAATCGTGAAATTTCATTTAAAAAATACGCCAGAACACTTTTTGATCTTGCCGTTCAACCCACACACTGGGAAGTAAACGACTAAACGTGTCACTCAGTGTATGCAAAGAAATTTGCATAAAATTAAATAATGGCGCACACTAACCAATACTATGCAGCAGCAGATGGGATACCTCATTGATGACGAACGAGATGGAATCTTACGTCGAGAAGATGCATCGAGGCCTCATAGTCCAACAACGAGCTCATACACGAAGTCACTGAAAACAAAGAACAGCAGAACAAAAACGGCAGAGTATTAACACTCGCTCTCTATCTTCTAACTAAATCTCAAAACATAATAATTAAATCTCAGATGTATCTCGACTCTCGACAGTCAACTTTCCTCTTCAAACAATGCCAAAAACTCAAGATGCATCAATGCCAATTCCTCGAGAAACAACGGTTCAAGAGGTTGAACAAAGCAGCAACCCCAAGTCTCAACATATTTCTAAGCTCAAACCCATGCGACTTTCACACTCAGAAAATGCCAAAAACTCAAGATGCATCAATGCCAATTCCTCGAGAAACAACGGTTCAAGAGGTTGAACAAAGCAGCACCCCAAGTCTCAACATATTTCTAAGCTCAAACCCATGCGACTTTCACACTCAGAAAATGCCAAAAACTCAAGATGCATCAATGCCAATTCCTCGAGAAACAACGGTTCAAGAGGTTGAACAAAGCAGCACCCCAAGTCTCAACATATTTCTAAGCTCAAACCCATGCGACTTTCACACTCAGAAAATGCCAAAAACTCAAGATGCATCAATGCCAATTCCTCGAGAAACAACGGTTCAAGAGGTTAAACAAAGCAGCACCCCAAGTCTCAACATATTTCTAATTGTAAGCTCAAACCCATGCGACTTTCACACTCAGAAAATGCCAAAAACTCAAGATGCATCAATGCCAATTCCTCGAGAAACAACGGTTCAAGAGGTTGAACAAAGCAGCACCCCAAGTCTCAACATATTTCTAAGCTCAAACCCATGCGACTTTCACACTCAGAAAATGCCAAAAACTCAAGATGCATCAATGCTAAATACCGGCCGGTTTAAAGCTAAATACCGGCCGGTTTTTGAAACGTATCGCGGAAAGACGAACTCTTATGTATTTATGCTAATTTGTTAGAATTTAGCTCGATTTTTTATTCTACTTTATGCTCATTTGCATAATCTGCATAAGAATGCTGGTGTACTTGATGTGTTTCAAAAGCGGCCCGTATTTCGCTTTAATATTTAATTAAACGAACTCGTAATTTTTTTGTTGTTGATCCATCCGTCTACTTGATCGGCGAGTAGCAGATGGGCCATAGCTCGTCGAATGTATAGACTGGAGGGGCAATTCAAGCGGATTCATAGGGCCATCGTTTGTCATTCCTCGGGAGCGTCGAGTTGGGTGTTGACCTAAACAAAATGTATAAGAAATATCTATAGATTAGAAAATTAGTATCAATCAAGAACAATGTGTATCTCTGTACGTAAAGTTTTCAAACTGTAAAATTCACGACAGAAACGAGAATAACCAACCACTCCGCTCCATCCCCGGATCGGTTCCACTTTGAGTTTTCAAACTGTAAAATTCACGACAGAAACGAGAATAACCAACCACTCCGCTCCATCCCCGGATCGGTTCCACTAAGGGCATAATGCCCTGTCCATGTTTGCGATTCGCACTTGCGAAAATGACAAATGCCTGTCCATGTTCAGGCCATTTTACATGAATGTCAAATGCCTACCGTAACCCATGCGAATAACGCGTTTGACATAGTCCCGCAACGAAAGTGTATCAGATCCGTACTATTTGAAATAGATCAGTACTATTTTGAAATAGATCCATACTAGATGCAAAATCGCTGCGGGACCTTGTCATTGACATTGACTCGAACATGGACAGACATTTGTCATTTTCGCAAGTGCGAATCGCATACTTGGACAGGGCATAAGACAGCAAAACTAGGCAAGTCCCGCCCACCCGAAAATGTAACCGACGCACGCTGTTTTTTCCACTTTTTGGCTCCGCCCACCAACTACAACATGCGTTTGCTGAGCTGAATTTTTTTGAAACAAATGAAAAAGACTGTGTGAAATTGTGAAATGGTATGGAATGATGAATTATATGACTGTGTCTTTATCAACGGATGATTTCACTGAGTCCCGATCTAAAGATGAGTCTCAGTTGTACCTAAAAGGTTCTGCCTGTAGAATATTACGGAGTCTTCACTTCACCGTGGTCAATGTCAAGTTCACCGAACCTTTCATCTCAAGCTATTGCTTAAATACACTAAAACAATTCCACCGAGCCTTCATCTAAAGCTGAGAGGCGTACAACAATACCCCTTTCACTGAGCCTTTTTCTAAATGTGAGGCTTAAAGGCGTTGTCTAAAACTAGGATCATCAGTACTACTAAAAAAGGTTCCGTCTGTCCAATTTCACTGAGCCTTCATTAGAGTTGGCCCATTTCACTAAACCTTCACCATGGTTCGCCATTTTCACTGCCAAAACAATTTCTCTTTCGAAAAAAATCACTTTTCCAGTTTGGCAAACAGGTGGGCGGAGCCAAAAAGTGGAAAAAACAGCGTGCGTCGGTTGCATTTTCGGGTGGGCGGGACTTGCCTAGTTTTGCTGTCTCAGTCGACCTGCAAAAGGTGCAAATCGCTGCCTAGCTTTTGCCGAGGCGGCAGTTTTCGAGGCAATAATAAATAAATTGTGCAATAATTTTATGTGATGTGTCTATCACACATCACATAACCTATATTATATGAATAAAGCCTCATAAGACATACGAACATGGGTGGAATTGAACCCTGACCACTCAACTGTAATCAGCGCCTTCACCCACTGAGCTATGCACGCATATGTGGCAAAAGGACGGAAAGACGTAGACGTCTTTCCGCTGGCAGTCATTTGGACCTCTCCTCGGCATTTGCGAGGCGCTACCTCGGCATTGTCGAGGCGCTTTTTCCTCGGCATTGTCGAGGCAAATTGTGAAAACCTCGGCGTTTGCGAGGCAACTTTTTCCAGTGGTGGTGTCGAATCAAAAAAAACTTATCGCGCTTGAGAAAGAGGCGGGCAGTAAAGCACTCCGCGTTCGTAACATTTTCCTCTCTCCATTTCTACTACTGTAGACATGCATTGGAAATGGGTGAGCCCATTTGGTGACGGTTCACTGGTATTTTCATGGGTCAGGCCATTTGGTGACCTCTTCGTTACCATGTGATGACCAAGTATCTTCAATAAAAACTGGGTAAATTTTGTTCGTTGAGCACCATTCCAGTTTTTTTTAAACATAGTGCCAGATTTTTGGCTTTACTGACACTGTGTTATAAATTTTTTGTGAATACCACTTGACGAGTTTCCTCATTTTAAAGCGAAATACTGGCCGGTTTTTGAACCGCATCGTGGTCAACTGAATTCTACAGCAAATTTTCTTGAATTTAACTCTATTTTTTATTCTAGTTTATGTTCATTTGCATACGTTGCATAAGAATGCTGGTCTACTCGATGTGTTTCAAAACCGGTATTTCGCTTTAACTCCAATCCACGACGGTGTCTAGAGCACGAGGCCGATGTGTCCCATTGATATACCAAAAAATTACACTATACATACCAACCTTCTACTGTGCAAATTTTGGTCTCTTGAGGAAACTTTTCTTTGCAACCGTTTTAGAATATGTATGCGATGTGGTGATTGGTTATTGTTCCATTAGACGACATGGCCGACGGGACAACGAATTTTTTATGTCTTCAGACAATCGTCTTCATATAATGGGTGTCCAAAGACACAGCCGCGTGTGTCCACACTTCTGGACCTGCGCCCACAACTACAATTAGGCTCTAAGAGAGTACGAAAAGAATTAAGTTTTTATGTTGAATGAGGAAAGTTTGCGGTGTTACGGCTTCTAGAATATCTGCTTCGCGCTATGACCTATGATCATTTAGTGTTTGTGTATCTTTGCAGCAGCTTCTAAACAATAGTGAGCTCGTGAGCCCCGAATGTAGTGGCATTGTTAACAAAGTTCTCTAAGCATGACGTACGTACGTCATTCGTGTAGGTCTAGGCAGAATGGAATCACAATGTTTGTTAAAACAACTAATGGTAACACTCTAAAAGAATTTTCTACCTTGCCTCTGTAGTTTAGGTAAAACAGTTTTTATTTTAGTGAATTGTGCGAATCTCAAAATCCGCTATTTGCTCTTCAAAGACTTGTGTCAAGTTTTACACAAGGAATTTTTAGATCGAAACTACCAGCTTATTCTCGAGGTACTACAGTATAAGAATGGGGTATACAAAGTGTGGAACATAACACCTGTTTAGAGAATTACTGTTAATATTGTAGAACAAAAAATGATAGACAAGCGCAGGAAATAAATTGCCTATGCGCGTTTCGTCATTTCGTATTCTCTCGTATTTTCCGCCCAAGTCCAAAAAATTTCATTCTAACTGAAAATGCAAGGTGCGATAACTGGGAATTTTCCTTCTCTTTCTTTTCTACCTCAGTGAATATGCACTCTCTCACGTTTGCGTTGTGGGACGTCCGTATGCAACGATAATGCGCTTTTGCATTTGCATCTGTTTTTTTTATTATTCGTCGTTTCTTCATATTTCTTGGTTCTTTTTTTGCTAATACTTTATTCAGCATAGCCTAGATGGTAGACTTCTCAGATAAATTCTCTTGTACTAAGGTCAAAATGATAACCCTCTACACCTTCGTTGTTCTGCTATTCTGTGCGGAACTGGATGCGCATTCTATCCAGTTTGTCAACCCTCCTAAGTCATATTCTCTTCCCTCACAGGACTTGGTCCTCCCACTATCTCAGTTGGGCACCCTCAACCTCAATCTTCTGGGCTTATCAACAAAGGTGAGTTAACTGTCTTTTTGCATATGGTATCTCAATTCGTAGAGTGCACCTTTCAGTCGGTTTTTTCACTTCCTCTAAGATAGTCTTTGACTCAATCATGTCACCACATCATCTGGATAACTAAAAGTATAATATTGTTTAGTTTGTGTCCAATTTTGCAATCCGAACGCCACTCTTCGAACGACCGGTTGCAGTCGTCCTCTTTGAACTGCAGGTACAGGTTTTGTCAGTTACTATGTTATCTTGATCTCTAACTACGAACAACGATTCGTTGTTCGTAGTATTTTTCCTGATGAAAAAGCTGCCCTCTACTGCAATTCATTACCCCGTCTACTGACCACGACGTTGAGTAATGTATTGATATTTGATATAGGTCAATATTCTTTGTATTGGTAATAATTCACTTATGTATTTCTTGTAGGGCACTGATAACCTCGCGCTCAGCAACTCTGTGCAATATCCACTTGATGTTGATGATCAACAAGTCGAACAGTCATCACTGCCCGCCGATATAGTGGTGGACTCTAGTGGAATTAATGGGCTCTTTGACAATCGAAGCAGATCTCCTGTTTTGGAAAACATGGTCGAAACTCATTATGCACCTCTGAGAACAGAACTGTTGCTGGTAATGTTTTTCTTTTGTTTGTTTACTTCCAATGCTTCCGTTACTGATTGATTGAAACAACAAAAATTTCGATCTTGTTTGCTATTTTTTGATAATTAGCGGTCTAACCGTCTAACAATTTGAACAGCTAAGATTTGTCATTTATTCTTGTCAGTTCTTAGTCATTTGTAATGGTAATTAATATAATAGTAGCTATTTGTTAGGTTCACCGACTCGTGTCCCTTTTGGATGAAGCGCATGCTGAGAATAGTTTCGCAAACAGGCATACACCCATTGTCATCACGGTTAGTTTGTTTTCAAATTAGTTGTTCTTTTCCTGGACTAGACTAAAAACTAAAAACGTATGTTCCTTATCCGCTGCACCTTATGTATGGTTCTTCTACGTTGGAGATTATTTATATTGTGTACTTATGCTTGTAGACATGTGTAAGATAAAATTAGGTTTGTCTCAGGTTTCAGGTTACTATTCGGTCTCTGAAAGACGTTGAAGGGGAAAAGGACCGCACAACTGCCGTTAACGATGTTGTGAACGTTGTTGAGAGATTAGCGGATGCCGTTCAGACTACATTTAACCGCCGAGCAATCTTTGAAGTGATTTGTATTCCAGTTCGCCAGACCAGGTGGGTCATTTCTCATTTCAGCCCTTTCATCTAGATCTATTCAAAAACTAAATTTCATCATGGCAAAGTATTCTTGACGATGTGGGAAACGAATCCCTTGATCGTTGTCGTAGTTGAGAAATGATAACTATTATTCTATTTAGGTCGGTTACAGACGATACAAACGCCACTGGTGTGTCGATGTCAGTGATGGACTATCGACGAAAGTATAACGTTTCCATTCCGGTTTCTCCCGATTATCCTGCCATTTTTGCGATATTTGCCGGTTTGTTTTTATTTATTTCTATGTTCTACTCTTCTCAGGTTCGAAGACCGAGGACCATTTGTTTCACAGATTTTCTGAGTGTAGGTGATTAGTTTGGATTAATGTTAACACTTGTTACTAGTTGTGGTGATATGCTAATTTGTTAGTTGTAGTCTGTAGTCTTGCATCTGGAAATGGGAAAAGCCTTGGAATTGGTTTATTAGGTTACGAATATTGATGTTGCTCGTTTGAGGTGGCTTGATACTTGATAGGTATTACTTTACATTGTCCTCAATTTTAGGTGTTGTGATCATGTTCTCACTAACTGTGATCTACGTGGTTGTTGGCATGCTTAACGTGGACCATACCAAAGGATCCCTGGTCTATAAACTGGCTTATCAGCGTCTTAAAAAGGATTAGGACTTAAGGGAGAATGCTGCTTTTGCTTTACGGTAGACGTACCAGGTTCATGTAGTTTGATTTGAGTTATACCATGTGCAGGTAAGTGCTTTTGTTCAATTTGTGTGCATTTTGTATGTATCGTATCCCTGGGGTGGTTTATTCATTCGTAGCGCTCATTGTTCATCTAATAATATCTTTTCTGTATATTTTTTTAATATGAGCGATTGTGAAAGAGCTTTAATTTAGCTAGAAATATTTGAGCTTGAGCTTTGAACTGAACTTTAGTATTATTGATTGCATGAGCATGATATATTAATTTTATGATCTCCTTTTGTTAATTAATACTGTTGACGGTTATTTTCCTTCTCCTCTTTTCGATTGTGTCATTTTTATTGCATAATTAATTATTAGCGCGCATTTTTCTCGCCTTCAACTTTATTGTTTTTGATGACTATGTGAACTTCTTGATGTACTCTTATTCTATTATTTTATTGTATTAAACTACGCGATTTCGCTAACCAACTATTTGTTTGTTTATAAACCCTGTTTCTTTCAGATTACATGAGAGGCTCGTCGGTTATTCTGAATCTAAATATTCTTATTTTGAAGACTTCCAAGTCTTCTTTGAAAGGAGTGCGTTTCATTCAGTCAACAGCTGCGACCAGTTCCAGATTTGGCAAGAATGCTGTGAGTTTTTGTTCGTCTTACGATTGAGTAGAGTACTCTTGTATATTCTTATTGTTTATGTGCTTAGTGCTTTTCATGTGCCGTCCGGGATTAACTAGCACTAGCATAGTCGAAAAATACTATACTCATTTTAATGTCGCTTGCTTATCGTTCTCAAATTTGTCATTGTCACATTTGTCGTTTATACTTGTCACTGTCATAAGAAGATCGCATAGAATAATTGCGCTGCAAGTAATATTTTTATTTTTATTATTGCAGTCTAGTGGTAGTGGCGGGGATCTTGAGCAAGGAAATACTACTTCCAGTGGCCTTAGAAAGAGCCCCTTTGATGTAGGGGAATGGGGACTCCGAGCTGAAGTGGAGCCGGTCACGAAAATTACGTACGTAAGTCGTCTCATGTTTCTGATTACGATGTTCATCTTTTTTTTCATCTAGTCGGAGTAAGTAGTCTATGGTTGGTTAGAATAGAATGCTCAGACGGATAAGCTCATCCAAGTAGCTCACTTCGGACCATACATATCTTATAATATAATATTGAAACATTCTATTGTGGGCTTATGTTTGACAATCTCTTTTTTGTTACAATTTCAGACAACGCTTCAAGCGCATTCCCAGACTTTGGCAAAAAGATGAACAAGCCTTTGGTGTTGCCGAAATTGATTTAATTGGAGGCCTAACAGAGGTAGTTCTTTATTGCCTTTTTGTTTAAAGTTTGGTACCTATCTATTAAGAGCTCATGTTATTTATGCGTTTGACAGTGTTTAGGTATTTGTCACCGCCACCTTGGCATTCTTGACGTATGTGGTTCCCATAGTTTTTATTGACTTTTCCTGTTTTATGCTGATCTTCGGCCGGAGCGTGCCTTTGCCATGTTGTTGACGTCATCCATTGGTTTTGGCGGTGCTGCCAAGTATTTATACAATTCGCTCAGGGTAAGTTTCTTTTTTTTGGGCATGTTCGGATGTTCGAATGCTTAAATATTGATTCTGATTTTATATTCGAGGCCTTATTATATTGACTATCTGCGTTGGAGTTTGTTGTTTACCTTTTGGTTACCGTTACATTTACTTTGAATATGTGATATTTTGGTTTATGATTTCGGAATGATTTATGTTCAGACAACGGCTTACTATCTTGGCTACAAGGATACTGGTATCTTTCACGCGCCAACGGTGGTCGCTGGCACGAAAAAGGCTTTTGAGGTTATTAGTCAAGCAGCGTACGAGGTTGGTTGTTGGTTTATTTGTCATTTGTTGTTGGACGTTGTTCTCTTTCTCTAGAATGAAGAAGAAGTTCGTGCTCATCAGTTCATTTAGTTGACACCGCATCCGCATGGTCGTTTAAGGCACCTGCGAACATTGGGTGACATATCACCGGTGCCCCAGTGCATATGATAAGGGCGGTAAATAGTAAAATACGGTTGGGTTACATGTAATTATCTTGCAAATTAATATCTTACGTTGATACGGGGTAGTGACTGGTTCGTAATGATACCTTTTAAGCTTATCACCCTCCATGCATATCACCACTATTGGTTGTTTGTGTGCGTATATTATATTATCTCTTAAATTCAGGATAATTTGAAATCCCTTGTCACTGGAGGTATTTGCTCGCTGGAAACGGTTTGCCGTTTTGCAGGAGCTGGTTTGTCAATTTACTGTTTTTTGGTTAGGTTCGAATTTTGTGACGAAAGAAGAAAGAAGTTTTAATGTTCTCTAAAAATATGTTTTGATCGGCGGTTTTTGCTTATTTCAGTACAAATTTCTAGTTCTTTCTTTACTATAAGTATTAACCCGATTTTTTGGTGATTGCCAGTTTGCAATTGCATTACGTTTTACTTCAAATTCTTCGTATTCAGGACGCCGCATGTCCAGACGACAGCGCGATTTATTTAATTTGACTGAAGAAGATGTGTTTGCAATTGCTCCCGGAGTATTGGGTAAGCTGGTTATTCAGCTTGATTTCCATTTCCATATTTGGTAAGAAATTCAGTGGTTATCTTTACTTGGTAGTTGGCAAGTTTGCTTTTCATTTCACTTTTTCGTTGTCATAATTGTATTTGTATGTTGCATCAATTTCTCTACTATGCATTTGTATTGTACACATTATCGATGTGTAATCGGTACACAATTCAGGACCATTCCAAAATGTCCAACGAAGAGTGAATGGGGAAGGAAAGTATGTGACATACAGTGTTTTGGCTTGTGCGCTGTATAAGAAGAAGTTACTGTATGATGCGGTAAGTCTACGTAGGGAATAAATTAAGTCCGCATCTCAAAATTTTGGGGAGGTGATTTAGACTAATTTGCATATAATGCATTAGAAATCGGGAGGTGATTTAGACTAATTTGCATACAATGCATTAGAGATAGGGAGGTGATTTAGACTCATTTGCATACAATGCATTAGAGATAGGGAGGTGATCGTCCGCATTTGGCGGGGTGTTTTATGCCATGGTCTACGTCTGCCTTTTTTTTATTTGTGTATACAGCACCACAGCGTTTTATTGTGGAATGGGACTTGACCTTTCGCACTGCATCTTGGTCGTCTGCGTTAAGTGTATAGTATTACTTTCCAGATACACATATTTGTGTTTTTGAAGAATCTGTGGTTTAATATAGATTTTTTTCTATTTGACAATGCCAATGTATGAGGAGATAGCTGTAATATGTAATATGCGGCGTTTTCTGAAACAAAGTCGGATTGTCATCGTCATCCAAAACCTGGTTTTTTAGGCTCCATCCAATTTTTTTTTGTACTAGTAATTTGTTATTTAACTATAATTTTAGGTGAAAGACGTCCCACTCGTAGAGGGAGATGAAGTAAAGAATGCCGAGCAATTGCCTATGCCGGAAGGATACGGGTTTACTTCGCCTCGGATAATCTTTGGTTATTTAACATTTGGAAATAAGATTATCGGAAATAAGAAATTGGACCCAGAGGTTGGCCTTTTCGACTTTCAATATTTGATGTTCTAATGTTTTTGTTCTCATGAATGGGTTATATGTTAACACCTTAGTAGTGATTGAGGTTAGGTTAGGTTAGGAAGGGGTTTATTTTCATGGTGTTGTTCATATGCAGTGTTCATTATATGTTTTCCATTTGAGCCATTGTGTGAGAACTGAGAACTTTAGTATTGTTGGGTGCCTTGTCTGTCATTTACTTGTGTGATCTCGCTTTGCTAAATTGACGGTTTTTTTACGGGCGATTGTTGTGTCATTTTCATTTCATTTCTTCTTCTTCAGTAATAATTTTCGCGTTTGTACGTGTTTGTTTCGTGAACTACTTTCATATTATTGACTTAACTACATTCTTTGCTTTGGTTTGTCATTGTGTTAAACTACGCGATTTCGCTATCCGCCCGCGCCCACTATCACATTTAATAAACCATGTTGCTTTCAGATTAGATGAGAGGCTCGTCGGTTATTCTGAATCTAAATATTCTTATTTTGAAGACTTCCAAGTCTTCTTTAAATGGCGCGCGTTTCATTCAGTCAACAGCTGCGACCAGTTCCAGATTTGGCGAAAAGGTAGAGAGTTTATTTTTGTTCGTCTTACGATAGAGTACGCTTGTAGAGTCTTGTTCTTGTCTTATTGTTTCTGTTATTTCCATCTGCTTCGGCTGTACTATGATGTAATAAGAATTATTTATTACATAAAGAAGAAAAGTATTCTATACTCTATCTTACTTGCACTTGTCGTTCTCATATTTGACATTGTAATCACTAAGAAGATACACATAACAATAATTGTAATATTCTTGTTATTATTATTGCAGACTGAACAAGCGAATACTTCCCATGGCCCTAGAAAAAGCCCTTTGGATCTAGGGGAATGGGGACTCCGAGGTGAATTGGAACCGTTCTTAAAAATTACGTACGTAAGTCGTTTCATGATGCTGATTCGATGTTCATCTTTGTTCATTTAGCCGGAGTAAATAGTATGCAATCAGAAGGCTCAGGTGTAATAGGTCCTTCTCAGTACTCCAAATAGTTAACTTCGGACCGTACCTCCGTACATATGATGTATGCTAAAGTGAATGCAAATAATTTGGTAATGGGTGACCGTGACGGTAGTGCCGGTAGCGGTGTGGTTAACGCACTGGACCGGTAATACAAAGACTCTTGGTTCGACAGCCGAGTTCTCGCTCGTCCAATACCCCAATTTTTCGAGCACAATCAAAATACATATATAACTACTGAACCGTTCTATTGTGCGAAGATGTTTGCGAATACTTTTTTATATTTTATTTCAATTTCAGGCAACGCTTCAGGCGAGACTCGTACCTTTGGGAAGACGATGAACAAGCCTTTGTTGTTGGCGAACCCGATTTAGTTCGACGCCTAACAGAGGTATTTATTTATTTTGCCCTTTTTATGTACACCTATTTACTAAGTTCTCATGCCCATCTGTATGTTTGTCAAAGTTTATATATTTGTCACCGGATTTTCTTGTGCATTGGCATTCTTGGCGTATGTGGTTCCCATCATAACCTACCCAGTTGTTCCACAGTTAGCAGGTTATGAAGACCTACTATTAAATCGGGTAGATTCGCCGACAGAGGCAACCCGGTCCTGCTCGTGTGAACCGACAAACCGTGTGTGTGCTAGGGTGAATCGGTTGTGTGGTTGCGAAAAAGGGTGCGTGTAGCTCAGCCGGTGAGTGCTTGTCGAGTAGACAAGTGACGCGGGTTCGAGTCCGCTCACGCCATTTTTCGCACAACGCACAAGACACAATATTACCCTTGTGGAGCCAGTGAAGGCTTACTCCAGGGTATAATTCGTTGCGTTGGATCTAAAAGCGCTATCTATGTTTCACGTGAATAGATGATACCTTTGTAAGTTGGTTTCCGGAGATGTTCGAAAACCTATTCAGAATAGGAGATATGAAATTTACATGTAACTTTAGATTGTAGGGGTTTCCGGACATAGCCGGACCAAACCGTATACTATCGATGCGTCATTGTACGCAATGGATTATGCCCGGTGGCCATCCTCTGTTGGATTGATCGGTGCTGCCAAGTATTTATACAAGTCGCACAAGGTAAGTGCCCTTCCTTTTTGAGAATGTTAGGATGCTCTTCTTAAATACTGGTTCTGATGTCTTATGTTCGAGCACTGATTATATTCTCTTATACTCTCTCTCTCAATTGGAGTCGCTTGTTTACCTTTTGGTTTGGTTGACTTGTAGTTTTGTAGTGTATGTTATAGCTTATAGGTTGATGTGTTTGTAGGTATGTGTTTGAATAATATAATTATTTTTTATTTTTAGACGAAGGTGTACTATTTTGGCCTCAAGGATTCGGGTGTCTTTCATGCGCCAACGGTGGTGGCTGGCGCGAAAAAGGCGTTTGAAGTTATTAGTCAAGCAGCGTACCAGGTGGGCTTATTTGTAATTTGTTGTTGGATTTTGGCTGCTAGTGTGAAGTCTGAGCAACACGCAGACATGTGTAGAGGATATACGACGTGCGCGGTTCACTTACAATTAGTTGACACTTGACACCGCGTGCCCGCTACAATTAGTTACCACTTGACACAGCGTGCCCGCATAGCGCCTGCGGATAGTGCGGGCATCGTGTGAGCGTGTCACAGTGCCCTAATGCATATGATAAGGGCGGTAAATAGTAAATATGGTTGGGTTACGAAATTGTAATTATCTTGCAAACTTTCTAGCATTTCTTCCTAACTGTTCCTTTTGAGCGAGCATGGGCGCGGCGGGGTAGGAACTGGTTCGTACGTTTATTCCCATTCAGATTCAGCATATCACCCTCCATGCATATCACCACCTATTAGTCTATTAGTTGTTTGTATGCGAGTAGTATATTAGCTCTTAAATTCAGGATAATTTGGATTCGCTCGTCTCTAGTGACATTTGCTCGCCGGAATTGGCGTACTCTTTTGCAGGAGCTGGTTTGTCGATTTACATTTTTTTGTGGCGATTTCCGAAAAGACGAAAGATGTTTTAGTGTCCTCTAACATTTTTTTGGTGATCGTATCACTTTTTCAGTACAAATTTATAGTGTTTTTGGAGTTTGCAAGTTTGCATTGCACAATTGCGCTATTACGCATACTTCAACTTCTCCGTATTCAGGAAGTTCCATGTCCCGACGACAACTCGATTTGTTTAATTTAACCGAGGAAGATATTTTTGCAATTGCTCCCGGAGTATTGGGTAACTAGCACATCCATCCTTGAGCCTGGTTTTCTTTTCCATATTTGGTATTTCATCATTTCATCTAAGAAGTGATTCGGTGATTTTATTTTCACTTCGTTGCCGGCAGGTTTGTTGTCTGAACTTTTTCTTGTTATAGTTGTGTATTACATCGGTTTGTCTACGAATCGGTCTTGTCCGCATTATCCATATGTAATCGGTACACAATTCAGGACCGTTTCAATATGTGCAGCAAGTAGTGAAAGGGAAAGAAAAATACGCGACATACAGTGTTTTGACGTGTGCGCTGTATAAGAAGAAGTTACTGTATGATGCGGTAAGTTTTCTCTTTGTTCTGTTTTATTTGTGTATACACGTTTTATTATGGACGGGTCAGACTGACTTTTTGGCATTGTATCATTTTTCTGGGTCATCTTCGTTTAGTGTATTTGTGTATTACTTGTTTTCGAGAAAAACTATGAACTTGTTTTCTAACAGGTTTGTTATATTTGAAAATGTAGTATAGGTAATCTGCCGCGTGTGGTGTTTCATCAAGAAGTATCCATTGTTAAACAGAGGCTGAGTTTCATCCAAAAGTTCAAAACCTCCTTTTTTTTAGTTTCCAGCCTATTTTGCTTTCGCTAGTAATGAGTAATTTGACTATAATTTCAGGTGAAAAACGTTCCACTTCTGGGAGATGAAGTAAAAAATGCCGAGCAATTGCCTATGCCAAAAGGGTACGGGTTTACTTCGCCTCGGATGATCTTTGGTTATTTAACATTTGGAAATAAGGTTATCGGAAATCAGAAATTGGACCCCGAGGTTGGCCTTTTCAACTTTCAGTACTTGGTGTCCTAAGTTCTACTGATTTGTTTTGTCCTGGATGGGCTATATTATTCCCATGCCAGTTGAATTCCGATTGAGTTTTGAGTTAAGGGAGAGTTTATTCGTTTATTGTCACCGTGTTCGTTCAAGTATAACTTATTTTGCGTTTTGCCTACGTGTACGGGTTTTTCTGTATAGTAAGTGTTTGTGTTTACTTACCCAGATTTCCTGAATACTGAGCATGAGCAGAATGTAGTTGTTTATTATATGTCCAACTTACACTAGAGTGTGTGTGGATATTCACTGTTTGTTTGTTTGGTAGGTTACTTGAAATGTTGTAGGTGATTATTGTTCTTGTCTTCCTTCGTCTTGTATTTATTTTGTTAAGTTTTTGTTTTGTTCCCTCATGTCTTCCTTCGTCTTCGTCTATTTATTTCGTTGTACACTTATTTTTATACTTATTTTGTATGGCAGTACGCTCGTCGCTTATATATCGCGGTTCACAGGTTCACAGTTGACGGTTTTTTCCCGGGTCCTGTTTTCGATTGTGTCGTTTTCATTTCTTGTTTTCATTAATACTTCATATCTGCATCATGTTCGCGTTTTTTTGCATATTGTTTCGAGAACTACTCTTCTATTGTCTATTGTTGATTTAACATCATTCGTTGATTTGCTTTGTTTCTTTGTTATTGTGTTAAACTACGCGATTTCGCTATCCGCCCACTATTTGTTAATTATTTCAATAAACCGTGTTGCTTTCAGATTACATGAGAGGCTCGTCAGTTATTCAGAATCTAAATATTCTTATTTTGAAGACTTCCAAGTCTTCTTTAAATGGCGTGCGTTTCATTCAGTCAACAGCTGCGACCAGTTCCAGATTTGGCAAGAATGCTGTGAGTTTCCCTTACATTTTGTATTTTGTTCGGTTTTGCAGTCATGTGATTATCCGTTTTATTGTTTCTCCTGGAAAGAACTGCAGGGACATATTCGCGGGCCTTGAGGACGTTCCTAGCTTTAAGCGAAATACTGGTCGGTTTTTGAAACACATCGAATACACCAGCATTCTTATGCAGCATATGCAAATGAACATATATTAGAATAAACATTCGAGCAAGTCAGCATAAATACGTAAGGATTCAGTTGTCCACGATGCAATTTTCACAATCCGGCCGGTATTTCGCTTTAGCTTTAACCCTTTTATCTTAGCCTTGAGCCTGCTGGTGCAGAAGCACATTTCACCTGTTATTATTTTCTACTTTATACTGTGACTGTACTGTACCCATCCGTGGGTTTGCATTTCTATCGTGATTTTAGACAAGTGGCAGTGATGGGGATCATGAGCAGGGAAATACTTCCCATGGCCCTGAGAAGAGCCCCTTTGATGTAGGGGAATGGGGACTCCGAGCTGAAGTCGAGCCGGTCACCAAAATTACGTACGTAAGTCGTTTCATCGTTTCATGTTGCTAGTTTTTGTATGTTTCTATGTGGAATTCATAATAATAATAGTTTATTACACCACAAACGTGCGCACAAACATACATAATTAAGACAATAAATACAGTTAAGACAGAAAAAAACGGTAATAAGGAACATAAGGTGCGTACATGAATTTGTGTTTATTCGTTCATTTTACCGTGTTGTGTGCTCGTTCATGTCCTCAGGTACGGTTGGGTTTTAAGTATATATTCCATGGGCCCGTATATTGGGCTTTTTTCAATTGCAGTTAAAATGTAGTGGAGCTTTATGTTTGTATTTCAGACAACGATTCAAGCGCGATCCAAGTCTTTGGCAGAAAGATGAGCAAGCATTCGGAGTTGCTGAACATGATTTGGTTGGACGTGTACTAACCCAGGTACTTATAGATTACTTTGCTCTTTTCTTTAATATGTTTGGTCTCTTGGCTGAGTATATTACAGCGAAATACGGGCCAATTTTTGAAACGCATCGAGTACTCCCTGCTTTCCTATGCTTCATATGCAAATGAGCAAAAAATAGACCCCTTTTAGCATAACTGCATAAGAATGCTGATACTTGAGATGCGTTTCAAAAACCGGCTGGTATTTCGCTTTAAGAGTATGTATTAAGTATGTATTATAAGCTCATGCTCATTTAATATGTTGACTGTGTGTCTCTATATTTGTCACGGATTTTCTTTGGCGGATTAAGCGGGAAGCGGAAGTATTAAGTATCGTAATGGTTCCTATAGCCTTGTTATTGACTTTCCCTGTTTTATGCGGACCTTCGGCCGGAGCGTGCCTTTGCTATGTTGCTTCCGTCCTCCATTGGATTGGTCGCTGCTGCTAAGTATTTATACAAGTCGTTCAGGGTAAGTTTCTATGGTCTTTTTGAAATTTATGTTTTTTTTTCCGCGGCAGTTCTTTAATTCTGATGTGATGCTTCATGCTTTGCTATAAAGTAAGAAGTAGCTCTCGTACTGGGTAGTGGGTAAATGTTGACGTTTTACAATTACAATGTGTTTTTACAATGTGGTTGTTACAATGTTTTTTGTTGTAGTTTAACTTTGGGTAGGTGGCTTTATATGATGTACATGTATGACTTTATGATTGTCGTGTTGAACTTAGCAATTTTATATTCAGACAAAGGTGTACTATGTTGGTTACAAGGACACTGGTATCTTCCACGCTCCAACTGTAGTGGCTGGCGCAAAGAAGGCATTTGAAGTGATTAGTCAAGCAGCTTACGAGGTCAGTTTATTTCTGTTTTTTTTTTTGATTTTAGCAACAAGCATCTATTACGGATTTGTTTTTTCTTTGTAGTTTTTGTAGTATACATACCTATGCGCGATTTATGTGAGCATATCACCAGTTACATATGAGAACGGTGTAAATAAGTTTGCAGTGTTGTGGTAACCGTCGTAACTTGCCCTTCCATTTTCTTCATACTAAGCATACTCAATAATTCTAGCTTGCTGACTGCAAACTCGAGCTGTTTTCTATTTTCCAGTGAATCTAGTGTTTACTTGCTTACACTTACAATATACGAGCTTTGACATGCTATATACCATATCACCATCAGAGCACATCATAACTATTGGTTATTATTATTATTGTGCTGGAAATTATTGCCACTCATACTCATGTTTAGGATAATTTGGATTCACTTGTAACCGGTGGAATTTGTTCGCAGGAAATGGCGGATCGTTTTGCAAAAGCTGGTTTGTGAACTTACTTTTTTTTTGAAATTTTAATTTGGGTTGAAATATGAATTGTGTAAGGGAGTTTATCGGTCGCATGTTATGGCTTTCGTGTATTTTCTCGCGCTTGTAGTCATTAGTAGGTTTTTTTTATTCACATCCGCCGCGCCGCTTTTAAAAAGACGATTTCGAGATCTGTCAAGCTATTTTCTGCTAACTGATCTTTTGCGCGGTAAAACTTATTAGTGACTCTTAATACCTTTTTATACCCAAAGCGTGTACTAGAACATGTGCTAACTGTATATGTTATATTTTTCCTTTGCCTACTGACTTTATGCATCCATTCAGGAAGCCACATGTCCCGGCGACAACGCGATTTGTTTAATTTGACCGAAGAAGATGTTTTTGGAATTGCTCCCGGCGTTTTGGGTTAGTTTAACATCCTGTTTTTTTTATTGCATCATTTTGTCTTAAGTTGAGGTTTACATGCTTTTATTTGTTCTGCTAGATTACTTTTATTATGACTTTTATTGTTAATTTTGTAAGGTTGTATGTATTTTGCATCACAGCATAGATTACTTGTGGATTTATGTCTTCGTGCGGTATCCATATGTTATGTGGTCGGTGTAAAAAAATACAGTTCAGGTCCATTTCAAAATGTGCAGCAAAGAGTGAAGGGGGAGGGAATGTACGTGACATACAGTGTTTTGACGTGTGCGCTGTATAAGAAGAAGTTACTTTATGATGCGGTAAGTGTAACTTTTCTTTTTGGTAATTTTTTTTATTTGTGTGTACGTACATTTAAAGAACTGTGTTTTAACAGGTTTGATAGATGCAAGATGCTTTGTTTGTCGTTTCTAAGTGTAATATGTAAGCACAATCTGAATTTCATACAAGACCTCATTTTTTTGTTTCCAATTTCCAGCCTAATTCCGTTAAGTTTTCACTAATAATTAAAATGTATTTTCAGGTGAAAGACGTTCCACTCCTAGAGGGAGATGAAGTAGAGAATGCCGAGCAATTGCCTATGCCCAAAGGGTACGGGTTTACTTCGCCTCGGATAATCTTTGGTTATTTAACGTTTGGAAATAAGATTGTCGGAAATAAGAAGTTGGACCCAGAGGTTGGCCTTTTCGACTTTCAGTACTTGGTTTTCTAACCGCAACGTAACGTACTTTTACGTCTTTTTCATCGAAACATGAATTGCCCTCTCTATTGTCCACATGAATTGTATTGTGACTGCTTTTTGTTTTGAATCTTTGTTAGCATAAGAGTTCTTCTTTTTCGATTCGAAATATTCACTATGATTATAAGTGAGCGAAAATTATGGAACACTGAATTTCCTTTTGATTTATGTATATTGTGTATTTACTCGTTGTTTATCTTATGCTGTTATGTATGGATGATGGATGTTTGAGGTATTTGTATGTTAGCAGTGCTTTTGTATGTATGTGTTAGTTGAAATATTACAGTTTACTAGAGTTTATTGCTCGTATATATAACTCGACTCGTTTACTAGCTGAGGACCTGGTTAGGGGGGTCAAGTTTCGATTTTTGGGGCTCACACGCGCCTTATTCTTCTTGTACAAATAAATTATTTTATTAAGCTATTCATTTATTTTGTATCAGATGACAATGACGCTCATCGCTTCTATACCGCGGTTCATAGTTTCTGACATCTTTAAGTATATTACGGCTCGTTACAGTATATTACGCATACGCATCTTTCCATTACTCCCGTCTTGTGCTTTTGTGTTATTTTGTATACAATGTTTAAACTTGACTTTTTTTTTGTAATTTATTATTACGCTCGTTTCGAGCATGCTTCACTATATCAGCGATTAGTATTGCTTGAATTCATAGGTCGATTTGGAATATTTGTTCGATCAGTTTTTGACAACGTTGGAGACTTGGAGATTGTTTCTTCATCATTGTGAGTGTTCAAATATCAATAACCTATTATCCGTTGTTTGTAAAGTTTGAAGTAATTTCAGTTGCTGAATGAAGTCCCGTGTCTGCTCTCTATTTCCATCGGTATCACGGTTATATGCACCGCTTTCGCAAGGAACCCCTTTGCTCCCAGGTAGTTTTTGAATATTAGTCTAATATATGTTTTGATTTTTGAGTCTGTCCTCATTTTCTAGGTATTTATTGTCAAAAATCTATGAATGTCAAGCAGGATCCATTATGAAGTACTGAATTAGTCGTTGTATTGAGTTTTGTACGTGGTTTGTGAATCGTATTCAGAGACCATATTCACCACTCCCATTTCCTTGGGGAAATATTCCCTGGGGACAGAAAATAGCATTCTAATGTGAGACACGCGAAGAAAAAGACGGGGAATTCCCCATGGGGAATTGCGTGGTGTATATGACCTCAGGAAAAGTGCATTCCCTTGTTCCGTACTCTATGTAATGTGTGTCCGACCGGCTCAGAACGAACATAGAGGATTTGAGTGTAATGCAATGCAGTCGTAGTGAGCCATTGAGCAGTTTTCAAAACCGTCTGTCATACTGAGGCCGTATTCACCAACACGCAGGGAGCCCTCCCTGGTCTTCCCAGGGAGCTAAAGTGTGCATAGAGAGTGCGAGGGTAGACGAGGTTCAGAGCGCCCGTGAGCCTAGGGAGGGCTCCCTGTGTGTTGGTGAATACGGCGTCAGGTTATGATTTATGGGCATCAAGCAGTGTATGGACTTATTTTTTTAGCTCAGTCTCAACAACGTCGGAACTCTACACATTCCAAAGAGTCTGCGCTGAAACAACTTACACAGAACCGCAATGAGATATATTATCTGAAAAAGATATGGTCGGTTTAAGTTTTGTTTGCTGACTAATTGTGTATAACTTAAGCGTCCAGTTGAAAGTTGAGCCATGATAAAATGCTGTAAAGATATTGACAAATGAAAAAGAAATTCAATACGAGTAAATGTTTCTGGATACCAATTTAGAAAATTGCTCAATAGAGTATAACTTTGTGTGTGACCGTGCTCGACCCTAGTCCAGCCCAGAGACCATATTCACCACTCAATTCCCCGTGGGGAATTCCCCGTCTTTTTCTCTGCGTCGCTCACATTAGAATGCTATTTTCTGTCCCCAGGGAGTAATTCCCCGAGGGAATTGGAGTGGTGAGTATGGCCTCAGGACTCAGCGAGGGCTATGAATAAAGCTTTCGAAATCACTAATAAACTGTTAGTTATTAATTGTGTTCATTTTTCAGGGAACGTGCTCCGCTTCGCAACGAGTACTTTAAAGAGCAAGGACCGTTCAATATATCGAGAGATCCCGTGGAGAAAGACAGACGCTACTTTGAGGTTTTTCATTGTTTGGAAATATCGCTTTTATTATTATGTTTGTTTGTCTTAGCGTCCTACACCTAGTGTGTAATTAGTTTTGTGTCTTGCTCTATACGTATATGGTATATGTTTCAGTCTGTCATAATAAACATTAATGAAAGTAGCTAAAGCTAATCGTTCCACTATCCTGTAATTAACATTAATGAAAGTAGGTAATAGATCAGCTAGCTTTGTTATGTATAATATTATCGGGTTCTGTTTCCAGCACTTGGGACTCCGTGCGGCTGGTCTAACATATTCTGCTTATGCATTCAATCCGGTCTACGCATTTCTGGAAGTATTTGAATATGCCGTGGTGAGTTCCTTCATGTTTTGTTTGGTATGCGAATTGCTTGTTCTGATTGAGCTTGAACTGAAACACTGATTGGCGGAATCTCGCATAGGCGCCGGGGCGCCGCACATGTGCAATTACTGCTGTTGCACGTGCGGCACACTGCAGAAGCTGCGGCAGGCATGCCGCAAGGATACGAGCTGGAATCGCTTGATTTCAACTGTTTATTTATTTTAGACGTATTTCCTCGAGTATTTCGGATTGAAGTGGTTGGACAAGGAGGATGTTCTGCCTTCAACGGCCAGTGACCTTATCGAAGGCGGACAATTTGTAGCATTGAAGGTGATAGAGGCCTGTCGGAAGGTTAGTTTTATTTTTGTTTGAAACTCTTGAGTCGATCTCGGTGATATGCTAATTTGCGGGCAGTCTCCTAGCAGCTGATGTCAGTGATGATGTCCACCTTTGCCTTTTGTAAGGAAAAAGAAAGACCATTTACGAGCAGATTTGCTTGTATATAAAACTTCCCTGTTAGTCGACTGCTGGTCGAATATCTCAGCGGTCTACAGTGTCACATGAAAGTGAAGCAAAGAGGGAAGGAGTAGGAGGGATAAGGTACTCTCAGCTATGAATTTCTAAATTTGTATGTCTCTTCAGCGTAATTTACGATTGCTGGCGCCCTTCTGTGCTGACCCAAGTATCCTCACCGAACTTCAACAACAGATCAATAAATTGACGGAAAAGCAAAGACTGGTGTTTACTGTAAGTTGCTTTGGATTTGGAATGACTGTTCTACTATGGTATCTCTCTCTCCCTCTCTCTATCTCTCTATCTCTCTATCTCTCTATCTCTCTGTCTATTTCTCTATCTCTTCATGGTTGACTGAAGTATCTTCACTATAGTTAACAATCGCTTTGTTTTAGGCCACATCAGATGACTTCGCTGGCTCCTGTGGTGGTTTAATACTAAAGGCTAATGGTCTTCCCACTTCACCCCGAGGTGTGCGAGATTTACTGTAATTTTTGATACCAGTTTTAGCGGTTAACCTAGCCCTATTACAGTATTTTGCTAGCGCACGAGTACTGGAAATTCATTTTCTAACTTCAAGTATCGTTCATATTATAGCATTCAGGTTTGACATTAATTCAAAAGCATAAAAGATTGATTTCAGTGAATCCTGGCCGTCTCATACATCGGATATATTTCACGGCGAAGAGCGCTGTCGGAACTAAAAGTGATGCTCTTATGCCCGTATTCACAGTCAGACTCTGTCTAATCCACAAGAAGAATGAACTACTTAAAAAGGTTGGAATTTGATTGTTGTTAGGTTTAGTGTGGTCTGAATCTGAAGTTCTGCGGCCATATTCACTACACCGATTCCCTCGGCGAATGCTTCCTGGGCACATAAAATAGCATTCTAACACAAAACACGCAGAGAAAAAGACGGGGGAATTCCCCTGTTCCTCATGGGGAAATGAGTGTTGAACTTGACCGCTGAAGTGAAAGTATGATAGTGTACATGTACGTATTTACAAACTGAATAACTACGACTGTTCATCTGCTTCGTGCTGATTGATTGCTTGATTGATAGGTTACTCGCTAATTACTGAGCATACTCTCATAATAGTTTTTTCTAATTGCGTTTTCCTTCAGATTAAGTCGTTCCCAAGTGCTCAGGGAACTCAACGGTATTTGGTACCGATGCCAACTGGTTATGGATTCAGGACAACGAGGTAAGAAGGATTATTTATTCTCATTTTCTAGAGTGTAGTTTACATCCATGCTATATGAATGTGATGCGTCCAAGCCTTTATTGAGGATGGAGTCAAGGATTAAAGGATCACAGTCACTTCAAATTCGTATTTTTACTTCAATTATCCATAAACATAAAAAGGTACATAGAAAAAAACATTTCCAGTGTCAATTTAGTGAAAATTTAACTCAGGGAGAGAAATCACTGCGTATGAGTTTTACTAATATACCGTAGTTTATAATTGCCCGTATTGCGGTTGATAATAAATACCCTGCAGTGATAAACAACACGCCAGGTGCAACACTGCAGGCTGTTTAGTGTCCAAGTACCCCTGGCAATTGCACATATGCTCCGGCGACGGTATTTACCAAAACCCATTCTCATTGATTTCTCCCCCTGAGTTCTCTGTTCTATGTCTTCGTAGTAGCTGCATATTGTTTTATAAATCTTCTTGTATTTAATAAACATCGAATAAAATAGTTGAATTTGAACTGACTGCCTTCCTTTAAAAGGTGCGTACTTGAGCAATTGCAGGTACACCGTCATATCGCTCGATTTTTGTTCAAAAGCCAGCATGAAAAATAACAAGTTGGAGTTTTCACAGCTACAACTCTATGATTTCCATATTAATTCTTTTTGAGATGTTCATTGCTAGTGGCTGGTTTATTATGAATGAATTGCTTATATCTTCACGGTTACACGTTATTGAGACTGTCTGTTGTATGTTGTCATTGTCTTTTATTGCTCGGAGATTGCACTACGGTAGCGGCGGTATGATAGTGTGATAAGCAAGTCATATGATCCTCTTGTTTAATGTTGCGTGTTCCTTTTGATATTTATGCGGTCCATTTCCGTATTAGACGGCTCACCACCATCTCTATTTACATTATGAATGCTGGTTAATTTAGTATAGTTATGTTTACTTACAACTTCTCTGTACGTACAAGAATATTTCAGATTTTGTGGTATTTTTGTGCCTTTAGGCCCTTTTCGTTCCTTATATTACTATACGGGAATGTTTTTTTTTCTTTTGTTAGGAACTTTTTACAGTACGCCCGTGATGTAGGTCTGTGTTATTTTTCACATGATTAGGATAGCCTAGGTTTAGTATATGCGTGTGTTTCATCCGGTATATAAGTCTGATAAAATTTCTGGAGGTTAGTGCTGCCATTTTCCAATTTTATACTAAAGTTAAAATTAATGAGGAAAACAAAACAAAAACTTTTATTTCGCTCATAACGGAAACTATGTACAAACGAATGAACTATTATGAACGTTAGTAACCGAATACGAATACTGGAAGGAAAAAAGTGTAAATGCTAACAACGTGACAAAACAAGCTAGAGGCTGGGCAGCTGTGACCGTAACTAACTACTAACTATTCATTCTCATAAAATGCGTTTTAAAGCAGATTCAGCCGTTGAGGGTTAGGATAACAGATAGATGCGTAGAATACAAGGAAAAACATGACCTTGTTTTATTGTGCCTCCTATATGAGTCCTTATTTATGTACTTATCTGATCCAAGGCTCTACATGATATGATACTACATAAAGCGAATGAAATATATTTACACATATGGTACAAGTGTGGGAAAGAAGGGATTAAAGGGTCAGACCCATAGAAAACACGTAAATAGCGTGGACGTGTAGAAACGGGTCAGTAATCTGCTGGGGCACAGCAATTGCTCGTAGCGTAACTAGATTGATTATATTCTGGTTTTCTACCCGTAGTAGAACTCGGAACCAGAAATAGACAAAATTATGGTAATTTATTGTGATGTACCTTTGTTTCGCTCGGCTGTCCAAATAAGTATATGTGACCACTGTTATGCATCGTTTTTACTCGTAAAAACTTCCCTATAAAGTATGCGCTTGCTTTTTGATTATGTGTTCATAAAGGAACTATGTGATATGGCGAACGTTAGGGCACAAGCCAGTAAATTCTGATTTGTTTGTGAAATAGGAAATAAAAACGTAGACCCCTTACGGTCTATAAGGTATGGCTTAGACCCCCACTAAATCCTTTAACCTCTAATGGAATGCTTGGAAGCCTTCAGGCATTTTCTATCATGAATATGGTATCACCGTACATATACTTCATCGTATAATTACTAGGTATACGGTACAAAAGGCTCTAAATAGGGTCAATTTCAATTCGGGATCTGAGTCCAAAGTTCAAAGTCCATTCTGGCGATCGACTAGCATCAGCTGGCCTTCGGTTCGATCGATATCTGTGACGTCACCCTTAACAGGCTCCAACTCCTTCTTAGCACCGAAGGGAGTGAAGGATAAGAGGACGGGCAGGACGATCAGACCGTGGTAGAGACCTGGTAAGTAGGAGAGGATTAGATGATTAGACAAAGATACAAACTGCAAGTCGAGATTATAGAAAGTGGAAGACGGAATACTGTACTTTCTCAAAACTGGGAAAGACTAACCACATCCGACGACAATAAAGACGGTCTTGGCGAAGCAGACAATTGTGTACGTTTGGATGAAGATCAGTGGTAACATACACAAGAAAGTGGAGATTCCGGCCTGTAAGAATAAGTTATGAAAGAAAACTAGTGTATTATGATTCAGCAGTGGCACATGGCATACGGGCATCGAGCTAATTATCATCTGAAACAAAGTCATCTACCAAGCTCAGAAGTTAGAAACTTTGGGAAACAAGTCGTAAGATTTAGACAACCTATCTATTCAACATGCTTGAATACGATCTGGAAACAAAATGTTGGGACAATTAGCATACCTGCAACATCGGCATTGCCATTTCCGTCAAACTTCTGAACAAACGATCCTCTGCGGAGCCCGTCGCTTGATAATATTGATAGGCGATGTGCGCTGTAAAGCATCAACGTATAAGCTTACAAATTCTAGACCTCATTTCCACGAGAGGATTTGGAAACACTATGCCGATTATGCCATCCGTGACACACTTCGGCTGAATTTTTAGACGAAAGTAAAACCGGATGTTGGCAAACTATGAACATGAAAATACCGTATGAACATCTTGCATACCTGTGTAATCGACACTGAATCCCGTGGCGAGTAGAACGTCGACCTGCATGACAGGGTCCAGATCCACGCCCCACCAACTCAGCAGGCCAATCAAACCTGAACGAGATGTTTTATGAAAACATAATACGATTTTCGCTGTTTTTTTCAGTTCCAACTGACATTTAATTGAAACAGTAATAGGTGAAAACCCGTGAGGTAGATCTTGATTTTTTGACACTAACGACGTTTGCCATAATTTAGTAACACCACGTAATTTGTTTGTTGGCGTGCTGCTTGAGGGATGCCGTCATTTCAACTGGTCTATGATATAATCAGAGCATCTTCCGACTCACAATATAAGATTCAAAAACTTCGTAATTATTCTAAAGAAAACTTACAGAAGCAGATGCTGCTGATAGTGAAAGTGATAATGACGACTCCGATTCTATTCTGGATGAAGAAAAGACACACGCACGCCATGCAAGCCACCTGAAATGTGGATTTGTGAATTGGTACGAACCTGTGCTCCTTTATTCTCGAGCATTGCTTTTAGAAGCTCTATCTCCCGAAGCTCCTCCCACTCCCGAAAATGATAAAGGGAGGAGAAACGACTCCCCGGTGAAGTATAACATTGATGCAAATTCCCCTCTCCCTACCGTAAGACAAATCGATCCAATCAGGTCATCTCTTGTTGTGAGAATAACTGCCAGAACAGAAGAGTCGGCGTCGAAGATGGAGGCGTTGAATTGGGGATACTTCTGGAAAAGTGAATTTTATTGTATTCAAACCGCGGAATCGCAAGATCAAAGGTACCGTAATGTATCTGACAACATTCATAATAGAGGTACTGTAGAGAAGAGAACGCTCGCCTTTGGCAACGATGTGAAAACACGAAATCAAGAAGGTGCCAGAAACATAAGAGTACTATTGCTCTGTTCTTGTATAATAGAGTGAAAAAATTATTTATAACATACTCCTAGTATATCGCGAATCTCTTGTTCGAACAGTGCTCTGTGGGACCACTCGGACATTTTCCGCGCGAATATTGTCATCTGAAACGCGTCCAGCTCGCCTTCGCTGAAAACAACAAACACTAAATTCCAACAATAAGTTGCCTCTCTTGTAATTGCATGACAACAGAGGCCGTATTCACCACTCCGTTTCCCTGCAGGGAATCGCTCCATGGGGACAATTTTCAAAAAATTAATCCCTGGGGAGCGATTCCCCGACAAATTAATGATTCACCATTTTTCCCCATTTCCCCAAATTGCTATCAGGGAGTAGGAAATCTGTCCCCACCTCAGGCTCGGGGTCTAATTATTCCCTGGGCACTTTTTCTAATGTTTACGGTTTTTATTTGATTTTTTCTAATGTTTAATTACGGGAATTTGCCCTATTAAAAGGTTTTTAATTTATAAGAATAATATAGTGCATTATAGACAAAACGGGCTTCAATTTTTACTGTCAAAAATTAACCAAATTTGATTAGGAACTTAGGGCGCGTTCGGGTTGGACCTTTTCGGGGCGTTCGAGTTGGAAGAGCAACCCGAACGCGCCCTTAAACTTGAGCAGGCTATGCGGCTACGCCTCGTACACTATTAGATACTCAATATTGTTTCTTTTATTGGTTGTAAGTGGTTTTCTAAAATTAAATTATACCTGCAAAAAAGTCTCATATTACATTCGCTGAAAACGAGATTACAACTCACGAGTACAAGTAAAAAAAAAATAGAACGGAACACTCCAAACACCTTTTCAAAGATTCAACGCCAGCGCCTCCTTCCTTATTTTCGAAAATGACAAAATGGACGTGGCACTCACTCATGTCTTAGCTCACCAAGAGCACTTATCATTAATTAGGTACGAAGGGGAGACTCACTGTGATACATTCTCCGGTCTGTTAAACTTGATGGTCGGTGGTCTGTGGATCATATCGAGGAAGGGACCGAGGTTGTGAAGAGATAGTTGGTACTCATCAGACGGAGCGAAGAGGAAGAGACGGGCCAAGTCGGTCACCTATTTATTTTTATGATTCGCTAACTTATTAATACAACTAGTAATATCCGCCCAGACGGGGAGCAAAGGCGCCGTTTTGTCGCACACTCTTTTCTGACCACAAGTCCATAAGTGCGCAGCAGACTTCTATCACCTATGCCTATGTAAGCTGTTATGGGACGTGTTGTGGATATACTGTGTTTGCTGCTATGCGCATCTCATAAACACCCCTCATTATTCAACTATTCAACAAACCACCCACAAGATCTGACATCGATCATTGTGAGACATCGAACTTCTGACTAAAGCGTTTGGACTGAAATATTCATACCGTTCTATCGTACTCTTCGTATTGTCGTAGGAAAAGAATCGTTTTGTTGTCAGAGTGGACGAGTGGCAGGTTCTCGAGGGTGTCCACCATTTCATAGAACGAACGGTACTGAAACACAAATACGAACATGCAGTGTTGACAGATAGAAACACAATGCCAATCAAGTAAATAGACGTTCCCGTACGACTTGTGCATGACTGCGGAAAAACTTCTGCACCTGCCGTGCCCCATGCGGCCTTGCATAAAGTTTCTGTGAAATTTATCAAAAAAATTTCCGTGAGCCTGGCCCATAAGTACCTTGCAAAAGCAAATAAAAAATAAAATCAGAAACCTGTTCCGGATCGCTGACTTTCGGTGGATTATTGACAAAGATTTGCAGGGGGAAGAACTCATTGAACACTGGGCTAAAAAATACTACGTTAAAAATCAAGAGATCAAGGTGCTCCGCGAAAAGCTCACAGAATTTTTTTTACAGAAATCCTTTTTACTTGAGACTTGAGACAATGGTGAAGTAAAAAGTAAAGCCATTTTCAAACATCTCAGCAGCCTCTCACGACTAGCTCAACTGTCCAAATAGCATATAAGCAAACACACCCAATTTTGTCCACTGCCTTCACAAGAATTGAGTTGGCCGGGAATGCTTTAGATGGATTGAACGTCGTTCTGAAATCAAAAACTACTATTGCAAAAATCTGCTGTTCCTCTGACAATGTAAAGCCGGTTTGTTATTTAGTCGCAGGTACTACCAATATTGATTTTCTCTATATTACATTGATTGAAAAGGGCGGTTTTTGGAGTGATTATGTGTCGCCTCTCTTGTAAGTTGCCTTGACGAACCCGGCGGCCGTATATCTACGCTACGTTTCTAGGCGCTTATATTAATCCCTAATACCGAAAGACATTGAAGGGAGAACCCCTTGAGAAAAAAGTTCTCCTTAATTTACTTGCACAGAATGTCCGGAATTTCAGAAATATTACTGTGAAAAACGTATTGCGTGAAGCCTCGAACTCTCAGAGTTATTCCAACAGTTCCGCTAGGTACCGTAGTCATCAACGTCAAAATTCGTTTTTATGGTTTATTCCGTTCGTTTGCGTTTTTTCTGTACATAAGAATGGTCAAACGAATAAAGATCATTCCTACGACTCTAAAGAGGCGTTTGCAATACAAGAATGCCCTAAAAGCGAGAGAATTGATTCTGACTACGGTACCTGGCCGAACTCTTTGCCGGGGAATAACTCTGTGAGTTCTAGGCTTCAAGCAATGCCGTTTTCACAGTAATATTTCTGAAATTCCGGACGTTCTTTACAAATAAATTAAGGAAAACTTTATTCTCATGGGCCTCTCCCTTTGATGTGTCGTCTGCATAAATCCCGACCGGTTTCGTAACTTATGTTGGACAACTACATTCACATACGTTGTTTGCAAATGAATATAATTACACTAACAATAGAGCAGTATCGCGCAGTTATTTGTATACACTACCCAACATACGTTTCAAAAAACGGATGCCATGCCGCTTTAAACTAGTTCGCCCATAAACGATGCGGCTCGGCATAAGCTATGCAAACAGTTCTATGAGCTAATATTATTACTGCAATTAGTTCTAAAATCTGGCGTACAAAAACGCTAGGCTAACTGTACCGCTGGTGACGTAGGTATGATTCACAACCGCATTAGTATTACTGTATGTAGTATGCTAGAATCTAACCCTTCTAATAGCAAATATAATATAATACAACAATATGAAACCACTCACTGCACAGTAAAGACGCCGATTGCACAAAATGCGTATAGGGAAATAAGCATTAGCGCTGAGAGAACACGTCCGCAGAGAGAGCACAGGAAGCGAGAGTAGATTCTGATGAACCTTGAAGACTTCGAGGGAGCCATAGAGGTTGGAGCGGGCTGAGGAGAGATATTGATTAGTTCATGTCCATTCTTGAGGTACTGTACTTCTGGATACTGTAGAATGTAGCATGTTATCGTTTTACATTTTACACCCTTCACCGAATGCAGTATTACTACGGTAAGATATTATGAGCTTTAGAAAACGCAAGGCGTACGGTAACTTCCGTACGACAACTACAGGTGAAGGTAAAAGCCTCTAACTCGGTAAGAGATACAGTGAATCTTTTACCTTAACCGCCAAATATTCCTTCTTCTCGCTGTTGGCACAGAGATAAACAATAGGAGCGAGGACACTGAAAAATACACACAAATCAAAGACAGGTCGGATTCAAAAATAAATTTTGGCTGAAATCTGGTAGAATCAGGGGAGCAGAAACTTGTCAAACGATATTGAACTTTAAAGCGAAATACCAGCCGGTTTTTGAAACGCATCTCAAATATCAGCATTCTTATGCAGCTATGCTAAAAGGGGTCTATTGGGGTCTATTTTTTATTCAAATTTATGCTCATTTGCATATGAAGCATAGGAAAGCAGGGAGTACTCGATGCGTTTCAAAAACCGGCCAGTATTTTGCTTTAAACTGTAAATCCACTTACCTGTACGTGATCAAGTAGTCAAATAGCAGTGCGATAGAAGTACACAAGCAGAACAACGACATCTAAATTAAATATTTCAACAAAAGACTGACGCTGCTCTGATTCGCTCCTGGCACTACCGCCGCATCCCAACTATATGCTATTCCTTGTGCTAACACTGCGGCACACATAAGATAGTACACAGTTTTGTCAGTGAAATATAGTTCATTGTGCATACCAAGTGAAAAATATTATACTTATTTCAGAAACTATTTTTGTAATAAAACAATTCCATACCTGAGGCGTGGGTGTCAAGAATCCTACTCCAAACGCAATGATATTCGTGAGTGAAGTGATTGTGATCGAAGGACCAACATCAACGAGAACCTATACAACTGTGGGTGACAATGAAATATTGACAACAATGAACATCTAACATCCATTGATCATGTGATCCTATCTTTATAGATAACAAGTATGTGCGGTTAGTCACCTCTGGCTCAGAACACGACTCCCAACGCTATACTTGCGCGCGCATGTAACACTCATAAGCGAGCGAAACATGAGCAAAAAGCAACCGAAAAATGCCAGTTGACCAGTGGTGATCATTCCCCAATCTTACCTCATTCATATCTCTGCCGCTGGTGCGCCAGGAGTGCGCCACATATGTGCGAAGCAGATTCCCCATGTTCGCGCACACCTGGCGCATTTTTTAGGGCCACGAACGTTTGATATATATATATATATATATATATATATATATATATATATATATATATATATATATATATAATAATTTCTGACCTTCTTCATCCTTTCATCTCTATCTGTGATATGTCTGTAGTGGTGCCACCAGTGTACGAGGATGAAAGCATCGTCAACACCTCAACAAATAAAAAAGTATGTTTCATGAATCTAATTAAATAAAAAGATACACGCCGTCTCTCTTATAGACTTGTGCAGTTACCCAAAATAATTCTGATGGCACTGCTAAAGTGGAACAGCTGGAATACTGATCTCCAAAAATCACTACTCTTATTTCTTACATTCTTCCAACATTACGTTTATGTGGTGCAAAATGAGGACCGTTTATTATTCCTTTCCTAAGAACTAATTAAGATACTAAAAATAATTGACTAATTAAAAAGAGAGTGCTCACCAATTCCTAGAACCAAAAATGGTGTGACACATTGAATGGAGTAAACGGCATATCCCATCCAAGCTTGGACACCAAAAGCAGCAATTGTAGCCACGATCGGGGTGATTACTGTAAAAGATAAAGATAAGATAAAGAGCAAAGGCTTATATCAACTGAATCAGCTGAGACGGTGCACCGGATTACTGTAACAAGAGAAAATAAAAAGACCATAAGGAACATACATATACATATAATTCCTCATTTTAGTTCTAAAATAATATTAAGACTGAAAATAATTGTAAGCTTATGGCCGTTCTGAATAAAAGGTGATGACATTGTTTTCGTGAGCGGAAATTAACCAGATTTTGAATACAGTTTACGATTTTCCACTACGAGAAAAACTTCGCGCAAACGCAGCTGAAAAGTATGCCAAAGAAAGTGTGCATAGCCCGTTCATATCGGACCAGGTTTATGCAGCGCTCGCGCGGAGTTTCATCAGCTAAAATGTACTGGTAAACCTTACCAGTCGATGCTACCAGTTGTGGTGTCATCCTTTTGGGTGTACTCCGCAGAATCACCAACGTCACAAATACGAAGAGGAATACAAAACCGATCGTCATCAGCACAATCGCCTAAAGATAATCAGAATTTATGATTTGATAAATCAGAATATGAAAATGATTCCCCGTAGGAGTTGGCTCACATACTGGGTAACTTCTCTCTATGATGAATGATGATCAATTGTCACTAGGTAATGGTTTGTTGAATGGTTCGGTTTATGACGGACAGAGTATATACCATGTTCAAGATAAAAGTTGCGTATGTATAAAATAATTCATGAAAAAATCGTATACATATAGCCGGTTAATCAGCAGGTTATAGCTTGGTAATTCAAAGGGTTTGTGATGCACGATAAAGAACTAAAGAACCTACAAAACATACAAAAAGTGTGTAATAATTCTATTCGGCAGACGATAAAAAAGTAAAGTAATAACATTTAAAATAATTTAAAACATCGAATCAACAAACCTCAAACGCTCCTTCGACCATTTCGTGATTTGCAATTTCTTCGCCAAAAATATAAAAAGTCAATGGCGAGGATTCATTTTCATGTTTGCTTTGTTCAAATAATCCCAGTGTTAGTTCCCTGTAAGTATTTTATATTACACTAATAATTATCAAACTGTACGTACTTCAAAAGTGTGGTGATCTAACAACATTGCGTGTCTTTCCCATGGATAGAGCGACAAAGCTAATGCGTTGATGGCTCAATGGCAGGATGCCTGCACACCGCGCACACGACCAGGGTTCGAGTCCGCCACGTGCCTCCTACATATGATGTTGTTCTCGAGAAGGTTCAGCATTTATTACAGGAAGGCAGACTATTCACCAGCCGCTCTTTGTCATAGTGCCCATCCGTATGCGTATACGGAGGGGTCTCACCTGATCGGTATACTTTATTTGCAATTACATTTATTCGATAATTATTTACAATTAGGTAATTATGCCCCGTTTTACAAAATAACATTAGAACGGCAAATAAAACTCTACCGACGACTACTTCCTTTTACAAAATTTATCGTTTAATTAATATATGAATAATACTAGTAATACAGTGCGCCTCATAAGTTTAGGTGCACCCTCTAATTTGTCTCTAACATTCTTATTTGGCGTTTTTGGGAAAAACAATTCATTCTATCAAATCGAGCATGGCGCAAGCCATAAAACACAACTTTTATGGCTTAACAACTTACTTTTACAACTTTTAACAACAACAACTTTTATGGCCTAACAACTTGTTTTATGGCTTGCGGAGCAGCAGCTCCGCAAGCCATAAAACGCAACATTGTAAAAAGCCATTAACAAGGTCTTATAGAACTTTTTATGGCGAACATTTCTGTAAAAAGATTGTCTTTGTAGGTTTACTGTGAAGGGAGTTATGAAGTCCTGAATTACCCACGCATGCGTTGTTTTTCGTCCCTAGCTTGCGCTTCCTTAATCTAAACTTCGCAATTGCCTCACTTCAAGGCGCCGTACTTTCCTTCGGAGTACGCCAAAAATTATAATTTTTTTACAGAAATTCTCACCATGAAAAGATCTACAAGACTGTGTAGATGGTTTCTTCGAACACTGGATTTCATTTTTTGACTTACAGTGCTGGCGTCATTAAAAATAATATAATTAGATAATTTTTGCATTTTTCACGCTCAAAATGATTTTGTTTAGGTTTTTTGGCACGCTTGATTTAGTGGTTGCGCTAGATTCCTACAAAAACTACTAGAAACACTTTTTTTTGGGTGCACCTAAACTTATGAAAGGCACTGTATTGTTTGACTGACTTGTATTCTCTCACTCGTTTCTCGTTATCAAACCGACTGAAGTAGTGCATGATCACAGTTGAGGCCGAAAGTATGTGGGAACGATTGGACTCGATCATCGTTTCTAAATTATTTATAATATTATTAAAACTAATTCTAAAAAGATCTTTTAAGTATTTCACTAAAAATAATGCCTGTATGGTAGCGTGCAGATTCACGTGGAATACGATACTTGTAGTTTGCAATTTTGCGCGCCGTTCTCGCACCGCGCGCAGAAGTTACTCACTCAATTCGAAATAATGTGCGAATATGAAATCGTAGCTAGCTTATCCTTGCCGGAATAGCTTAGTGAACAGAGGGCAAACCTCGAATGAGGAACTTACCAGTTCTGTTAATTCCATAAATATTCAAGCCGACAAAGATTTCCACTCCACGCAACATACTCCGCGGGTAGTCGAAACGCCGCGCCGTGCTCGTGTTTCCCGCGCGTTGAGCACGAAGCTCCTCCTTTAATAATATATAATTATATAGCTTAATAAATGAAAGGAAGAGAATATCACAAGCTAAGCAACATCATCAGGCTCAGACATAGCATAACATTTATTACGAACATGAAATTGTATCGCGCAATTATTGTCAAGGGACATGTACCTATCTATTGGATCAAAACATTTGGTACATGTTAGCCCCCACAAATAACAAAGATATGCCTCATAGGTATCTATATTAGTCGAGTTTAAATGAGCCGCGCGCGTGCAAGATTCAAATGCTCCAAACTTTAGAGTATGAAAAAGGTACATGAGGATAAAAAATCGACCTCACCAAAAATAAGTGGAACGGTAAATTTGCATTGCACAATGGATGACAAGCTTCCAGCCCATCAACCGGGTCCTTTATTAATAAATGATTCATTATGTGACGGTCCATGGCTCCGATTTCGGATAGAGCTTTTTCACTGAACGAAACAAACATTTGAAACTTTTCTTTACAATGAAATGAAACGATATTGAACTAACAAAAAAGATGATGCATTTTTGTTGTTTCTCTTCTATTGTCGAACAGTAAGGTGCCTTTGAACTTTTGACTTGCGTGGAAAGAAACACTTGTGCCGCAATGAATCGGCGTACAAGTTCACGCCGAAATAACGTCTTTCTCACCAACAATACTCATTCTTCGAAATTTCATCAACTCAGGCGCTAAGTCAAAAGCATGTTTTACCGATATATTACAACCTCAAGAAATGTAGTAGTTCTTGCTCTGTCGGATCGTCTCAAAATGAATTATGAAATTATCCTTTTGTGGCTTGACACAATTTTTTAGTACTTTTAATAAGAGGCAACAAGTCCTCTAGCCTCTTACTAAGTGATTGTGATTACGGTAAAATGTTGCACCCAGTGCTTAACCTAACCCTCGTAATCAACTTGCGCCCCGCGTGAGACAGAGGACCACCATGTAGTTTGACGAAAGTTAGCTTCATTCACTCACGTTAATATGTCACCTCCATCCTTCGTCTGAAATAAAATGAACGATCTCGATGGATATACGGTGAGGTTGAAGAATTCCAGATAACGCCGCGCTTCTCTGAAAATGGAAAATTTTGTTTTAAATCAAAGTAGTACAGGATTCTGAAGCTTCCCAACTTTTGAAGCAGGAGTTTCTGAAGCTAACCACTAGTACCACATTGGTGGTGTATTCTGGCAATGTTTATTTCAGTATGTGTTGAGATTTCACACAAAAATGGAATTGACTCGTCTAAAATGTATGAATATAAATACAGTAACCCATTAGTCGGCAAATCTGCAAAAATCAATAATCAACCTACTCTGCACTATCCGAGTTCTCTGGTGAGAAAGACCTTCTGATGTCTGTCTCGACCTGCACTCTAGCCAATCCACTCGAGAATATTATGCAAATTAATAAGGAGACAGAGACGCAGAGGACGGGCCTAGAGACCACGATCTGCGCGATCTTTGTATTCACGCCTTCCCACATTGTTGTGGAGGAATTTGGGAATAATTACCTGAAATTAGGTGATTTGCTAATTTGGATAGCGAGATTCATGTTTGACTGACCTGAGTGAGGCACGCTTTATGGGGTTTGCAGTATGCCGAAAAATTTGTCTCGGAAAAATGAGTCTCGGAACGATGTTATAATTTCTCGTGTTATATATTCATTCTTAGTTCCAAAGTACGTTACCTCGTGTACATACTTGCAAGGAATTTTTGCATACTTGCAAACCCCATAAATTTTAACAAGCATTATACATAGTAAAGGAAATGGAAGACCTAAACGTTATTTTGGACGAAGTACTGGGTGTGGTAATGCCAGGAAAATAGTCAAAATATGACAGTAAATGGACGAAAACAAAAGTACATACAAAAGAGGAACCAAAATATTGTTGTGACAAAAAGGGACGCTAAATATTGTTTCCCGCCAAGCGTCGTTTGTTGCAAGAGCTTGCAATCTAGCCGCCTCTCCAACAATACTGGTTTTTATTATAAGCAAAGCTGGTCAGAGCTATTGGGGGAAAACCAAACATGACAGATATTTTGGATCGAATGCAGGGCTAGGCAGTAGAAGGGTTTGTGCAGACGAGCGGAGTCTAACAAAAAAAAACTGTTGAATAAAAAATGTTACTCATTTTGTTACCAAAGAGTGCATCCTCTTGTTGCTTTAAAGCCATATTGTACCTACTCTGGGAAATTTGCATATGAAACGAATATCCTATGTATCCTAGTTAATTTAGAGCCGGAAGTTTCGGACGGGCGCCAAAAATTTGCATGGGATACATAGGAAATTCGTAGCGTATGCAAATTTCCCAAAGTAGGTACAATACGGCTTTAGAATGGGCATGGCACGCGCTGCACATACTGGGGGATTGCATTGCATTGCCATGTACATTGATGAATTATTATTTACCAGCCGTTCGAAGAGCCCTACGGGCTCTTCTCCGACTGGAGGAATCGGCCTTCGGCCGATTGTTACCCTATTTAAAACATTCACACATCTACAAAGTCATATATAATTGGCGAAACGTATGATATGAGCCTGGATGGCCATTAGACTAAGTACCATGCAAATTTTACATTGAAGGTGCTCTCTGAAGGGCAGATTGTTACCCTTATGATAAGCTAGCATAGCTCAACCGGTAGAGCGTTGGACTGTGAATCGAGAGGTTGTGCGCTGCTGTGGGTTCGAATCTCGCCAGCGATAAAGATTTTGTATGCTCTTCCGATCGAAGAATTTTTCTTTATGAAGGGATTTCGTTGTGCACATAAAAACAAACCCGTGACAAACTCTTCTCCTTTATATAATACCAGCCGTTCGAAGAGCCCTACGGGCTCTTCTCCGACTGGAGGAATCGGCCTTCGGCCGATTGTTACTCTATTTAAAAGAATTTCTTCAAACGTAAAAAAAGTTGTTCATTTACGTGTATGCGGAAACGTATAATATAGTTGTGGACTTCATGCAAATTTGCAAATTTGCTATTGCAATTGCTCTTCTATCTCCTATAAGATCCTCCTTCCATAAGCTAGCATAGCTCAACCGGTAGAGCGTTGGACTGTGAATCGAGAGGTTGTGCGCTGATGTGGGTTCGAATCTCGCCAGCCACAAATATTTTGTATGCTCTTACGATCGAAGAATTTTCTTTATGAAGGGATTTCGTTGTGCACATAAAAACAAACCCGTGACAAACTCTTCTCCTTTATATAATAAGAAGATTATAGATATGCAAATATAGTGTGCCAGAGATAGAATGGAGATTAGAGAAAGAGAGAGAGACTGAGAGAGACTGAGAGAGAAAGAGATAGAGAGACTGAGAGAGAGAGAGAGGGAGAGAGACTGAGAGAGAGAGAGAGAGAGAGAGAGAGAGACTGAGAGAGAAAGAGAGAGAGACCATTGCAAACAAGTGACGCCAAAAGTAGCATGATGGGTTGTAATAACAAAGATTAAGCACAGTGGTGGAAACATGGATTATTTCTGCACAAATTTTTTTTGTGTGCATGGGACCAGTGGAATCCGGAATAGAGTATTGTTGTTCATGTAACAATAAATAAACATTAGACAGACAAGAAAGCAATCTCAGAAGTAAAAAATGGGAGCCATAAAATGGGGTATGCGCGCCAGATGTGCGATGTGTACAACAACGCGAAACTCTCATGTTGCGCGGCGAACAAAACCATTTGCCTACATCTCGCGGCGCACCTCGCCCAGCCTTCGCTAGTTTCTCACCAGGTTCTCGAGAACAATCTGTGCACCTTCTCGCGAAAGCATGGCGAAGATAGGACGAAGTCGCCGCGCCCCAAAAACGTGTGCCACAGGACAGGTGCGCCAATTGGAATTTACAGTTTTTGTCCACGCTGCGCGTTGGTGGACCATATTTTGTAAATGTTGTAAACGTCGAAAATGTAGGAAAGAACCCGTTCTTGGCAGGTAATTCATTTACAGGCACAACTTTGTCACAAGTACTCGCGAACGCAAGAAAAAGAAAAAAATAGGAGATGTTTCAGAGATCTGGAGAAACAGACAGTCAGACAAGGGATCACTAGAGAGAGAGCATGTCATTCAAAGAGATACAGACGTAAACACAAAATGAGGGACATCCTTTGACAGCGAAACCGAAAAACTAAATACGTCTCGAGAACGAAGTAAGAACGGTTTCTAGGGAATAAGAATATATATTAAAAATATTAAATATGTTTAATCGATAGCTTGGAAGTTGAGAATCAGCGAAATGCAATTCGATACTGGACACAATATTCGAATATTTGCACAAGGGAAGTTTTCCCTTCACGCAAGATGACGACCAGAAATTGCATTGAAAAAGACAACGATGGTCGAAAGGAGCGTTGTGGAAACGGGGAATTTAAAGCGGTATAACAGCCGGTTTCTTGAAACGTATATTGGATAGGTAAACTTCATTACCATTCAGTTATTGCAACATACATATATGGGGAATACCGAGCAAACCGATAAAGGGAGTAGACCCGTGGTTTATAAGTGCCCTAATCTAATGATCCCCTAACTGTAAGGACAGGAATGAAAGCTTAACAAAGGAGATGTAAATATTGAGATATGTTTGATTGTGGAGGAACAAAACTACGGAACGTCCGTTTTGGATGTTGTCACTGTTCTGTTGGAGAAGGCAAACATATCGGAGTACGAAGAATTGGGTGCATCGAGAAAAGAGAGGGAAAAGAGAGAGAATGCGGAGAGACGGAGTAGAGATATAGAGAGAAAGGGAGAATTCAGAGAGATGGAGAATAGTCAGTGAAATCATAGATAATCAGAGATCACAAAGAGAGAGAGAGAGAGAAATAGAGAGAGAGAGAAGAGATAGAAATAGAGAAGAACAAGAGATAGAGAGAATTCCAGGGAAGAGTTAGAGAGGATAAGATCACCTGACTGGTCATAGCTCAAAACAGTCGTGTGACCAAATAAAGAAGATTCTTCTGGGCTTGCAGTGGTAGTGGAAGTAAAAAAAGACACAATAACAATGGAGCTAAACTTGCTCGAAAAGCGCATCCGCAGATTGATTAGTATATAATATTTAGGGTGCTGACTGATTACAAAGTACATACAGGAGATACTGATCATAGGTAAAGTCCCGGGACGATTTGTTGCTCAGCGATTGTTTTTCCCTCGAAATTACCTTACCTGCAAGATTTCTTTTCGAGAATCGAAGCCCTGGTTTGCCATTTTTTTTAGGTTTGTAATGATCTTCAAATCCTGCGAAAAGGTATGAGGAAAGTAAATGGGTAAATATTTATTTCTTGTTTGTATTTGCCAACATTCCCCCTGGGAAATTCGTAGCATTAGACTTTGTAAAATGGAAAATAACACACGGGTTACCAAGGAAGCATAAAACTAATATCATATGATATGTGAAGCGCGAGATCATAATCGTACGTGTATGATTCGTACAAAACCTCATAAACTATAAAACTATGGCCGTTTGGTTTCTGATCTCGTCGGCACACAAAATACACATTAAAAATCATTTCGTGATTAATTATGATCAACGAGGCTGATTTGTTATTGTAAAAAAAAGGAAGGCAGCAACGATAAAAATAGACGGTGGTTGGCATAAAACGGCACAGTGCGCGCCCAAGAGCGCACAGGATGGCAAACGTGCGCGCTCAGTAAAATCAAGTTTTTGCCCCAAGGTCGAGAGGACCCGCACGCGAGGTAACCCTGTTTTGCCTAAAATGATGTTGTGTGTGGAAGTAGTGTTTGTGCACTGCAGTCTCTTAAAGCAAAAATTGCACCTTCTTTGGGAAATTTGCATATGATATGATATGCATATCCAATATATCCTATGTAAATTTGGTGCCGGAAGCTTCGACGGGCACCAAAAATTATGCAAATTTCCCAAAGCAGCATATGCAAATTTCCCAAAGTTGGTACAATACTGCTTTAAGCAAAGACCTAAAATTGTTTTCTGTGGTGATAATAATCCATCTGAAGAGGGCAAGCGTCAACTTTTTCAAGAAGTGCTCAATTATGAATTATTGGCTTTAATACGCGTACTTCATTTGATCGCGCACGTATGGCACACTCCTGGCGCACAAAAATTGCCGTTTGTCTTTTTTTGGCATAAGAGGGCACAGGTGCGGCACACCTACAGTGTACTAGTAAATGTCCGCAAAATAAACAGTAAGACTACGAGGTACTTGTATTAATAGGTTCCTCAGGTAATTTCCACCAAAAGATGGCGGTCAAACAGGTTTCGTTTCTATGAAAACGAATGGCAAGGTCATCGCGGAAACAACACTGGAACAACGGTTTTTTGCACGTGAATGAGCAAAGGGAGAAAGCAAGGAAGAAAGTGACGTGTTTTCATGAAAAATGCAAATGAACACTGAATTGACATAGATTAAATAGATCAGACATTAGCGTTAATAATTTTGTTGTTTTTTAAATTAAAAAAAAAGTGGAAGGAGGAAGGAGGATAGAAGGTAGAAGAGTGAGATATGAGGAATAATAGAGACAGAGATAGAGAAAGAGTCGCCAAAAAATCGACTATGGTGACAGTAGAGAGAGAGAGATAGAGAGAGAGCGAGAGAGAGGGAGAGAGAACAATAGGGTGGAGGATTGGAAAGAGAGAGAATTTTTTAATATTATGTGTTCAAACCGTGATTTGTTGTCGTCTGCCGTGGAAATTTTGTTTCACAATTGGAAACACCATGAAGAAAATGTCGCGGAAATATCGCATATATGATGTGATTTCCCACGCGCACGCCCAAAGTAACTCATATAAATAAACAGTACCTGCAGTTTTGCCAAAGTAATATACATTTGTGATAGAGAAAAACCTCTCTCAACAAAAAATCCTCGCGATTAGTCCAAGAAGAAATTGGCTTGTTACTTTATTAAATCAAAATCATCAAGTTTTAAAGTTCCACAACAGAAAAATTCAAAGAGAGAGAGAGAGAGAGATTGGGAGAAAAAGGGAGAAAGAGAGATAAAGAGAAATCTAATGGAATCGAACTCGGGTCGATTGCGTTAGAGACGAACGCGCTACCACTGGACCATCAGGTTCCTCATCCATGCTAACCATTACACATCCATATACATATAACATATAGAAAATCCATATACATATATCATATAGAAAGGCATACAAATAGCCACTGTTGACGGTACACCGAAAACACTAAAGATTAAGAGGGTTCTCCGCTGAGAACCCGTCCATTGCTCTATAGATGCCGGATAAACAAACCGCTGTTCGTGGTATCAAAGATTCCCTATAGGATTAAAGAGCGCTAGAGTTGTTATGTTTCTGAGACTGTGTTTACGTTTACAGTATCTAAGCAAACATATAAAGAGATGAATATACGCCTTGCCGTCGAACAAAAAATAGATCGCAAAAACATTCTCAACGATGCAGCGATATTCTTTTGAAGCGCAATTGCCGTGGTTAGAGAAAACATGGGCCATTTTCAACTTATAAGTATAAATTACACAGCTGCGTTCGCCATGAAATCGAAATCCGAGAAAATAAACGTTATAAAACAGCAGTGTTTAGATTATTTGTCATTTGTGCAAACACTTTCTCTTGCGAAATAGAAATTTGCATATTGCGTAAACAAGTGGAAAACAAAAATGGCAGGAGGCTATTTTCGCATTAGAAAAATCTCATCGTCTCAACGAGGTTTTTATCGGCCAATCTTGAAATACAGTCGAAAAATAACCTGTTTTCAATAGCAATTATACGTGTAAAAAAATGTAATGAGCTTTATAAAGAAAATGGGGGAATGGTCTACTTGTATTTTTTTAATAAAAGTTCAACGACGGTAAAATTTTGAAGTTCTGTATAAAATTACTCCGTGAACAAAAAGTTATTCTGTGAATAAATAAGAAACTACGCTTCAAGAGTTCTATTATGAGGCGCCCCCTATCCTACTAGATAAAGAATTTACAAAAACGCAAATACTCAAAACATGCACCTGTCTGAAGGCACAGCTTCGCATGCAGATATGAAACCCCATCAGATTTGAATAAACAGGAAATCTGTCTACTTATTCCCACGGGCACTGACTATAGTGCGCGATTTGCCTATAATGGGGTTTACAAGTATCCCAAAAAATCGGTGTGTTTCTATCAATACGACCGTATTTCTACATGAAACTTGCATATATAACATGAAAAACCAAAAAATATTCTCGTTTAGTTTCAAGATACGGTAAATTTTCAGTATACTTGCAAACTCCATAAACGCGAAACATTTTGCGGGGTGCGGCATTTGTAAAGAGGGGCAATATGTACACAAAACTTCCTCTTATATACTGATATGCACTATTAGCGGCAACAATTTTAACTAAAGGGGATGTTTTCCTAGAGTAATATCGATTTTAAACATAGTGCAATGAATGAGTCACTTTAGTTAACTGTCTTGCTACATTTAAGGGATAGGTTCATCTCAAATCATCCCTCTTTTTATTGGTTTTATCAATAATAACACAAGTATCATTCACAACGAAAAGTAAATCAATCACATAACAATACGCCTCGCAGAAGAAGCTTCTTCTGCGAGACGTATGGTTCTGTGATTGATTTAATTCTCATTGTGAATGATATCTGTGCTATTATTAATAAAAACAATAAAAAGAGAGGTGATTTGAGATGAAAACCTATCCCTTTAAAAAAATAGAGCATTTTCGCAATAGAAAGGAATTTGGTATTAAGCCGGCATCTCAACCGCACACGATGGAGCAAAATTTGCATATAATACATTAAAATAAAGTTTATACCTGAACACGTTGCCAAACATCGGTTCTGACCGACAATCATAGACAGTATATATCTACATTCATTTGAACCTTTGAACTAAAGTGCGCGCGGTTTATCTGTAATCGACAACTTATTGGCACAGAAACCGGTTACAAAGTGGAAATAAATGGAAAATGGAAGTGTTTTGTTTTAATATTGAATCTAAACTTAGCGGTAACTTAAAGGGAGAGGCCCACGAGAAAAAAGTGTTCCTCAATTTACTTGCACAGAATGTCCGGAATCTCAAAAATATTTTTGTGAGAACCGCATATATTTGCATCGTAAACTCGCAGAGATATTCTACGCTAAACAGTTCGGCCAGGCACCGTAGTCAGAAAGGTTAAAATACCTTTTTATATTTTATATCCGTCCATTAGCATTCTTTCTCTACATAATTATTGTTAAACGAATGAAGAACATTACTACCATTATAACAAAGCATTTCCAGGTCTGTAATGCCATAAAAGGTGCCTGGCCGAACTGTTTAGCATAGAATATATCTGTGAGTTTTAGATGCAAAGAGATGCGGTTTTCGCAGTAATATGTCTGAAACTCCGGGCATTCTGTGCAATAAATTGAGGAACACTTTTTTCTCATGGGCCTCTCCCTTTAATTTCACAAAGGACGTGCGTCCGTGGCCGCACTCATACAATTGGCCCAGCATGCGCGGCCCACCCGCTCAGCGCGAGCATGGGAAAAAAGTGGAAGATTTGTACACGGCTCAGCAACACTTCTCAACAATTTACAATAAATTTTTTAGCATCTTTTCTTTGCACTTTCAATCCCTAAGAAGATGAGCACCTAGCTGGTAAAATAGCATTTTATTGTGATTCCGGTGGTGATACAATATACAATCATCACTCGAGTACGCAAAAATAAAAAATTTCGGAAATTCTCCGAAAAGGTGACAAAAGTCCAAAAAAAAGAAGAGGAAAACGTCATTAATTTCACCTCGACTTGTGCACTTAATTGGAAGAAAAACATGTTCTTTTTCGAACTCGAAAACAGTAAAATTAAGGAAATCACGCTAGTAAAGAGATCATTTTGTAATTTACTGGAGGAGAAAAATAAACTGATAGATTTGCACTTTGTATTTCCATTTTCATTTTAAATTTGATAAAAATTTGTAGTATACTACATCACTCCCATCTTACAATTAGGGGTATGTTGGCGGACAAGAAAGCTGAACGTGGAATACAAATACTTCAGTCGGAATAATGTTACCCCAAAATAGGAAAATGTTACCCCGAGAACCAAAGAGTATCCCAGTATACACTACTACAGACAGCTACATGACCAAAAAACTAAGGACCCAACAAGAAAGCAGAAAAATCCTATTATAACAGCAATGTTTGAAACTTCACGTTTTGTAAAGAGAGCTAAATAATACAACAATGTGTTCGGTTGTAGGAAATCAATTAACTATTCACATTATAATAGAAGCAGCGATCGTCGATTACAAATTGCCGTTAACTTTTTTCAACTCTCTCACTGCAGCAGTTATTCCGAACCATTTTCACGGGGAACAAGTTTGCCATGGCGAAGATAAAAAAAAAAGTAATACGCGAAATGGCATAATTGAGAGAGAGAAAAAGGGAGAGAGAGAGCGAGAGAGACAAAGACAGAGAGAGAAAGAGAGAAGAGAGAACCAGAGGTAGTAAAAAGGAAAGAAAGAGAGAATCGCTGCAAAAACGCTGACCAATTGAGTATAGAGAAAATCGATTACTGGGAGTAACCAACATAAAAGGTCTCGTTTCTGGGGTCCCATTCATTACCTTCCCAGTGGCAATTTATGGGAGAGAGGGCGGGAGGAGCACTGGGACACATATGCCTTCAGGTACTAGTAGGAATACAGCTAATCGATAAAAAAACGTCGGTTTCTTACAAAACTGTTCTTCGAGCGTTCTACTCTGAGGTTACCTGTAGTGGCGAGAGTCTGGCGAAGGCCTGGCGCACCTATTTGTGTTCGCGCGCCATAAAATTCTTTGCGGCGCACAGTAAAGTTGCAAGTTGCTATTTTGGAATGTAGATAAAACAATTTAATAGAATAAATTTATAACGAAACAAGTAAAAATCTAAAACGAAAATCGTCTTAGTAGTGCAGAGGAGTGACATTTCGACGTTGTAGTGAACCACTTTAGTGCATTTTCGTACTGAAAATGAAAATTAATTATTTAGGTACGGTATTCTACTTTTTGTCGGACATTTACAGTATACTGTATACCAACGAATTTTGTATGCTATATGCCTGGCTCGCTCAGTACGCATTCCGCTACATACTATTTTTTAATTTAGTGAAGCTTAGGGGGTTATCAGTTGTGATGTTGGTCACAAAAATAATCGTTAAAGATAACAATCAATGAAAAACTGACCACACTATGCTCTCCCGTATCCGTCCACAGTCGCGCGCATAAATTACAGAAATTCGGTTTATAATTTAATATTCTCCATCCTTGGTTCCTAGAAAAAAGGCTGGTATACTGTATACTATACATTGCTAGATATTTTACAATTCATTCCCGATCAAAGCTGCGATCTATGCTGCAAATCAACCTACATAATATACGTACTTTTCTATTAATTACCCAAGTTTGAGGTAATCAATCCGCCCTGATGATGTCGTAATGACGAAACGTTGGCAGTAAAGACAATTTTACATCTGTATCTTTGATGTTTAGGAGTCGCAAATGCTCGAAGATCTGCCCTTACTACTTTTCTATGAATGGTGATTTGGCTAGGCTACATAAACATTGATAACTGATAGTGAATAGAGTAAAAACTAACCTCCACGCATGATATTCTGCATAAGCTGTCTGATTGCTCATCAACATTTTCAAATGACCCGTAAACGCTTTGAAAGTTTTGAAATCATCAACGAATATTGCAGATTTTGGGGGAATATCCCTGGAAATTAGGATTGTATAATTATTCAGACTTTCATCTCCTTGAATAATTATGCGAAATAATAAGTCAAGGATATGTAATATCCATTTGCGCGCGCTTTCATGCATATGATACTTGGAATACCGATGCCATATACGTTTTGCTCAAAGCTTTGAATTTTGTGCCACACCGTTCTGATATTTTAAAAAGTCTTTTTTTTTCAGACGTTTTGGTAAAAAAAGGTTCGCGGGACTTGACACGCTATGGAGCGGGAAAGCCCTGTCCCTTCCGTCCCATACGTGTCAAGAACGATTTCAGTACATATACATAATTGTATAATTAGTATAATGATGAGTGACTCACATATCCTCCAATGTTTTCCTTGTCCACAGTATTGGTACACTATTCAGCCAAACTCTTTCCCAATACTTTTCCGTAATATAACCATCACATATTGAGTTTTCCAACGCCAAAAAGAAGTAGCTGTCCTCGAAGTAGTCAATTAGACATTGTTTGGTGTAATTGCGAAAACGATTTGTTGATTTTGGCACCGGGCACAGATCTGCATCCTCAGCACGTAGAGCGCATTTACCAGTCATTAGCACTGGTATCTCCCTGAAAGAAGGACTTAGAAATAACAAGTAGGTATCAAAAACGGTACACTAGAAAGGGATGTAGTTTCTACAGAAGGTATAACCACCAGTTTCTATCTCGTGTTTAAAAATATGCGTACGATTTAATTACGTTGGTGTGCTCGGCAGTATAATTACCAGATCACGGTAAGAAACATTGTCAGTACCTAAGTGAGCGTAACTACCTCTGATAAGCGACGCAATCTTATAGTTAGAGAACGCGAACGTTGAGAAAATACTCTAATCCATACGACAACTAAGGTGCCTAGAACTACTGTAACTGAACCCTTTCAATAAAAGAAATAGAGTAAACGACCAACTTGTCCAATTTCTTTATGAATTCGTGTCTCTTCGATGGCGTTTCACAATTCGAAATTGCAGCGAAAATCGCGTGCGTTCGATTCTTTTTGATTTCATTTTCCGGGATTGGATGAGTAGGCAGTTTTACACCTTAATTATCACAGTCTAATTATATCACGTAACTATATATATATATATATATATATATTATATATATATATATATATATTGTTTGTTTGTTTGATTGATTGTGTGTTTGGATGATGTGCGTTACGCTCAGGAAGTAAGATTGGTTCAGTAGTTCATGTTCCCATGCACTGAGCCATCTCACATCCCGAGCGCCCCTCTCACAAAAGTCCAAAAAAGGCTGCATATACGGAAAGTGTGTGGTATATCGTTCGGGCGCGTCCGCGGCGCTCAAAGTACTTCGATTAAAATACAAAGTATATGCAAATCTAGAGCAGCAAAAGAAGCAATAAAGCGAGGATTTTAGCATATGCTAATTTTTTTAATCACTTTTGAATCCACGTTTCACGTATGTATGAAATAAAAATGTACAAGAAGGTCGCCTCAGGCGGCGCAGCCGTCTGGTATATATATATATACCAGCCGTTCGAAGAGCCCTACGGGCTCTTCTCCGACTGGAGGAATCGGCCTTCGGCCGATTGTTACCCTATTTAAAACATTCACACATCTACAAAGTCAGATATAATTGACGAAACGTATGATATGAGCCTGGATGGCCATTAGACTAAGTACCATGCAAATTTGACATTGAAGGTGCTCTCTGAAGGGCAGATTGTAACTCTTGTGATAAGCTAGCATAGCTCAACCGGTAGAGCGTTGGACTGTGAATCGAGAAGTTGTGCTCTGCTGTAGGTTCGAATCTCGCCAGAGATAAAGATTTCGTATGCTCTTCCGATCGAAGCATTTTTCTTTATGAAGGGATTTCGTTGTGCACATAAAAACAAACCCGTGACAAACTTTTCTCCTGTATATAATAAGATATATATATATATATACCAGTCGGCTACCGCCGCCTGAGGCGTCTTTCCAATATTCGCTGATGGTCGCTATGTTTCACTGGGCTATATCTATAAGTAGAAGCAACTATTTCTCGCAAGAATAGTTTCCTGGGGATAGAACTTAGTTTAGGTTCGCCCATTTTAGGACGTTGACTATATTCCTCCTAAATTGTGTGACTAATATAGCGTCCAAAAAATTTCCAAAACCGAAAAGCAGCGGAATACGCGCGTGGCTGATACGCCGCAATGTTTCGCTGGGATATATAAGTTAGAAGCAAACATTTACATAAAGGAAATGGTTATTTTTCTTTTTGAAACCTACACCAATATCAAACACGGGGATAGGTCTTAGTTTCTGTTGACTGTATTCCTCCTAAATTGTCTGCAACTTGTTCTACTCTAGGACCGAAAAAATTGCCGAAGCCTACTAAAAGCAGCTTAATATCGCGTGGCTGATACGCCACAATGTTTCGCTGGGCTATATAAGTTAGGAAGAAACATTTGTCTGCAAAGAGACTCCAGTCTCTCATGTTTCCTTTTGAAACCCATACAAATATTAAACACGGGTTAGAAATTAGTTTCTGTTGACTATATTACTCCTAAATTGTCTGTAACTTGCTGGACTCTATAATATCGAAAAATTCCAAATCCTAAAAGCAGCTTAATATCGCGTTGCTGATACGCCGCAATGTTTCGCTGGGCTATATAAGTTAGGAAGAAACATGTCTATATAAAGTGTCTCCAGTCTCTCATTTTTCCTTTTGAAACCTACACCAATATCAAACACGGGGGTAGAACTTACTTTCTGTTGACTATATTTCTCCTAAATTGTCTGCAACTTGCTGGACTCTATAAGTCTATAATCTAAAAAAAATTGCCAAAGCCTAAAAGCAGCGGAATAAGTGACCGCCATTTTACTTTTTGAAACCTATACGAATGTTAAACATGGGATCGAACATAGTTTTAGTGTGCCCTTTATATAACTGGTGAACGTATTCCTCCTAAACTGTCTGCAAATCGTTAGACTCTATAAAGCAGAAAATCCAAATCCTAAAAAATGTCACAGATCTTCCTTAACTGTATTAAACTAAGAATGTCGTCGAACGTTACAGGTGATGCCGTGTATTATCCATAATAAAGCAAAAACTACGCGAAATTAAGAAATTCTGTTGAATGTTCTTTCGTTCGACCGAAACATCGCGCAAGATTGGACGCTCGTTTCTGGGAAATAAGGGAAATGTGCAGAGAATTTCTCAATGCTTTGTTGCAAATATGTCGACTAAATCTTTGTAAAATAAGTAAATGAAAAATTAGACTACGAAGTTATTACAAAAAAGTATTTCATAAAAAGTTGTCAAGTATTGTGATTTGGTAGTTCTTTGAGTTGTGATGTTCTTTGTTTCCTAAATGAGCTGCGCGCACCGCGCCCGAACGATACACCACAATATCCACATATGCAGCCTTTTTGGACTTTGTGGGGGGGCGCTCGGGAAGTGAGATGGCTCATGCACGGGAACGTGAACTACTGAACCAATTCTACAACCTGAGCGTAACGCACATCATCCAAACGTACACTCAACAACGCACAAACAAACAAACAAAGCTCCCAACTTTATATAATAAGATCTTATTATATAAAGGAGAATAGTTTGTCACGGGTTTGTTTTATGTGCACACGAACTCCCTCATAAAGAAAATCTCGATCGAAACGCATACAAATCTTTGCGCTAGCGGGATTCGAACCACATCAGCCACAACTCCGATTACAGTCCAACGCTCTACTGTTGAGCTATGCTACTTTGATAAGGGTAACAATCTGATCTACATAAGCACATTCAATGGCAATTTGCATGCTAGCATAGTCGAGTGGAATCCAAAATGATTATTATACGTTTCCACAATCAAAGACGTGTGAATGTAAGTGGAACGGAAGAGAAAGAGACGAGAGTTAACTTTTTACATTATAGCAATTCTTTTTTTAAATAGGGAAACAATCGGCCGAAGGCCGATTCCTCCAGTCGGAGAAGAGCCCGTAGGGCTCTTCGAACGGCTGGTATATATATATATATATATATATATATCCTTTGTTAGCGCGATAGCGCTAAATAGTTTGGGTTACATCAGAGAGCCCTTTTTTCCAGTTTACACTTTCGTTTTGTCGAATCTGTCAATAATCAGTTCACAGGGTATTCTTCACATATTTGAAAGGAATACTATTTTGAAACGAATACTATCGGAAAGTGGCATGCAATAGGGAATACATCGTCCTACATCCGCTTCCCAATCACATTTTTACAACTAAGGGCCCAGAAGAAATCAATATTACCTGGAAAAATCAATAATTAACCAAAAAAAATCAATACGCACCCACCCATTTCGTCTGCTTGTTCCTGTGAGATCCATTCCCCTCCATAAGGGTACTGGGCAGTGGAACCGGAGTGATATGTCATGGTCCAATTAAAGAAATTATCTGGAAATTACGTCATCTATAGTAATCTATTTACAAAATAGAAGCAACGAATTCCTTACCATTAGCAGCGATAGAGAAAGTTAAAGAAATATTAGAAGAGAGAGAGAGAGAGAAATCGGCTTCTCCTCCTTCTCTCTCTCCCGCTCCCCTCCCTCTCCCTCTCCCCCTCCTCTCCCTCTCCCTCTCCCTCTCCCTCTCCCCTCTCCGTCTCCTCTCCCTATCCTCTCCCTCTCCCTCTCCCTCTCCCTCTCCCTCTCCCCTCCCTTCCCTCCCTCTCCCCCTCTCCCTCTCCCTCTCCCTCTCCCTCTCCCTTCTCCCTCTCCCTATCCCTCTCCCTCTCCCGCTCCCTCTCCCCTCTCCCTCTCCCTCTCCCTCTCCCTCTCATCGCTCTCGACCTCGCCCTCTCCCTCTCCCTCTCCTCCCCCGTCTCCCTCTCCCTCTCCTCTCCCTCCCCTCTTTTTTTTTCTCTCCCCCCCTCTTCTTCCGTAAAGAACATTTGACATAGTATGCCTGAAGCATAGGAATTCTAAAGAGCCCTCTGTTACAGTACCTGGCAACATGTCCTGTTTTAGTCCCCATTGATGTGGCGGTGTTTCTAACGTGAAAAACACAAATCTTTGCTTTGGAGTCCGATCCTTTATATCGAAATAGCTGAATGTTTCATATGATGGTCATAAATTACATTTAATATGAGATCACTATTCGGTTCTTAATAAAAAAAAAGAGTGTCTAAAGAAAAATAACGGTATGTCTACGCTCCAATATGAAAGCAAACAAGCTTTCATACTTAAAATTTCACAATAATGTAATGCTAAAGACTGAATGTGAAGCCTCAAATAGGAGAAATAATGAGCGCGAACAAAACTTAAACGCGTAATAAATGCGTACGTGAAGCCAACATTTTGTAAACTTAAATTAAATATGGGATATGAATCAAATATTAATGAAAATAATAAATTAAATACACAAATTATCCATAAATAAAAGAAAGAAGTTAGATATAAGTTAAATATTATTTACCCTTTTGTGATTTCTGATGGTATATTTGGCGCGTGAAAGACCACTGCATCTGCATCTCGTAGAAGAGAACGATTTGTATGTAAAATGCAACGGTTCTAAAACAATAAATCTTGTAGTTGTTGTTCACAATTACCAAACGAAACCCCAACCTTCTTGCATGCAGAGAATCAAAGTGCGCCAGAGCTGCGCCATACTTTTGCCGCCCACAAATTTTTTTCCGCCTAAGGTGAGCGGCGCAACAACAAAGTTTCACCAGTGGTCGGAAAAATGAAACTAACTGCACCTTCATTTCCGGACATATATTATCACTGGCCGGCGCGTCATCTTTCACCCATTTTGTGTAGAAAAGAATCACTTTTGTATCCGAGTCATTCTTTCTAAAATTTCTAAAATTTCATTGTTTTAAGTAAAATAAACGATGAAAATTGCAGCTCATTTTGCTCAAAACAGTGTGTTTCAGCCATATCTCTTAGCATCCCTGGTTTATCTTGTTGCACTATTTTATCGTTACCTAACAGCTTCCCTAGGGAATAATTAAAAAAATATTTTTTATGCTCTTTGTTTAAGTTTACCTTTGTACAATCAAACGAAAGCATAAAAACAAGATGATTTTCTAGTGAACCCATCCCTTTAATATTTTTGTATCTCTTTTTTGTATTTCGCTCCTGATTGGTTCACTGATTGACTGATGAAGTCTCTCGGAGAGCATAATAAAGTGGTTTGAAGGGTTTCGGATACAGTAGCCAATAGGCAATACGATATAATATTTGAATTTTGAAATGAAAAAAGCTCGAAAAGAACTAGGTAAGGAGACAAAGAACAGCCAGTGAGGGCAGGACAAAAAATACAGGATGAAACATACCAGAATTTGCACAGACAAACCCATTTATTACTTTTTATTTATTTCCCTGTATATTTTCTTCCAGCCTTACATTGTCGCTAAGTTACTGGATGGCGAATCGCTGTCGAATAAATAATAAAAAGAAAAATAAATAATAAAAAGCTGTCGAATTTTTGGTGACCTCATCCTCATCCCTTTAAAAGTCGCCATCACCTGATTTCTTTTGAAATGTGCGCATTGGGCCCAGGCTCAATTACAGATGTGTTTCCAGGCAATGAGATATTTTCTATGGCTTCCACTTTTTGCGCAACTCTGAATATATGGCAATTAAAAAAAATTGTGGAAAACTATCAGTATTCCATAAAGAAAGTTGACGAAGTTAGAATCAGAATACTGATAGTTAGATTTTAGATTGACTTTGTTTGGGAACACAAATAGGGTTTGAAAGGAGCGCAGTAAAATTGGGTTTATGTTATGAAATAAAAAAATTTCTTTTATAAAAATTTAAATAAAAAATGATGAAAGTTGACATACGAGCGGCGTGGAAGCGACGTTATTACGGTTTGCAGGTTTGCACTTTTCCTTTGCGCGTGCCACTTGCGAGCCGAAATAACGCCGCTTGCACGCCAATTTTATGTCTCAAGAAACCCTACCTCGTGTTACTTGTTCCGGGAGTAATGGAGAAGAATTCATATAAAACCAGCAATCCTACCACTCCGGCGATAAAAATAAAGAAAAATAATCTGGCTTTTGACCTCAACGGCGATGCGAACATGACATAGCGTTCTTAATAAAATAAATAATAACGTCTATTATGTACCGCAACATAAAAAAAAAACTCATTAAAATTCAATAAAAAGTCAAATGCTAGTTTGTGAGATGTGTAAAGAAAAATTGATATATTGCCATTCGGGATCTTTTTGATCCAATTTTCCAAGGTGAATTCCATTAAGATTCTACTGTGTGATATTTACTTCATGATTGTTCGCAAGGTAAAGGTGCAATTAGGAGGAAAACAGGGCAACGGACGAAAAAAAAACCAACTAAAAAGAGTATTTGTTCTTTGTGAGTTGTGAGATATCAAAACCGTGGCTATACTAACACGAAATACACTCAAAACCTGTTTTTTTTTGCTCTTATACTTGATCTATCTGCACGGGAATTAGTAAAACACATTGTTATTTTATATCATGGAAAAGAGACCTATGGTTGAGTTTTTTTTATCCTACATTTATTTTGTAGAACTACACGCTCGTCCATTTATGTTATGGTGGAAATATCTAACATCAACTGACCTTATTTTACCCTTTTTTATTATCTAGAAAGTTCTCAAAAAATTAAAAATGTGTTTTTTTATCGATTTTTGATTGTTTAGCATTAAAAATATATTTGATTTTATAGAAGAGTTGATTTTATAGAATAATTGTTTATATATTATATAAATAATGTAAATATCAAAATAAATCGATGCAATGATGTGTGAATGTTTTCGCTTCTTGACCGTTAGGGCTGTACAATAGTGGGCCCAGGCGCGCTATACAAATATTGAAAAATCATCAGAAGAGACAATCACTAAATTGTAAGCAAGACACTAGTATTAAGAAGCTTAGTTTCGTTTGAGAGGCTTTCGATGTATTCTTTTATACATTTTTTTATTCCACACAGTTCAATAATCGATAAAAAAGAAGGGAAAACACATTTCTAATTTTATTGAGCACTTCCTAGATAAGAAAACATGAAGAGCGAACAAAATGAAAAAATGGTCAGTTGTTGTTGTGATAGATAGTCGCCATATGTTTAAAGCGCCCCTTAGTCTTAGACAATTTATTAAGGAATAATAAATATAGATTCATTTTCGTAGGCCCGACCGTTTTAGCAGTACTAGGAATTTATGGTCGTGCGAAATCTACAGTACAAATATCGTATTGCTGTCGCCAGCGAATTATCATATTTAAACATAAAATATTCCAAATTTGAATCGAATGCGTGTATTTCGTGACAGAGAAAAATAAATATAGGTTCGAGACAAACAGACGGCCGAAAAATGAAACCAATATTTTGTTGGGCGCAATAAAACAACAATAAATGTTTATCATTGAATCAATATGTCAAATATGTGCGATTGAAATTTCCAAAAATTACGATTTTTTAACATAAAAAAATACGTATAGAAAAACTTTAGAGAAGCAAAGGCCTTTGCTTGAAATTTTCCGAAAAAAGTAACTCCAAAAACTGAAAATTGAATCAGTTCAGGTTCAGAGAATGCATAAACATAGCTACACTATTTTTATGTGACTAGTTCAAAGAACGAGCAAGTTCCGAAATTTTGCAAATCTACAGTTTCATTGTTGATGGAAAATATATAATGTATACATATTAGTCAATTTGAAGACGCCATCTAAAATAGGCCCTTCTTGTTGCGTACTCTTCTGAAGCCATGACAACTAACTTTAGCCTTTTTTGGATTTAAATTTGTTCAATGCAATTAGAACGTAGACGGCAGGAGAGTACTTCAATGAATAAACTTGGCAAAAATCAATAATTGAATAGTAAGCAGGGAAAAATCGATATTTTGTTTCATTTTACGCATATATCGGCTAGTTGTTGAAACACATCGGGTACACCAGCATTCTTATGCAGCTTATGCAAATGAACATAAATTAGAATAAAAAATTCGAGTATTCTGTGCAAATATTTTTCGTGCAAAAGTTGGTAAACTTAAAGAGAAATACCGGTCGATTTTTGAAACGCATCGTGAACAACTGAATTCCTACGTATTTATTCTAAGTTACTCGAATTTAGCTCGATTTTTTATTCTAATTTATGCTCATTTGCATAAGCTGCATAAGAATGCCGGTGTACCCGATGTGTTTCAAAAACCACCGGCAATTTCGCTTTAAAAATTTTATTTCATGCGAAAAAGCAAACATCCCGTCGGTGTTGAAATAGATAAGAGAGAAGAATCAAAGTAGATTAATCTATTCTTATCTATTCTTTCGTCACTTGACCATTAGCCACCTCACACAGGTACATACGGCTTATTGATAATACACCACACACACAGACACCACCACTGTACACCACTAGACACCACTGGACACATCTAAACATGTGACAATTTCAAAGATTAGATCGAAATATGGATTTCATATGGATTCATATCATCATTAGCATATTTACGCTGTGAACTTAGATTATTCATAATTAATCTTTACAGAATACATCATTATCAAGCAAAAGTTAAAGTGGTGTCCAATGGTGTCCACTGTTGTCCGAGTACCCGTGGTGTATTACCCAATATGCCTCTACATAACATGCACTCTTTATCACAAGCAAATTGGCAGTAAAGCTTGCCCGGAACATGCCATTACGATTTTTCCTGTTCTTTTTTTTTTCTCACATTTTTTTTCACTAATTTGTTCGTATTTTTGACGTTCGAACTAGGAAGCGGTTTTATTTAATTTGGTATTTTGATAGACTAGTAAATTTTTTGCAATCATTTTATATATTTTATTGCGCAAGAAAAAGGCTACGCCAAAAATTCGACACGTTTTTCGAGACACCTTACTTTGAACTCTGAAAATTTTCTTGTATTTGGTCATACACATTATTTATCGCTACTTTTTTTCAACTTAACATGTTAACATGACACGACAGTTGATTTCTTTCTTATTGTTAGTACATATAATTTATTTCAATATTTATTTCTTCATCTATGTTGCTTTTTCTATGGTATGTTAATTTTTTATGGCGGGTTCACAGTAATAAAAATAAAATAAATATGTAGAATGCGGCCATCGAGTGCTCTATTATTAGGGTAATGGTACATTATCCGTAGCAATTGCGAACTCGTGGAAGGTCTGTACCGAAATCCTATAGTTTACGACTTGTTATTATTTGCTATTTCGTAGAAGTTTGTTGATTTTGTGTAGTGTCTTCACTTTGGCCTTGTGCTACATTACCGCTGACAGGAAAAACTTTCATTTGGAATCATTATGCACTGAAAAAGTGCATTGAAATGAATGATGGCAACACCGTTCCTCCCTGGGGAGTGTTGTTTTACCCCTGAACAGCCTGAACTCTTCATTAACATTTTCCTTCAAAATTTTGCAACTTCCCCCCCCCCCCCAACCTTTTTCACATTCTCGTATTTGTTGTGCTAGTTTTTCGATGTATTGTACTGTCGTTTTTTTTTCAGGATACATTTGAATGCTGGTGATTCAGAGTTTGCAGTGCAACATATGCCACGAGCAATGTAAAGATTTCCTACGCATCGCGGACTTACACACAGTGTGCTTATCTTGCGGGCAAATGGTATGCAAGAAGTGCAAGCCACGTGGAACTCGTAAATGCCAAGTGGGAAACGATGTGTGCCAGTACCCCTCTCCTCTAGTATCCAGAAGAATTACTTGCAGCAGCCTGTCTAGCCGCCTTCGCTTCACCTGAAGAAACTGCGAATCTGGACTTCAGTAAGTGGAATCCCTTTATCTGCTTTCTATGTCAAGATCTGTGCGAGGAAGAAGGGTTGAGGGCTGTGAAATTGACCGAATATTCGAATTGTGTTCAACAGGGCCAAATAGCATTCAAATGTGAAAACATTTCTAAGTGCAATCTCAGGTCAACAATAAAGAAAGTTCCGTTCACTGTAGAGCAACTCGGGATGTCGGTCCGGTGCACAAAGATTCTTCGTGAATTGCGCAATTGCTTTTCCAAATCAGCAATTTCACAGAGTTCGCGGAATGGTGTCTTAGGGGCTGTTCTATTATCGACAGCGCAATGTCAAGGTACATGCGGAAGAATGCAAGACCAGAACTTACTATCTGCTAGCGGAGAGTTTGTCTGCCAGGAGTGTTACAATAAAAGTGTAAAACCAGACCTCATTTTTCGGGACTTTGATGCGAAACACTACACCACATGGGGACTATACTCCATGTTTCCTTCTGCTGGGGAGCTGAAGTCCTTAACCTATGCTACATGGACACCGTTTCGCTGTGGCCTATGCTCAGCTCCATTTGATGATACTCGAGACGATTTCCCCATGTATCATCCCGATTGCAAACGAATTTGTTGCAGCAAATGTTGCACTGAGAAAAGATGCTGTGATGGAACATCGAACTGCATGCGAGCCCGGTTTATGTTGCGTTATGCCAACGTTCTAAGTCAGTGTTTCGGAACAGACGGGCGCGAGGAATTGAGACGAAGGAAGGCAGTCACTTCGTCGAGTTGCGTATCTCTACAAGAAAACAAGATAGTATCAAACGGCGGGCCCACAGATACAGATTCGTCGCCCGGCAAAGAAAGTGAAGAAGTTATAGAATCAAGTGGTTGGACAAGGTTTTTCAACCAGATGGCAATGTGAGTTTTACTATTTTTACATAGGCATATTTTTTGCTCCATAGTACATTTTACTTGAGAAGTATACCCATGCTGAATCCTGGAATTTGACAAGTTATATAATATTTAAATGATTAAATGTTTAAATGTTTATTAGACTCTTAGAAAGAGCGCAACGCCATAAGAGACGATGAAAGAATTCAATGATTTTAAAATTCAAAGTAGTAAATCAAAGATAGGACGAAAAAAATGCATAGCATTATATATATACCAGACGGCTATCGCCGCCTGAGGCGACTTTCAAAGTTTAAAATGCAGGAACAGTGAGCACACTTGTGTGAAACGTTTGCAACGTATCTTGAAAAAAATCATGAAATTAGATTCGCATTACGCTTGCTCAAGACTGGGCTCCGGCTCTCCTTTTATAGCCTTTAAATATTCTAATTTTCGTTTCGTTCACACAAACAAAAAAGTAAACTCTTCTCCTTTATATAATAAGATATATATATATATCACCAAAGATAAGAAAGAAATTCCACAGAGAGTAGTTGTAACTGACATATCAGCAAAGAAACTGTATTCACACAAGCAGCTAACAATTTTGTAGTTTTGACTAGTTTAGCCACGTTACCTCAACACAAAACTACGTGCACACGATATCAGCAATCCTAAACGTGCCACACTCCAAAATACAACAGTATACTATAGCTGAACAATGTCAAGATAGCTCAGGGCCATAACACAAAGAAAATTGGGACCTAGCATCAGAACCGCCCTCCGCCCGCAGGAGTCTGCATGCGCTACATAGCTAAATTAGTTTGAGTATTTAGAGTAAGGTTAGTTAATTGCTTGTGTGAAACCATTTTCTTATGAATATTCAGAATTAAGAGCATTCGTTGTTGTACCGTATTGTACCGAACCCGCATCTCAACTTCAAGAGTTGACAAAAAATCAAAAGAAACAAAAGAAAGAGAGCAGAAGAAAGAAAATATGCTTATAGTTATCCTTGTCGCCGTCGTGGTGTCTTCAGCTGTAACTTCCACTACTTTGATGTTGAGCGTATTCTAAAGTAATCAACGATTAACTGAGATAATGTTTTCCATTTTTTCCATCCTGAGAATATCGAGGATGTCAATAGATTTTAGCTTGTTTTTAAAAACTTGAGAATTTTCTGATACTAAAGCTTCTTGTGGAAAATGTATACACGAAAGCCATCTAGCCGTTCTGATAAAGAAAGAGTGAAATTTGACGTTTTTGCGGCTGAATTCTATGTTGAGATTGAAATAACTGGATCTACTCATTGGTCTCCAAATATAGTATTTACCACTATCTATGTTCACCTCTCGTTTTAAGATTTTAAAGGAACTAACAAGATCTTTTTGAATACGGCGTTCTTAAGGCTTATTAGGCCCAATATCTTAAGACGCTCAGCGTATCGGGGAATAATAATACCTGGTCTCGCACATTTTTTGAATATTATCCACGTGATTGTCGCTTGCACATCCTCCAGTTCTTTTATATGAGTTGATAAGTAAGGATTCCAAACACATGAGGCAAATTCAAGTATAGGCAGAACCCAGACTTTATAGGCTTTTATGAGAAGGCGAGGATCTCTGAGTTGAAGAGTACTATTTATACCATAGAAACAACGGAGAGCTTTGGTGGTAATATTGGAAATGTGGTTAGAGAAGGACAAAGATTCATCAAAAATAACACCCAAATCACGCGCAGTATTTTTCGATTGGACTAGTTGTCCTTGGATAGAGTAAAAATTGCGTGGATTATTCCTGCCAATGTGTAAAGCGGCGCATTTGAGCGGCGCAATTTTTAGTTGCCATTCATTACAATAATCTTCTAATTTTCGTAAACACATATCTAGTTCATCTACCAAATTCTGAGAGGAAGTGGAATATTGAAGTAATAACTTGACGTCATCAGCAAAGATTGATATTTTGACATTAGGACAACAGGACAACAACATACCAGATGCCTGACATATAAATAAATAAATATTTTGTGCCAAAAGAGCTTGCTCATTTATGCAGGGTAGTTCAGACTTCAAAGCTTATGACTTGATCGTAGAGCTCCTAAACATGAATTGACCTTTTTCTTTCAGTGGGTGGCCCAATGCCTCGGAAGCAAAAAGGGAATATGGCACTCCAGATGACAATAAATGAATAAGAAGTGAAACAATATGGTCCCGAACCGGAAAGTGGACTTCTAAGACATTACGATTAATTCTGCTTTTTTTTGGATATTAATAAATTCTAAGCAACTACCTTCCTCGTTAATTACACGAATTAACATTTACACATATATTCATAGTGAAACACAAAATAAAGTATAAAAACAATGAAATAATGAACTAACAATTATGCGCCGTTGCTAAAAGCTTACGTTTTTTTGGCACTGATCTGTTGAAAGCCATTACTAATGCCATAAGAATGATCATCATGAACTTCGAATAAACCATCAAAAACGTATTTTCCGTCCCTGATCTGATCCGGTCGCAACATTCAAGGCGGTTTTCACGGATATATTGCTGAACTTCTGAACTTTCTGCAAAGAAATCTAAGGGAAATTTTCCCGTGAGCTGTTCCGTGCGCGTGAGGGCGTGAACGTGAGTGCGCACGTGAGCGTGAGCGTTCCCTTTAAAAGAAAAAAAAACACAAAATGAGCTTTTGTTTCTTTCTATTATTGTGTACTAACATCACACGGTTATGAAGTTATGACCTTTGTCTACGTAGTCCTGCATTGTCAATGGGATCAGCGGTTGAATCGGTAGACTTATTAACCAGAGTCGGCGCTAACGACGCACTTTTCTTCGCAAACCTTTTTAAAGGGACGCAGTCACTACAGATTCAACTTTTTTATTCCATTTTTATTAAATGCAAGAAGATTTATAAAACAATATGCAGCCAGTAAAAAGCCACATAAAGGCGAACTCAGGAAGAGATATCAATGAAAATGGGCTTTGGTAAATGACCGTCCCCGGTTCAATATGCAACTGCCAGGGGTACTTGGAGAGTGAACAGCCTGCAGTGTTACACCTGGCACGTGGTTTATCACTACAGGGTATTTATTATGAACCGCTATACGGGCAATTATAAACTACGGTATATTAGTAAAACTCATACGCAGCGATTTCTCTCCCTGAGTTCGTTTTGCCGTACTTTGTTGCTGGAACCGTAGTTTTCTTCACATATTTGAATATTTAATGAAAAGCGAATAAAAAATACGAATTTGTAGTGACGGGCGATCCTTTAAAAAGAAATACCGGCCGCGTTTTGAAACGCATCTCAAGTACATGCCTTCCTATGCATTTATGCAAGGTCTAATTGGGGTCTGGTTTTTATTCTAATGTTTGCTCATTTGCATATTCTGCATAAGAAAGCAAGTGTACGCAATACGTTTGAAAAACCGGCATGTATTTCGCTTTAATTACGTGTCCCGTGTATAAAATGATGGAGGAATTTCGTTTCGGTTTCCAAAAAGAGTCGCCTTTCCATTGTTTGTCTAAAGAAATGATATGACCTCTAGTGTCAATTTCTCTAGTACTCAGCAACCCGTTGTTTAGGTCAGCCGAGTGGCGGGCGGTCAACGCGCGAGCCCGGGTGCGGTACTATCAGGTATCATGTCATCATGTGTCAGTTTATGTAGTTTATTTGTAGTGTTTATAAACTCTTATTGTCAATGAAACATGTAGATTTCTTTCTAATTGGTTAGCTAAATGCCATGGTATTAGCTGGCAGATTGTGCTTTCTGTGCAGGGTATCAACAACTGTAGGCTGCGTGTTGATGAACTTTATATTATACTGTTCGTGCAGGTTATGGACTACGTTGTGTGATTATGGACCATTTTTTTTTAAACCATAATGACTCCGTGCCGAAACGTGCCTCATTGCCTCCGTCTGAAACGTGCCTCATTGCCTCAACTTCGTGCCTAATTATTTTATTTTTGCACTTTATTTACAAGACAAGAGCAAGAGTGCATTTGCTACTTTATTCATATATAATATTCATGTAAATTATATATTAATATAAATTATATAAACTTTAAGAAATCTGTTTTGAGCTGCTTGCTTTTAATTCGGAAACTTGCTAATTCATTTAAATATTGACCATTTTTCGGGGAAGGCACTTGTGTTTACCATTTACTCTTTGTGTAATTATAGTAACTGGGACCGGTCCTATATTGCGATAGTTGTGTACATTTCTGCAGTTCCCACACATATGACACACATACATATCAGCTGATTACCACCACCTTAGTTTGGTCACTTGTTGTCATTCAAGAGATTTTTCGCCAACTTTGTACGAGAATATCTTCTTTTCATGTTTCCTTTCCTTTACGTAACACATAGCCTACTTTTCTATTAATCACGGCAATTTTTACTTTACGAGACCTGACATTCATACTATACTTGTCACTTTATTTTATTTAGCTCTTTGCATGAATTGAATGTACTTGATCATAAGCGTAAGGCGGACAACCTGAACTACTGTAGCTTTCGTGTTTTAGACAGCATGAACTACTGTAGCTTTCGGGTTTTAAACAACCTGAACTACTGTAGCTTTCGTGTTTTAGACAACCAGAACTACTGTATCTTTCGTGTCTTAGACAACCTGAACTACTGTAGCTTTCGTGTTTTAGAGCGTTACTTAGTAGAGCGTAAAGTTGTAAGTGTTATGGCAAGCTTATTCATAGATTCATAGCCATAGCGGTCTTCCTGAGGAGCTTTAGCATTCTGCGAAAACAAATTTAGTGTTTTCCCGCTTTTGTTCACAGTACACGGGAACTCTACCATTTTGATCTAATTTATCCGGCTTTCTAATAGGGATCAAAAAGAGTTTTCCCCGAAAAATCTTGGAAATTTCGCGGCCTCTCCGTCTTTCTAGGAAAAACAATGCACTGGAGTATTTCGATTAGAAATGATAGAAATCGATACATTTTCTTCTTAATTTTTCGATTTTATTGAAAAGTTCGAGTCAGTGTTTAAAGAGAAAAGATAGCAATTCACCGCTTTACAGAGAAATATTTCATCAGTTTTTCAATAAACGGCAACTATCTATAAATTTTACATCGCAAATACTTTTAGTCATTGCTTCGCTTATTATTAGTGCGAAAAGGGTTTGTTCCATACAAATATGGTTTCTGATTTCGTATGTAATTCCTTTTTCCTTTTTTGTTTTGTTTTGCATACCAATATACGAGGATTTGCGCAATTGCTCGCCATCTCCTTGTAAAGTTGTTTATATACAAAATTTAAGATGTATGCATGTATTTTGTACAAGAAACGCCTATTCTTAGATTCCAAGGCGCTGAATTATATTCACGACACCCGAGAAGAACAATGTTGAGAGCACTTTGTTCATTTTTATTGATTACTACAAGTTTGGCCGGCCATCAAATGGCTGAGTCCCACGACGACCTAACAAAAATAGCTACCGTAGTTGAATGTGAGTTTGATTTTTTTTGGCATGATTCCAATATTCTAGGCCTTCAAGGTCTGCGGCTGAAATAAAAGGTTCTGATGCAGCGGCCATGCAATATGCAATAAGATGCGAATGCATTTGTTTTGATAAATATATGTACATGCTCATTTACCGTAGAAAAGCACACAGCTCGAAACTGTATTGCTTCGCTTGAAGTAATAAAACGTCCTACACGATTCAGAGCCAAATATCCCCATCGTGAGAGTAAAATAAGGATCTGCGAGCATGTGGACGTTTTTATTTTAATTTAAAGCGCAACGGCCGGTTTTTAAAACACCGATTACACCAGCATTGTTATGCAGCTTATGCAAATGAACATAAATTAGAACAAAAAATCAAGCTAAATTCGACCAAATTAACATAAATACGTAAGAATTCAGTTGTCCACGATGCGTTTCAAAAACCGGCCGGCATTTCGCTTTAACATAACATATAAATTTCAGCAAATATCGCCGACACACATAAAGAAGATGATCTGTTAATAATTCCCTTCACCGGTGATGAACAGAGAATTGTCACACAAAGTGACAAACCCACAGCTAATTTGACAGACAATAAGCCGACTAGCAGGAGGAGGCGACAAGCGGTAAGTCATCAAGTTATCATAGCATAGTGGCGCTGTAACTATGGGTCATGAGTGCGACGTGTCACGTAAAGATCGGTGAGCCAACGGTACGCCAGGATCGCGCCACATGTTCGCGAGAAGTTTTTCTGGTCGAATGAGCCGCAGCGAGTTGATTGCTAGTACTGAGGTGCCAAGACGGTGGACAGTGTATGATCCAAAAAAAAAATAGCTGTATCTCATTTATTTGTAGCCGGTCAACGTAAAGGAGTACTGTGGCACTTATCAGAAGAACTTCCACTACTTTTGTGAATTGGACAATGGCTCGAGTGGAAACGAGGACCAAAAGAAGACACTCGCACAGTTCTGTTCACAATATGCCGAGTTTTGTGTGATAGCAGCACAGTGAGTTTACTTAGTAACTGAAGTATAAATATAGTAAGTCTATGCAATATCCGCAGACTCTGGGATCCTTGATTTAGGTAAATTTTTTGCACTGTTTGTGATTTTTATATGGTGAGCAATACATACCTGAGGCCGGTTTCACCAACATTTCCGTGCGCACGTAAGGTTTTAGTATGGAAAAGAAACTTGGGCGGCAGACTGGAAGTTTCTTTTTACTTCTTACTGAAGCGCACGTAAATGTTGGTGAAACGCCAAGTAAGCGCGCACGGAACTTCCGTTGAACGGAAGAAGCGTGCCGCAAGTTTCTCTCCGTCTAAACGGAAGTTCCGTGCGCACGGAAATGTTGGTGAAACCCGCCTCAGAAATAAAGTACGGGCGAGTTGTATTGATCACATTCTCATACAAGAATTTCCGTGTAGAGTAAGCGGAAAGAATTTCCTTCAAACAGTGTATGCATAGATACCATAGAAGTTAATAACGAAATGTTTTGATAATAGCCCGTATTCTCGCGCCACTTTGGGAAAGGTATTTTGGTAGGCCATTCAAAATCTTCCCTGCTAGGTCTACCAGATTGGAAATGGGAGAGGTCTACCAGTGGTAGGCTCTGGCAGTAATCTCCTCTGGTAGGCCTAATGCATGCAACAGCTCTCACAATCCTCTACCATGGGAAACCGCGACAAGCGACGCGCCTCCTACCAGTACACCAGAATTAGCGCTTCTTCTCCCACTGGTAGGTCATTCCCTACTGGGGGCCTACCAGTGACGCGAGAATACGGGCTAATGAAACGAAGAATTGCATTGTCATGGCTCCTGCAAATCCAATTCTTTTTGTAGAAAGCTCTCCGCCGAACTCCCAGAAATCAGCTCGGCGGAGATAGACAGCGGAAGGTGGGTGATATTTGATATTGCTAAATTCTTAAATATTAATTCAACATGCCAGATTCCATTATGTGCCGGTGGAAATGCACAAAAGGGCACTGCATGCACCTAAGAAATGCAAATTATGTTGTTCATCATACTTTTCATGATTTCACTACCGTGCACCATACACATACTGCTATCATATTTGTTACAAAACATTATTATTTACAAGCACTGTTTATCTATGCGATTGATTACATACAGTTATCATGTACCGCGTGCCAATGCGCATTTTAATATGTCCGTCAAGCGAATAACTATTGCTATTCACTAACATAAGTAAGTATGGTTTCTTTTCAACAAAAGGGATTTGAAGACTTATTCTGTGTTCGTAATAAATATTATTATATGAATCAGCTCATTTGCATAAATTTCAGGAAAAACGGAGGACATAAAGGACATGACGAGGACTGGGAGAATGAAGGAGCATGGGAGTTGTCGACAACCGAGAAGAAGTTGCTAAAGGTGAGATACTCGGGATAAATATACTTGAGCTCAAGTTCGAAGAGAGAGAGAGAGAGAGAGAGAGAAGAGTGAGCAAGGAGAGAGAGGAAGAGTGATAGAGAAAAGTATAATCACTTGTTCACGTACCAACATTTCTCGTAGGAAGTCCGCCGGCACCCGTGCACTCCCGAATGCAACGTAAACGAGCATCCCCACTGCACGCACGACTGTAAATGTGAATACGACAAACCGATTATGATGAAATTCTGCGACGGACCACTTGATTTAGAAGACGTGCGCAGGTACGTTCTTGCATAGCTTCAGAATTTTTAGCTTCCCGAATTTTCAAAAACTTTTTCCTTATTTTGTTTAAACACGTTTCCCAGCTGTAGTTGTCGGTTGAGCTACAGAATAGAGTTTGCCTTGTCCATTACGCGCTGTGTGACATGTTTTATATTTAAAAAGCAGTTTGCCCAATAATTCAAAATAATGCCTCATAGCCTACCCTAAGTGGGCGTGAAACATTTACTTTTGCATTTTTTCGTATCATTTCCTATCTAAAATAGTATCATGTGACTCACTTTATTATATGTATATCAAGTGACTTTTCAAAAGGTTCACTTGCGCCCTTTTGTATCTATTTTGGTCAGATGGCAGTATGCCGATCACCGTTTGAAACCTTTGAGCAAGTTTTCACGTACGCCTTGTGATAAGACAGAGAAAGAGGGTTGGTGGGGAAAGTTGTGAGAGAGAACTAGAGAGAGAAATAGAGAGAGAAGACAGAGAAGGAGATAGAGAGGGAGAGAGAGAAGGAGAAAGAGAGAGAGGGAGGGAGAGAGAAAGATAAAGAGATAGTTGCGAAGGTATTAGCAAGGAGGAAGAGAACCTTCATGACGAACTAGGTATTGTGTCAGCGTGACATACTCGTGTACACCACAAATATCTTTTAAAAAAGTTCACATTTTCGGAAATACACTATTAAAAGACGGCTAACTGAAATGCTGGCTCTAAAAATAATCGATAAGCAAACTTTAAAGCAATACATCCCGAAAATCAATAAACATTCATTGAGGTGCAAGCATTGGTTCCGTATGTGTCCCCGTCAGTCGCCCCTTCACAGAAAACAATACGACGCCCTCGGACGTCCGTGGCCGCAGAGACCCACACATCGAAGTAGATTTGCTTTACGACTTTACTATATAATCAGCTAATACAAATAAGAGAAATCTGTTTTCGGGAGCCTATTTGTATGCGAAAAAAAACTTGCACCGAGGCTCTGATAGCTATATACGTTTTTCTTTCATGTGAGCAAGATTGAAATACGTAATTTACACATGTTTCTATACTGTATTTTGATCAGCGTTTGCTAGTCCCTCTGTATTTACTAGTTGCTTTTCAGGGCTGATCGTGCGCGAATGAGCCGAACCATGAGAAGAAAACTTGTATTTGTATCGTTCGATAATAAATTGTTTGTTTTAATAAAGTATTTAGAAGGACGTGTTTATGGGCTAATCATAACGTCATATTAGAAAGTACTTCTACAGAAAAGGAAATGGACATGAAGCCCAGCCCCTAAAACCTAAAATACAGAAAGTGACGGTATAATGTATTAATGTACGCAGTGAGAACAGTATCCGGCCGTACCTTATTACATGTACCAGAAGTTCAGAGTGCGCGGTGAGCACTGTCGCGAAACAGTTGCATGCCGACGAGAGTCTGGCGATGGTTTGGCGAAATAAATGTGTGCGACCAGAGATAGGCTCACATGTTTTTTTCACTTACACCTTGATACAGACAAGGCAGTCCACAATAAACACGGAACGTGGATTATGTTTAGAAAAACGACGATACTGATAGTAAATTGTGAAATTCGCTCCAGTGTAATAAATACTCGGTTATGGAACTAGTTGAAAACTCAATCTAGGACTAGAACCCAGGCACAAATTAGTGACAAAGTCTATAATTCATCTACAAATGGAACAATTGTGTTTGTGCTTCCTGCTTGTTTTATAAAAGGCGGGTGATATGCATAGGAAGTTTTCTCAAGTTCATACTACAGACTGCACCGTCGCTGACTTTTTAGAAGGAAGGCGAGGTCAAACGCTGGTGGTAGTTCTCATAGCTTGTACATGTGTGTGAGGGTCAATCGTCTAGCGTTACCAAATCATTGTCTCTTCTCGATCTTTCTTTATCTTGTCCGTCTTGTCGTCGTCTCTATGCTTTACTTCCTCCCCAAGGCTCTGAAGCCTACTCTGATACAACCTTTTAAAGTCGACAGGCCGTACCTTTCTCTACCTTTTGCCTCCTATCTCTCTGCTTCATCTCTCTCTCTCGCTCTCTCTCTCTCTCTCTCTCTCGCTCTCGCTCTCTCTCTATAGCGAGGGACATCTGTCTGCCCGCGGCAAAATGCCGAATTCAGCGATTATCAATTAATCACCGAGGTTATCACAATCGAAAGTGAGAGTGATCATTATAGGGCATGGCATTATCAGAGAATTAGGCGCCCGTGCGGCATCCCTCAGGCACGGGGTGGCGGCATCCCTAAGGCACGGGGTGTACAAGGTTGGCAAAGTGGAGGGCAGGCCTGCAGACATGGAAACTGAACTAATAAAGCTCACACAATGGGAAGAAAGAATGATAACCGCCAGTCCATAACCTAATGCGACTTCGATTTTCACTTTTTGATTTTTGATTTTAAACTGATGGAGTATTTCGAAAATTGAGCTTTACAACAAGTTGCTCAGTGTATTATATGTATTAAAACATTTCTGCACAGGTTACTTGTGTTTCTTAATGACTGACAATGAGAGGCAGGTTGAAGGTTGTTATTTTCTATTGACTTTGTTTGATGTTTAGTGTGCTTTTGAATTTGACAGTATTATTTGTGAGACTTATATTATCTACTTTTTTGTGTATGCAAAAGGTTGCACGGATACTAACTGCTCTGAACTTTACCTTACGCGCGTTCCGAAACTGTTTGAATTTTTTTTTTGAATTTTTTTTGAAGGGATATGATTTGGGTCAAAATAAGGGTTTTTTCCCCGAATTCGAGTCGCTGCGTCCTCGGACGCGCAGACGCGCGCGTATCTAGCCCGAAAATTGGAGTGCACGCCTAGCCATCCTCGCTTTTGTGAACGCGCGCGTAATTTCCGCGATCCGCGCCGTTACCCGCATACGCGGGTAGGTGTGCGGTGGACAGATAAGGATAATAATAAATGGTGGGTGAGCTACCGCGCACCCAGCAAAATTGCGCGCCCGAGGTTCAGGGCGGGCGAACACGAAAAATACACCCTCTATTTCTTTCCTTTTTCGAAGGATGGTGGTTTGAACTCCCCAAAAATAAGTAAGTAATGTACCACTTTCACCAAATAACATTTTCCTCACTTTAGATTATAGTAGTACCTTTCCCGTTCTATTGTCGTCTTGATCCATTTGTTTTCTGATGTATCTCCTTATTTTATGAATTCTCGGTTGTTTATGTATAGTATAGTAGGGCACAATTTTTGCTTTCGCTTGCGCCTTTAGTAAAAAGGGCTATATAGAACATATACACAAATGTGGCAGTATTCTTATGAATAACCATGCCATTATAATACAATAATATCGTCACTTCGTCGATCGGTTTATTGTGTTTTCCATGACCAATGGTCTAGAACTTTCCAGGAACTGCTTTACCTTGGGTAATGAGGACGTTATGTGTTTGGATAGCACTGGCGGTCGCTGTTCTCGTGGTTAGAATCAACGCTCAAGGTTTGTGATTCAGATGCATTGGCCCTGGTTTATTCGTTTACATTAATTGGGTGCCTGTGTTAAAACTCCGCGTTTGCACCCGGCAGGCGAACGTACGGCGTACTTTGCAGCTTTGCACAGCAGGTGCGTCAATTGGAATTGTGTACTTTGAGCTCGTCTCTGAACTCGTGATTCATTAGGGTTTGGGCATGGCTGGACTCGAACCTTGACCCCTTTCTCGAAAATTCGCACGCTACCATTGCGCCATGATAGGTTCTAAGTCTTCCTGTTTTCAGGACTGCTAGACGTCACCGCGTTGACCAAGTCAATCACTAATCAAATCCAAGAAACAGCCAATGCAGTGAATAGAATGCGATTGAAGAAAGAGGAAGAGAGCGGAAAAGTAAAAGAAAAGAAGAAAAAGAAGAAGACAAAAAGAACGAGGAGAGGTCATATGAGAAAGAAGAAGAGAGAACAAGAAGAAGAGGAGAGATCAGACAACGATACGGAGGATAGATTCAGATCTGGGGTGAGTGATTAGATTGTTACATTTTTTATCACATACTGCATGCGTAGGCATCGCTGCATGTGTAGGCTGTATAGCGTTCTTGCAGAGCGTTCTTGCCGCCCGTGAATATTTTCATAACATCGTTTTTAGTTTATCCCCGAGGAATCGCAAACCTTCGACTCGTCTGTGGTAGACACTGTCGTGTCAAAATCAGAGAAAGGGCCGGTTGATGACCTGCCATCGGAGTCGAAATCAGAGAAAGTGCCGGTTGATGACCTGCCATCGGAAGTGGATTTTCCGACTGACGACTCGTCGCCTTTTGGAGGATCCGATACAATGTCATCGTCGGAAAGTTTCGACAATCCAACGCACAGAAAACTAGTTGATTTGGAGATGGCGAGGTCCGGAAGTGATCCACCAAAATCTGGTTCGTTTTTTTTAGTAAGCAAGTTGCTTAGGTCTAGATACAAGGTAGAACAGCAATTCCTTCATTATCAGTACAACATGCGCATGATAATGATTCAGTCAATAATCAATCATAGTTACGGCGAAATGGTAGCAGTGGGAAATTGAGAACTAGGCCCCATACCATAGCTAAGCGCTAAGCATAAAGATGTTAGCCGCGGTGCGTAAATCTAGTAAACGTACATTATAGTAAACTCACATTTCATTCAGGAAACGGACGTACCGTAATCACATTCCAAGGCGATCAAAACGAGTACTGTGAAAAATACGAACAGCACTTCTCATTCTACTGCGTGGGCGACGTCGACCACACGGAGCAAGCAAAGCAGGTGGGTTGAGTGGGTGGTACAACCATCGAACACCATTTATTCATTTACCATGGTATGTTCGGAGCTACCGTACCACTTACGTGAGCAATAATACCATCACGGGAAATAGTCCATTATCCACAAAAAGTAACTTATTCAGGTGCTCGAACACTTCTGTCCGTCCTACAAGAAATCTTGCCCGGATCGTTCCAAGGGGTAGGTTAATACATAGCGATAGAAATAGTTTCTCACAGAAATGTCGAAAAATTTATAAACCAAATTTGAAGTGAACCAGACCCCCGAAAAAAACAAAAATATATATACGTGCAAGGTTCCATCAGTAATTGCCCAAAACTTCGATTCAAGGAATTTCCGCTGTGAACTCTATCCAACTACTACTTAGCATGTGTTCTAGAATATTTGCCGCGTTGAGCACGCCGAAGTAGGTGGCTAGTATTGATTGACGTTCAATCAATACATTTGAATAAAGATTTCAGTAACCTTTACTGAACTCTTCAGCACGTCGGTACCTCTAACCACATGGCCGGCCAATCCGTTTTCAAAAGAAATTTCGGTGAATAAAGAACCAAGTGATAACAGTGAAGAGGAGGATGAATCCAATGAGGACTCACCCAGCGAGCTGACAAAGGACGAGCGATATGTATTGTATCTGAGGGTAAGATAATGTTATGGAAACTACCAAAATCTCTTTCTCTCTCTTCAGTTAGATAGGAGCCCAAAGATCCTGATTGGTAGAAAGAAGTCGTTAGTAAAATACTTTTGTTTCAGCGCCGTGTGCCCTGTAAACCAGAGTGCAACGAGAAGATTTACCCACACTGTACAACCGAATGCAAATGTGATTATATTTATCCATCAGTTCAAAAGTTCTGCAACCCGCCACCAATGCCACTCTTTTTGAATACATGCAGGTAGGTCTTCTGATCGAGAAACTAGGATTGCACACTTTTCGCGTACCACAGGCGCGCCACCCCTGGCGCACCGCGCACTCCTGGCGTGCACTGCGCTATATAACTGGTTTTCCGCCGCGCATTTTCTTTGAGCGGCACTACGCGAATTTCAGGTCGTTATTTTCTTGAACTTTGGCGTAAAGCAAAGAAGCAGCGGGATGAAGCCTCATAAGTAAGCCGAAGTAAAGTGCTATGTTTTCTTCAGAATGTGGTACAATGGGTGTCCTAAATACGAAAGGTACCACTACGCCTCTCAGTTTATGTACTCGAAGGCCGAGAAGGGCAAAGTCTTACGTAAGTTTCATGAATGAAGAATGTTTTATTGGCTGTAAACATGGTTTCTTTACTGTATATTGGAGCAGATTTACCAAAACTTATTTGTTGAAACACATTTTTTTTTTTCATTTTTCAGCTGGCCCGAAACCTATAAATCCTCAGGGAATACCTCAACCGGCTGGACTTGGATTTCCCTCAAGAGTTCGGGTATTTAATTTTTCCATATTTATTAAGATGAATATTTTCATATTTAACGCACTATTGTAAATACCTTGGGAAAGTTTCATATGCTACTCATATCCTGTGTATCCTATTCAAATTTTTGGTGCCCGTCCAAAGCATCCGGCGCCAAAACTACATATGATGCGTATCATATGCAAATTTCCCAAAGTACGTACTTAAAGCGAAATACCGGCCGGTTTTTGAAACGCATCTCAAGAACTTGCACTCCTATGCATTTATGCAACGTGTGGTCTAATTGGGGTCTAGTTTTTATTCTAATTTTTGCTGTTTTGCATATGCTGCATAAGAAAGCAGGTGTACGCAATGCGTTTCAAAAACCGGCCGGTAATTCGCTTTAATATTTAGTTTGGATTTATCGCTTTCGGTGTTGCATCAAAGTGCCGAATAATTTGAAACTATAAGTTTACGTGCAGTTAAACTACCAAACACTTCAGGGTTCTCCCACCTACGACCCTCCAGTCAGTTCACTAATGGCTCTCAATCACGAACATCATAGGAAACACAATCATCGGTTAGTTATTGGAACAGAAAAACAAGTTGTTCCGGAATAGTGCAAAGAACATAGCGCGACCGATAAACAAAGAGTCGGAAATAGATAGATGTAGGATCACTGAATCACGGATCAAACTCAGCGGATTGTGCACCGAATTTAAAAATGCAGCGCAGCGAAAGTATGGCTCAGCCAGGTTTTTGCGCACTAATCTCGGACTCGCGCATCCTATGTCCGAATTTAAAAATGCAGCGCAGCGAAAGTATGGCTCAGCCAGGTTTTTGCGCACTCCTCTCGGACTCGCGCATCCTATGTCCTATGCACACAAGTTGATAGACATCGTACGGTTTCATGTTAATTCCCAAATTCAGACGAGCAAGGAAGTCAAAAGAGAACGCAAGGTTCACCGTTGACGAATTGTACATGGACAGGGAAAAGGACAATACAACAATGCATACGACAGAGGAAGGGGTCAGTCATGCAACGGAGCAAGTGAATTTGAACGTGTAGTGAAACGCAGGCGAATAAAAACAAATTCTCTTCGCGAACCTTATAAAGGACTGTGTTCATCTTCCAAAACGCAGATCAATTAGCTAACAGTAGTAGTAGTCGCATTTGTTTGACAGTAACCCCACCTAAATTTTAGATGGCACCGGGTCCACATATGGGCTCTAACACAGAAGATATTCCCCAGAATATGGCTCCAACCAACGCAACCATGCCAGAGCCAGAGGACAGACAACCAGTAGTCTCCCCAGCCAGACGCGCAGACAGAATCTACCTACGACCAGGTTCTAGAGGTCTAGATGCCTTCAAGAACACACTATTGAGGAGAAATTAAGACTTATAATTATTATCGTGACCTATTGTACTACACTGAAACTCTTAGCTACCTATCCATGTCCCACACTTTTCAGTAGTACTCAGACTACTTGGAACATAGCTGTAGATTACTGTAAGGTGATAGACTCTTACACCATTTTATATAAGAATTCATGTTTTATATTCTTATTCGCATAATGCATAATTATGAGCTTCCCATGACACATGACATTTCTATCTGTACATATAGAAAAAAAGTAGTTTTATTTTACATTTTAACTATTATGAGGTCAACACTCTTGATTACTTAATCACTTTTCTGTCGTTTAATTCAAGTTGCAGTGTGACGATTCGTGAATAATTTTACAAAAAACTTCACTCAAAATTCAGATATTTGATATATCAAAATCAGGGATTATATATTTTAAAACATTTATAATAAACATTTAACCCATATAACTGATTGTTAAATGCATAAGAGTGTCGCCAGAGATCTTTTACAAGAGTAACGTGAGAAAAACTATAATTAAACAGTTCGACGTAAGAATACAATAAATCAACAATTCATCATAAGATCAAACAAAATTACCAGAAAGTTAACATTTCCTTTACTTATGCCAACTTACAATATTTTTGAGCAATACATACGGATAAATAGAGTCTACAAACTTTTCATATTTCCATGACTTTGACTTTGCACATATTAGCCCGTATTCTCGGGTCGACGGGAATGTTCCGTTTGGGAGCTCATTCGTATGCAAATTTTTCCTCCAGCTAGTCTCGATAGTCGAGAAATTTGCATACAAAGGATTTCCCAAACGGAACGTTTCCGTCGACCCGAGAATACGGGCTATTGACATATATCGGATTTACAAATTTTCCCTCCAATCACCTAATGCTCAAAGCAAATACATGCAATTAATAAAAACTACCTTACCACAAAAATTAATCTAGGAATAAACAAAAATCGAAAAAGTACTAACCAAAATTTAAAATCAGTGTTCCATCGCATCATTATTCTCTTCGCCTTCCTCATCCGGGAGTACAACTGGCAGACACTAAATAACGTAAATTAAAAAATACTAACAATAAATAAAATACATAAATAAAATATATACATATATAAATAATAAAATAATAAATAAAACTAATGTCCCTAACATTAGTAGTTTCTAAAAAAAAATATTCTAAAAAATAGGTCCTAAACTTTATTAGATATGAAACGAGAAACAAGAAGCACCGCCATGAACCCCAACCGCATGCACTTAAAAATCCTCTGAAACATGACCATTCGGCCAGAACTTCAGCCAAAAAAATAACAACTGAAAAAATATTCACCTTAAATACAATAAACGGCTTCTCGTCCTCACTAAGTTCAACCAAACATTGAAGCTGTAAAATACCCGTGTCGTCGAGCAGTAGATTCACCTAAACGTATAATATTGCAAGAAATAGGTTAATAAGTTCCGAACCTTTAGACTTACGTCCTGTCCTGTCTTAAGTCTCGGTTCAGCCATTGCTGAACCAAGATAACGACCACTTCATATTCCACTCTCTCACAAACTACAATATAATCTAGGAGCCATGAGGTTAGCACAGATACAGTAACTCGCAACCTTTCTTCATGTGTTTTAGCGAAATACCACCCGGTTTGGGGTTTTTTCACCAAAAATAGTTTGAAAAAACTTATAAACGAAAATAAACATAAAAACACAAACAAATAAGTGCATATTGAATAAAAATGTTCTCAAACAACCATTTTTTGCTATTTTGTATGGGGAAATTCGCTTTGCGCAAAACGCCGGCTCTTATACTAGTAACGATGTGGGCGGAGTCGAGCAATGCGTAGATCTTTTCAAGTTATAAGACACTCCGCAGCATCCAAATGACGAAATATATAATTTCCAAGTAAAGAATGGGCGTGGTTATTGCTGTGACGAACGCACTGATATTTCCTCCGCCCCCTTTTGCAATTTTCGACGAATTTTTTTGGAGACAGGCTACCATTTCGCTTTAATGGGTGAAACAAGGCACAAATTAATTCCCTTGGTTGAATCTACCTATCTCCTCACTCTCCCTCTCTCTCTCTCTCCTGATTCAGCTGACGTAAGCAGAGGTGCACTATTTCTTTCTACCGTAACCCTCACCTTAGAAGCGATAGCAACAGAAGCCGCCATTTTCTTCAGTAAAACCGATCGATACGCAAAACATACAGATTGTGTGCATTGGAATTTCTCCACCTCTTCGGAAAGGCGTGGAAAGATTGTCTAAATAACAAATACAACGAAATAATACAAGCTTCGCATTTTCATATTTCGCCAAGAATAACTGTGAGAAAACCAACACAGTGAGCAGCTACCGTTGGGTAGGCTTAGGCTTAGGCTTAGGCCTGACTGACATACACAACCATCTACCTGCACCACGCCCAGATCGCCCTTCGTCGCTATACTTAATCGCTGTTCAGTGCAACGAAAGATGACGTGTTCACTTGAAGGATCAAGATCCTAAATAAATATATGTGGATTGTGTTTTAGTAAGGTCTCCCTTAATTCACAAAAATGGTATTTGCGACGAAAACGCTCATCTCTCCTTCTCCCTCTCTCTCTCTCTCTCTTGCTCTCTCTTTCTCGTTCTCTCTCTTGATCGCTCTAGCTCTCTTGATCTCTCTCTCTCTTGCTCTCTCTTTCTCGTTATCTCTCTTGATCGCTCTAGCTCTCTCTCCTCTATTGTTCTCTCTCTTTCTCTCTCTCTTGATCGCTCTCTTTCTCTTTATCTCTATCACTCTTCATCAGGACACAGACTGATGTTTCATTATCTGTCATACAAATAAACAGTTTTCATCACATAAATTCTTGGGTCAGTACTATATCAACCCTATTCCCAATATACTGGCACGAAACCTATATTTGATGTGGACAAATAAGAAAACAAAATACTAGGTATAGTCAGATGAACAAATAGGACATATGAAACATCACTCTGTATAGTGGTCCATAAAAAAGCAGGTGAATTTAGAGAAAAACACAAAATCACTTGCCTTCATCGTATCCCTCAATATAGACGGTTTCATCATAATATGGACCAGATCTTCAGTCTCACCAAAATCGAGATCGTTCTGAAGTGATTATTTTAAAGCGGTGTGGCAGCCGATCCTCAAACCCTCAAACGATATATCTTTGAAGAGAAACAACGCTTTGTAGGGTTTAAATCTTACCAAATGGTTAGCCATGGTTGGTACCGACGCCTCAAGTACCACTCCATTTTCCTCAGCCATAATCTTGATTGGTTCACCCATTCCATCATAAGAAAGGACAAAATTGGACATTGGACCGTCCAAAACGCTCAGACATTCCTTAAAAGTGACCACTTTGTATGTAGTTATTAGCTATTCAATTATATTAGAGGGTTCTTCAGCGACTCGATGTAATGTAGTGTACAACACCAGTGCAGCACAATATACCGTAATGTACTTCGGTAACAATCTAGGAATATTGACTATCAAAAGAGTCTTTACAATATACAAAATTGTCCAGTAGATGAATCCTAATACATATGAAAATCAGCGCCACAGCCGCGCACAAAAAGAGAGTCCGCGCAGATTCACCAAAGGTGCCGTAAGGAGTTCGTTCCAGGTGGCACAACTACGGCGCATCATTTACAGGAGGCTCGGAAGGTACGCCTGTGTGCCACCGGTGCGCCACCTGGCATTCGCGGAGGCACATCCGTGAAGCCCCGTTGCGCATCCTACACTGGTTGCGCGCCAACATAGCAGACTCTTTTTCTGTTGTAGTACTGTCCATTTGCCTACCACTATAACAATATGTACAAGATTCGAATGCATGAATACTACTTTACTCACACGTAAAAGCAAGCCTCAACCCACCAATAAGGTCTGCAAGTGCACAGTGAATGCAACTTGCTCATCTCTTATCGTAAACTTTGAGAACAATTCGTTGGTCATGTAGAGGGCGGCTTGTATTGAATGTTCATCATTTGTGATCACTTTACAGCCACTTTCCGAGAATAGAAATGTGGCATTCTAAAGTACAAAGCTCAAAGATCCACTAGTTAAATATTTAAAGTGGTTAAATAGTACCCAATGGCGTACCATTATTAAACCGCATCATATCGAGAATTGTTCAAAATTACACAGAGCAATAGCGCGCAAGTTTTCATACATTATGTCTGCTATAGTACAACCTTGGTATACAATGCCTACAGTACCCAATAAATCCAACCTGTCTAAATCCAAGGGGCTTCAGTAGTTGGCATAACTGTTTCGAATGTTGCCGTCCTATGTGAAGAAGATGAGCGACAGTATCTTTCATTCTCTCTTCCTGCATTCGAGACTACGGTAGGTTGAAGCTTAGTGAATGACTGATTCTAAATGCGTTACAGTATGCAGAATCATTACGGTATCTTCATTCCTCTTGCGAACAGCGGTAAGAAATTGAACCTTTGCTTTGAAACTACGCAACTAATGTAAGGCGTTCATCTTGATAACCGGACTAGAACTATATATAGAATATATGATAGATTCAGATGTTACTATCTGAATCCCAGCCTAATTATTAGGCAGTTTATTTTCACACAGACTAGCCTACGGTAGCTCGTTGCGCTGTTTTTATGGAATATGCTATTGCAGTTTCTTGAAATCATGCTGCATGCACATAAACAAATAATTAATGCGCGAAACTACAAAACTATATAAAGAAGATTTCTTTCAATAACCGTCACCAATCACCAGTTAATCGATATCATCTGCATAAAACCCATCTGACAAAATCCAGAAAATACAACACAACATAAGTATAATAAAAATCTGTTTATTAAAGCATCGCACTATGCACAGATAAAAAATAACAATGAATTACACAGAATTATTCAAAGATTTGTTAGTAAATTTAGAATTGAAATGGCGACCAGCATAATAGTTTTGGTGCAAAAAAATGATAAAATGGTACAAAGTTGACAAATTACAAACACAAAAAAAAACTGCGGACACATGAAGCATATAAGGTAATACCATTTCAGAATTGTTTTTCAAAGTTGGATAAGCTAAACTAACACTAACTGATATAAAGGGTTGGGTACCATTACAAGTAAAGAAAACTTAACTAAAAGGGTAGTACTTTACATATAAGGACAATGAACAAACAACAAGTGAATTCAGTTTTAACATCCATTTTAAATAAAATTAAAAATAATTGATCGAAATAAGAAGGCGAAATAGTGGTAGTGAACACCGGATGTAATGGTACTACAAAAGACTCAAATTACAATTAAAAGTACAAACTACAAAACGTTAAATTAGCATACACTCCAAAAGAGTGTGCATAAATAACACAAAGAAATTAAGATAACTGATAAATCGCCCATTGTAGGTTACGGTAAAACATTTTCTTTTAGATCATCAACAACTTTACTGGAATGGAAATCTTCAAAAAGATGAATAAAATTAGTTCAACAGACTAAAAACTATGATGAAATGTTACAAAGTACGGTAGCTGAAACAACATTTAAAGCGGTATAACATCCGGATTTTGAGACAGAAGTTGGACAACTACATTCCTATATGCCGTACGCAAATGAATATAAGTAGAATAACAGTGCATAGAAATACAACGTCCAATATACGTTTCAGAAACCGGGTGTTATATCGCTTTAACAAGAAACAACGATAAGAGAATGTATTAGTGGATGACGCGGGCGCTGAGATTTAGAAAGGCGACATGTACACTCAAATTGAGCACGTTTTACAGTTTGGGTCGAAAAAGAGGCCTGCGGACGGCGGATTAACAGGGATAGTCCTTTAGACCTTACTTAATTACTCCATTACAATCCGGCTAGATAATTATAATTGCAGTTCAAAAGGTTGAGAGATGCCTGCCGCCCAGAACCGAAAACAAAAAGGTGGCACAGTACATTGACACAGATGTCGAGATGGCATACGCATCGTGGCAAACAGAAATACAAAAATACAAATTCCACTCGAAAGTGCAAACTACAATCCGCCAATTTGTTGCCGTCTCCTGCCCAGGGCAGCTTCCAACTCAGAAATGTGCCCGGTCGAAGGAGGAGGAACAGGTGATGGGACAGTGGTAACACGCGTCACTTCGGACCTAAAAGTATTTTCAAATTATAAAATCTAAAACTTAATAAACCCAAAACTATGTGGCTCCCAATACACTACGACGAAGAAGGTTAATCATCAGACAATTAATAAACCAAGACACGCGCCGAAAAATACCCATTCCAAGTTAAAAAACCAGATTTAGTTGTAATTTGTAACACCCTTACCTCTTCGGTGGCGGTGGGGGTGCCTTCTTTCCTTGCGGCGTACCTTGCGGGCTCCAGTGCTGCGGTGTCATATGTTGTGCCATTTGGGGTGTCTGTGGTGTCAGGTTCAATGGGAGTGTCTGCCTTGCGGGAGGATGCGGTCGCTCCACAGATGGCGGCGGGAATTGCGGTTTCGGCGGTGGTACGGGAGATTTTAACGAAGGCGGAGTTGAAAGCTGCGGGTCCTGAAATTAAAAACTTAAAGCGATACTACAAGTGTTTTACCATCCGACTACGTTACCGTTTTAAAGGAAAATTTTGTTCTTAAAAAAAAAAAAAAAAAAAAAAAAAAAAAAAAAAAAAAAAAAAAAAAAAAAAAAAAAAAAAAAAAAGTGTTTTTATTATTATTTTTCATGTTCTACAAAAAACCTCGTTCACTATTTTCATTACCTGATACTGAGTGGGCGTGGTTTGTATCCGTGAGACCGAGACATGGGGCGGGGCTGGGAACGTCTCCTCATCTGAATCCTCTTCTTCCGCCCCGCCTCCTATCGAGGGTCCGGATCCGGAGGAATGGGAAGGCGCACGGCGGACAACGTTCATCGGTGCACGCTTTATGGTGCCGGTTACATCTTCGACCTGAAAGTTAATATAATAATTAAAATAATAATAATAATTATATAATAATAATAATAATAATAATAACATACTTATCATTGAATTAATAAAACACTATTTCTAATCTTACAATTTTTCTTCCAAAATCTCTCCCAAAACCGAAATGTTTCAGCAAATTTTTTTAACCATGAATGAATGGTCAAACCATTGTGCTTGGAGGGTTGCGCCACGTCCAGTTACTAAAAAAAAGAATGTTACCATGCACGTTTCAGAGTCAAATAAAACTCAAAATGAACCTCATATAACGCTGTGCTTAGCGCCGCGCTGCTACAGCGATCCGTCGTTGCGTGCGAGGAATGAGAATTATGCGAAATCCTCGACACAGTGGCCGGAGAATGCGATGATGTGGACGGCTGCTAAACAAACAAAAAAGGTTAAACGCAGAATAAAGCAATTACAATTATACCAACTTAACAACTCCAAATGCATCAAAATAATATCAACATTGGTAATAGTAACAACTACTAGGTGCATACAGCAAGAGTATACATCCAGCATAATATGCACAAAACCCGATGTTCCAAATACATAATTAAACCAAAGCTCGAACTTCGAACGCCAGTACGATAGTCGCGAGTCGCGAGTTCATACGTACATATAAATGGTGAAGCGTAAAAATGGCGGAATCGCGCGGTCATCCTTACAAACTACAAACTACCAAAGTAGAAACTAGAAACTACACAACTACTGTACCTTATGTGTCTGCTGATGATGGATCGATAGATCTGCCTGACTACTCGCCACACTTCTACCAATCCCGCTCATTCGACTATCGCCTCTCGGAATATCCACACGAAGCGGCGCGACGCGTTCCAACGCCTCGCGGCGCTGCTCCACCGCCGCACACCAATTCGTGTACAGATCGCGACCATTCTGTAAAATGTGATGATAAGTATTTCATTTAACATGTTACTTCGTACACCGTCACTATAATAGAAACACTATTTTATATTACTTGTTTCAATAAAGAGTTCGGTCCGCGAAAGAGTAAACATTTAAATAGTGCTTTAAAAAGGTCACTACTCTGGAGGCTACCATTTCTATTCCCCCCGATAATAATGCGTTCTCATACGGCAAAAAAACCACCTCCAGGCTCTCATAATAGAATCCAATCACGCATATACGAAATACGATACTTATAAGTACACCTACTTCAGATTTTTGAAATCTGATACTTCTAGGGTCCTAGGCCTAGCCAATGTCCCACAGAGAGAGAGAGAGAGCACACAAGTGTTTTCGGAATATTTTTAGAAACGGATATCTAGCCAAAAAATGGTTGGGCGACCACAGCCGAACGTATAATGCTTTGTATATTAGAAACTTGCGGTTTTCAATATAGTTTTGTAGAAAACTTAGAAACTAGAAACCAAGTTAGCACGGTATAATGTATGCGAACTTCATCAGCCTGCATAGGGCTAAACATTCGCGAGTACGAGTACACAGAGCCGCACACACGCCATTAAATTTTCTAAAATCTAACCTTTGCAATCCTCAACGCGACCATCCACTTTCTAAACGTCGCTTCATCTTCGCAGCAGATATACTTCACATAGGACGAACGCTTTATCTGCAGGGCAGTCAACTGAAAAAGACAAAAATATTAATTGAACCTACACTACAGAAATATCCTACACTACAGAAATATCAAATGTTTCTCAAAACGTTCACGCAACTTTTTTTTTCCGGTTAAACCGAAATAACGGAATGTTTCTACATTATCATATACAAAGCAAAAAAATTGCTATCGTTGATTCTTCTACTTCTAGTTGCTAAATCGGAATTATTAGGCTTATAATAGTAGAGCTATTCCATACACTTAAACTAAAGCAATTACCGGCCACTGAAGTTACAGTAACCCAACTGCAACCCGATGATATAATATTTCGCACTTCGCCGCTGTAATGGTCATAACCTCGCAACCACACTTGTTGAGAATAAAAGTTAGTAAGAAACAACGACAAACGTGTACCTTACCTTAATGCAGAAGCAAAACTCGGTCGGTGCCTTATACTTCTTCTTCCAGTCAAATCCGCTATAGACCTGGTTGGAGTGCAAGTTCATCAGACATTGCAGATCTTTGGACGACCTGAGAAGTTAACTCATTATAAAGCGGCATAACACATGGTTTGTGAAATGTGTAAAGAAGTGCACGTGCACGTGAATTCCCTGTACAACAAATGCTCGAAAATAATTGTCCCTATGTTACTTAAAGCGTACGTTCACCCAAATCCCTAGTGATCCTATAACAAAATTTACCTTAAAAACGTGCGTTTTGGGGTTTTTTAGCCCAATATGCAAAACCGACATGTCATTTCCCTTTAAACTTCCCTAGCTGTTAGTGTTACCTTACAGCCTTATTTGATACTACAATATAATCCAAACATACAACTCACTTTTTGCCCTTTGGCGCGTAATAAAGTCCAGAGGGACGTAATACAAAGTAGTGTTTCTTCCAGCTCTTCTTTCCATCCGATTTCAATAGCAAAAAGCCTTCCAACTCAGGTGGCACCACATTTTCACGGTCAAAGAAATCCTAAACAAAAATATCAAAATCGAAATATTAAACTAGAAAACTAAATACACAACAAAACTAGTTGCAAGCAAGTATCAACGGTTTCGTGTGAGTTAGGAGCACTTATGGTATGGTACATAACCACAAAAAAAAACGCTCGCATGAGCAAAAATTTTGCAATCAATCAGGAAGCAAACCAATACATTATTTCATTACATAACAAATAACAAAATTTCAAGAAAACCCAAGATAAAGAATATTGGACAAAAAGAATAATGAACTACAACTCACTCTCACAAACGTGTGTTTGACTTCCCGGGACCAGTTATCACCCTCTGGCACCTCCATATCGGTGGTTCTTTCAGTTACCTGAAAGGTTAAACTTAAGCAAAAAAATCAAATTTCACATCAAGTTACTGTAACCTCATCGGACCAAATAACATCATAACTCATGTTACACCTTGGACAAAAAATAACAGAACAAAGCTAACAAAGCACCTAGTTGCTAACTGCCAATTGCCAAGCATCTAACGAAAAATATCCTCTTCACGTGCCACAAAACAAGGGCTCAAAAGTCAATAATCCAACGAAAGCTTACAAATCCCCCACCAAGTAATGCTCGGGCCGATCGATAAATGGATATTTGTCCGACCTTCTCACGAACCACAACTTATTAGAAGAGTCCTGCTGCCACAACTGTATATTTTCGACGATCAACTCGTGGTCTTCATAGATACGCTCTGGAAAATCAAAGACATAAATTTAATCAATCTACAAAATATGATCGAAAACTAATGTTGAATCCTAGAGACCAAACATGAAAATGCACCTCAAAAACTCAAAATTCATATGAATCAATAGTAATATATTGTGTTTAAACCACATCGAATAAACCATTAACAAACAATAAATTTTCAAAGGTAGTCATCAACGAAGCCAGCCCATAAAACATCAATACAGTCAAGTGTAAACTGTAAACTTCTTTACACAACCGTATACTATAAAAAAACTCACTAATATACAAATCGGGGTACTCCTCAACAATACAATGATCCTCGTACAGTGTCATGTTGTGCTTATCGGCCAGCTGGCGCATTGTCTGAATGAATAATGAATAATTATAGTCCTTAACACTGTTAAAAGCTAATCACGGTTGATCACTTCTCACTTCAAACGCCAGGAATAAGAATGCACAAAATGCATAGATTCCCTCCCATTTTTTGCCACAATCGTTAGAAAGTATAGAAAGTTTACCTCCAACAATAGGTTGGAAAGGATGAAGAAAATATAAAGTAAATTTAAAATCATCGTAAGTCCCCCTCCGACGACGACGTCATTCTGCCAGTGATGATACTGATATTGTCAAAACGCAAAAGTCAGCAAAATCCAAAACCAACCTGTGCAACCGTCCACCTCTCATCGATAAGCATCTGTAGTGGTGCACCTCCATCATCAACGAAGAATTTCACAAATATCCTCGTAACCTTGGCTTCCTGAATTCATACGGATTAACACTGAAAGAAATAAGATGCGATGCGAAAGCGAAAGTATAACAGCCACCACTCCAACGTTTTCAAATATCATCGAAACATAAACGAAACAACAGCCATATTCCACGACGGATATTCCATAGACCCAAGGCCTGACTACGGTACCTTTATTATTAGAGCACACCGGAAACACTTCCCCAGGGTGAATATCTGATTGATATTTAGTTTGCATATATTGTAATAAACATCCTTTATATGATAAGATGACCAAATAATAAATATAGGTTTATATCGGTGGGTCTATCCCTTTAAACTGAAAGACTCACAGCGCGAAAGTACCAAGAACCACATCTACAAACTTTTCACGTACCATCGAAACATACTGCTTTGTCAATCAAGAATCAAGACCAAACAACAATCCATATTCACGGACAAAAAAAGGAACTTCCAAACATCACAACCATTACCCACTACTACTAAACATCCAAACTACCGTACCTTCATCTTTTCAAGTGCATCTCGAATCTTCTGCGCTTTAATCTCTTCTGCTGTCAGGTTGTTCTGCGGAGACACCTGGAAAAACATAAAAACATAAAACTTATATACAATTTACAATTGTTAACTATGCATCATAAATTCATAAAATAGTGGCACCTCCCCAGAGCTTCGGACTTCGGAAGGTCAAAGATACACAGACACCGACTATCTCCACACGTGAGTGGCCCCTTTAAATTTATTCAAACTTCAAACATCCACGATTTCAGGGTCCAGCTTCAACCACAGCCACAACCCGATCCTTTAACGTTAACTCCCAATGTAAACGTTTAACATGTTCCAGGTTCCAAATTCCCTGTCTATTGTCTCTCGAGTTCACATAACGAAATACGCATAAATATTCAATAAGTGCGCGCACTGTGGAACACTAGCCCTCCTCTTCCTTTATTATGTACCGCTTTATGGCGTTTGCAAGAGAAGTGATTGACAGACAGAGAGAGAGAGAGTAGAGAGAGAGAGAGAGAGAGAGAGAGAGAGAGGGAGAGAGGGAGAGAGGTGGACAGAGAGATGGAGAGAAAGAGAGAAAGAGAGAAATTGACAGAAAGGTTAAACCGCCTAATAACAGACAACAATTAGCACCTGGTTGACCACGACGGCAACAATTACAGAATTAATTCACGCTTTACTGATTGTTTGCGGGTGTCTCTGTCCTGTCCCTGTGCGTCGGTAACAACGGGAAAGTAAACGTTGAGTTGCGGTAATAAAATAAGCCATCGCAGTTATGGAAGACCATGATATGAATTATGACTTATGACCATCGTAGTCACGCGCGCCATAAATACCTTACAAATTATTTTAAATGTGCTACATACTACCCCCCTAGATTTTCTAGCTACCTGTCTGAGAACTGAATCCCCGACGAATTTAACCAATTTAACGACAATTTTTCAGCGTCTGTGACCTTATCAATACCTTACCTTAGGTACCATTACTAACCACAAATCCTAATCCCGTATTCTAAACATTTGGCTCCCCGAGTAATATCTCCATGACCTCTATCAACCGATAATAACGAATAACCCCGATTGAGACTTGCACCATATCATTGAATTAACCCCAATAACCACAAAAGATGTCCGTTATGACTGCCCGACGGTGGTGATTTATGGGGTAAAGTAAAGAATGATACAATAGGGATCATGATGAAGAGACTCATACCGAGAGAGGGAGAGAGAGAGAGGGAGCGAGAGAGAGAGAGAGAAGATTAGAAGAATCAAAGCAGAGAGGGAGAGAGAGAAGAATCAAAGCAGAGAGAGAGAGGGGGGAGAATGAGAGAGAGAGAGATCCCATATCCCTTCAAGTGATACACATACCGCTCCATATCCGAACGAATAACAGCTGTGCAAATGGAGTACCCAGTACCCACTACGGTAATACTGATACGCTCTGTACATATAACAGCAGCTCAAATGGTGCTAAACCCCAGAAAAGCCCCAAAAAGGAGATGAGAACAGATGCCCGAATGAATATAATGGAAGAGGTCCTAAGTCCTAAGACATACTAAGCACTTGGACAAACTATGGGATCTTGACCCTTCCCTACCAATCTTATTTGGAATAAAGATTACATGGGAAAATGGAAAATGAGAGGGCGGGGATAACCAACACTACGGATAACCTGCAACTAAAACCATAAGGCATCCCACTCCCTACGCTACATAACGGGCCTAAGGCCTAGCCTAACATCAAGTAATGCTAATAACATAGCACTGTGGAATTCCCAACCAACAACAACACACATCTTCTGCATACCGTATACAAAGTATACCGTATACAAAACGCGTAGACAATTGGTCAGTTCACTCTGATTTCTAGATGTATTCTGCTCCCGCCATAATAATCCCTCGATCAAGAAAGAAGAAAACAAACTACGGGTCTCGAAAAATGGCCAACGGCCAACACCTGGTGTGGCCCTCCTGTCCCAGGTCCTAGCCCCAGTACCCTTCAATGAACAGAAGGCAGGCAAAGGCATAGTTATTCTAGAAGATGACCTCTTCATTGTCCCCTTCATTATCTATGCTTCCTTTGTATGCGTTAAATGAGACAAAAATGACCAGATGACTCTTGGAACAATTAGCAAAAAGATGATTTCTAAACCACATCAACCAAACAACTAGTTTAAGTTAGACTATATTTATAATGTAGAACCAGGACCAGAAAGATCATCACTATAAATAGTACATTCTTGCTTTCCTTAATCCATACAAGAAAAAAGAAAGTCAAACGAAAATACCAGATACCACCCCCCTTTAATCACAATTCCTCAAATCTCAAACCAATGTCAACATTTCTACGACCATAAAATTGTATCATCAAATATAGTATATCTCATTCGTACAACCCCAACAACGATAATAAACCCCCTTTGTACACTAGAACATCAACATCTTGTCGCGCACTTGTTCTATTACAACACTAGCACGAAGGACGACCACATTGTGGCCAGGCCAGGGTCGCGGGTCGCAAGGGATAATACTACTACGAACATTCAAAGATATGTGAAGGACGAGGATGGAAATGTTTTAGTTAGGTAGTTAGATTTCCGAAACTCCGTATTAAAATAATGCGGCGCGTAGAACCAAAATTCCACGACTTATACGCAAAGTAAAAGATCTGTTCCATGTGCATCTGGCACAAAATGGAACACAAGTACATCCAACTACTTACTACTACTAAATAGGAATGTATTTCAAAACCACTTGACATTCTGCTTTAAAGTTCATCATATTCCTTCAGGCTCATACTAATAATGTTCTTTCAAAAGTGTACTCATACCAGCACCAAGCACCTGGCTAACATCTACATCTACCATTACACTACGGCAGCGTCCAACGCCCAATGCACCAAGTGTGCATAAAATGCATATGTCATCCAGTCACCCGCACCAACCACATACACTACATTCCCCCACATCAAAAGAACGGGCCGAATATAACTAATGACAATCAAACAATAGGAATAGAAGATGATATACATAAGCTATAGAGTAAGCCAAAGCCAAAGGAAGGGGAACTCGACCATTTTAATAAGTCAATTATAGAACAAAGGCACAAAACTAACAAAGTAAGGCGGATCGAGCAAAGATCAAAGCCACAATCGATTATGAATACAACAGTGAATAGAAAATATAAGCAAACAATCCAAGACCCCAAACAAATCAATAAAATAATAAAAAGGACAATAAACTTCAAACCCAAATCAAAAAGTCAACAAAATAAAGACCGACCTGTGTGGGTGACGGCGTGTGCAGACTATCGCGGCAACTATCGCCAGATGACATATTCGAACCATTGAATCTAGAAAAAAAGACAACTGTAGAGATAAACAAAAAAATTAATTAATATTAAAATCCATGAAAAATAAAAAATAAAAGTAAAAAAAAATGACCTCCGAAAATATCCATGTTTCACAACTCTTACTTTTCTCGGCAAAAGCCACTGAAACTCAGTTCTCAGTTCACCAGGGGTTCGTGCTACTAATCAGTAACTGACAAAAACAACTTTTGCTCTTTTCCCTCCTCCGCACTAACGAAAAGAACTTTTACCTATGGCTTTCCGTCGATGAAGAGTCTCCGTATGCGGAATCCGCATCCGGAGAACTACAGACCGAAGCGGCGTATACCGGAAGACGGGTTTGCTGGAAATAAATTCATTAATATTGCTTTCGTTAAGATCAATAATGCTTAGCCCACGTGGGAACTATCATGTTTGGGCACATAATCATGCTTATCAACACTACAAGTCCTCACGCTAATTCAATATTATTTACTCGTCAATTCCTCACGCTAATTCAATATTATTTACTCATAAATTATAAAGCAATATGTAATTGTTCAATTGCTTATTATTACGTCACTCCCTATCTTATCTCCTAATACAGCCACTCGCAGGTCATAACAGTCCGTGTGTACATCTCGCTCGGATATTATTCAAAAGCGAACGTCCGTGACCGGGGCTTGCCGCGCTGCGCGCGTTAATACACAACCAATTACCGTACAACAATCACGCAATCTCAGCGCGCTACGCGCATAACTTCCCCCAAAATGGAGAACTATACAATCGGGAGTGTACCATGCATCAAATAACGCAAACAAAGGATGGCGTTCATAGAGTAAATAACGGGTTTAGTTAAGTTATAAGTGCTTATGAATTCTGTCAAATTACATAGAATATGAACTTACACCCAGTAGAATCAGTCACTATTGCTGAGGTCTAATACCTAATATAACAATTTATATACAACTTACCTTCATAGTATTCGATAGGTTCGAATGACTTTGCTGCGTCTGGCTGCGGGGCGGCAAAACTTCAACTGTTACACGTTGTTGGTGTTGTGAAACCTCTTGTACATGTTGTATTTGCGAGGAAGACGAACTAGGCCCCGAATAGGCAGGCGGTAGACGTTCAGAAGCACGTTCCTTCTGTAATAGTACATGCGTAACTGACATTATACATTTTTGCGTTTTGCCCACAACAATACAGAAGTGCTAACAGCGTGAATACATTTCTGCTTATTTCACTTAAAGACATGTGCTTTCTGAAACGGTATATGAACTACATAATTAACAATACAATGACTACGAGAACGTGCAAACCCTATTAGAAAGTTGTAACTGTCGCTAACTTTTCAAACCATGGTCAAAGCGAAACAAGATTATTTTCGAATACGGGTAATATAGAGTAGTAGTGAAACATTGCAGCATTCACACACAAACAAAAACAGAAAGACACCCATATACACAATACACAGACAATAATACAAGCAAGACAAAAACCAAAGAGAGCGATCTCCAGAAGTACAGACTACAGACTACAGACTAGAATATAATAAAAAATACTTTCAAAACCAACCTTCAACTTATCACTCGAGGTGCTGGCGGGTAGTGTGGGTATTCCGAGTAGTATGGAATCACCGGCATCTGATGAGAGTTGATTAGTCAACGCGTCCAATTCCTCGAGCACAGCATCCAAATCCCATTCTGAGGATTCTAGAACACTTTTGTTAGTTAATAAAAACTTATAAATATAAGAAAACTATCCGCTCCTGATTCCAAACCGGCATGTTCAAGTTCAAACGATCATAAGCTTCGCTTCCATCGACCGTAGACCCCAACACTCCATATAGTGTACAACACAGAAAACACAACCACAACATACATAAGCAACTCATAATGAACCTCTCCCCAAATACCAAATAATTAGAAATCCACTTACCGTAATGCTAGAATTTGGAACTCAGCAAAAGCAGTAGTTACGAATATAATCACACGGTAATCTTATCAAAACACTCACGCTGTGCCGCTTTCCTCCTTTCGTACTGAACGTTGGACTCGTAGTTATTCATCAGTATTCAGTATTCAGTAAACAGTGACAGGTAAGAATATGGATAATCAATAAATTGTTACTGGAAATGGTTAAAGTCAAAATATGACATATCGGATTAAACAAAATCATCAAACATGAATCATGACTTAAAAAATAACAATAGATTTAGCGATTAGCGATTTAGTGAAAGTATTGGTATTGTTGACGCTGGAGGCAGCAAAACTGAATATCGCGGGTGTGATGCTGATGCTCAGCTCAACATACAAATTGAATTGAGCAAGATCAACCAAACCAAAGCCACCAAATCCAAACAATTGTCACTTTCGGCTCCCCGGAGCTGATATTCTTATTAGAGAAATCGAGAGTCGAGAGAAATGTGGAAAGACAGAGAATGGGAGAGATACGGAGGCAGGGAGAAACACAGCGAGAGAGAGAGAGAGTAATAAAGAGAATGAGAGAGAAATAGAGATAAACCGGGTGGTAAGCTGGCACTTGCTCAGGTGTCGCTTGTGTTGTAGTCAATGCACAGAAATTGATACCCACAACAAACAAGATCGAGAATCGAGAGAGAGAGAGAGAGAGAGAGAGAGAGAAAGATCGAGACATAGAGACAGAGAGAAAGAGACGATATAGAGAACAGGTAGAAGCCCTCATACCACGGTGGACATAGAGAGATCTGACAGAAATAGAAACCACGGACAAATCAGAAATGTAATACGGGAACATAGTATAAAGCTAACATTCTCTGAGTCAGATTAAACTTACGCTTACTCTAACTCTAAGTCTCTAAGGAATTCTTAGGTCAGACCATCCTTACACCTTATTTTACGAAGGAAAAAAAACAGGTAAAGTAGAAAAGTATCCATGTTCTCATGACGATGACAGTGCCCGATGATTGATGACTAGTTATATGGCAACGTTGCGGTTAAAAACAAAAGCGCCGCCTGCCCAAGCCAAGGGTTATGTCACGCCACGTCACAATACGGTACACTACAAAAAGGCAAGGAAATAAGAAGAGCGCCTGTATGCATAATATTTGTCTACCCGTACCCAAAGCATACAAACAGTATTCTAATAAATGTAACTTGAGTGAGAAATAGAAATATCAAATATAACATATGTATCAAATACCAAGTAAAAGGAAAAATAGGTAGTCAGGAAAATATGTGAATTAATAAAACCCTCCTGTACACTCATGACTCCTAATAATAAGACAAAGGACAAGGCCAAATACTATTCAGCAATATTACATGCCTGGCCCGGTCCATGTATGTGCAATGATAAAATGATTCACCCAAAAAGTCACAAGTTACACACGAATCTATCTAGACACTACATTAAAGGGATTGTATCGTTTCAAAATTGAATTATATTTTATGCATACACTCATTTCATACAAGCAGACACATAAAACAGCAGAAAACAAACATTGCCGTGGACGATCGTACCATCGTACAAAATTAGCATAGGATACATAGGATTTGCTTATATCGTATGCAAATTTTCCAAAGGGGCTAGCATTTCGCTTTAAATCCCATATAGTAAGTGAACAAAAGTAATACAGGTTCCGTTCAAAATACAATTTTTGCATTTTCGCTTCAAATTTCAAATTGAATAAATTTGTATCTTGACCATCACACTATCACGCTCTCTATTTGTTGAGAGTTTGTGCCGTGGCGAGTGAATAATAAAATTCTTAATCCCAAAATTAAACAGATCAGAGCCAAAAGAGCCAGGCTTCAAAAGCAAAAAGTTTGTATGTTTGTTTGCACGTTATGTTTGACAGAGTGATTACAAACAGTGCCGTTCGCAAGTCTTTTGCCGTTCCTTCGATTTGTGCAACAGATATGATAAGAAAACACATATACAACACATAAAAATGTGTATATGTACGATCAAAGAAAGATGTTAGCAATGCACAAAGATGATAACAAAATGAACATATAATGCATATGCATGTCATTTATGTTGCATACAAGACACTCTAGAACTGTTACAATAAGTACGCTGCATGACTATGATTGCCACTGCCTACAAATCCAAGCCAAATGTTTCTGATAAATTACATAGCACCGACTAATCAACTTTATAATTAGTCAGTCGACGACATGACATGATGAAAAACACAATGAGAGCTTCAGACGGTATAAGAGACAGCGCATCGCCACTGCCAAGTTCTATAGTTCTACTAACTAAATGACGAATGACCATAATTCGAATTCGAGAAATATGAGAGGTTAAGCCATTTCAAATAACATATGAAAAAGCCCGTTTTGCCATCGTGTTTTATTTATTCAGATGTCAGTTTTTGCGCTTTGTGTATATAGGATTCCACATTGCAAAAGCCCAGAAATAGGGGGAAAAGTAGTGAGAAAACTGAAAAACAGAACCACTTCGGCACCCGAATGGGGCAGTTAAATAAATTAACTTTTACACCTGTTTTAGGGGAATGGCTATGGTAAAAACAATACGTATCTGGTTTCCGCTTAAAACCTAATCCTGAGCCTGAGCAGCTTTTAATAAACATGTGCATAGTCAGTGTTAATCCAGGGAAAAACATGATTTTGCCAATATTCTAATTCTAAAACAACAAAAACGACAAAAAACACGATAGTAACGTAACTAGTAAATGAACTATACGAAGTATTCGCTAAGCCAAAGGTGAAACAAGTGAACGGGAACGTTAAGCTTGAGCCTAAGCTTTAAGCTAATCTCTCGTCTCCAACTAGTATACAAAAAGTTAGTATATAGTCGGATTAAGAACTCGGAAACGAAACGGGTAAAAAGGGAAAAGCCACATACGACAGAGAGATCGCTAATCTTTACAAAGTGGGACCGATTCACTAGGGTGAAGGCACGCAACTACGACAGGCACGGCGGGTGAGGGTATCGCGGGCAGGCCCAGAGGCAAAAAGGCACCAGATAGAAAGCACGGACTCGCAGATTTGCCTCAAAGATAACAGATACTTTTTGGCAGTTGATAGAGCGGACTAAATTAATGGCTGGACTAAAACGAGAACACTAAATAAAAGAAAAAGTTCCACAACGTTCAGAAAAAACGGGGCAGTGAGGGAAAGTAAACGGAAAATGTAAACAACGACTTCGCTTAACTAGGAATACTTAGCCTTTATTCTTCATATCTCAAGAAAACTAAGCATAAACTTCAGATAGAAGTAAGCGGAGCCGTACACTTACACTTAGTACAACTCTTAGGCAGTGCCTTAGGTGAAGCTAACTCTAAACCACGAATTAAAAAGGGGTTCACCTCCAGGGAAAAGATCTTTTTTTGTGCCCTAAGCATGATCTATTACACCCATTTCACCCTGTCCCTGTTGTCTTTTCGCTTTAGTGAGAAAGACACTCAATGAGTCAATTTAGTTGACAGCGCTGGGAAAAAAAGAATTACTATTTGACTGTTTTTCCCCCGACTGTTTGTCAAATGATTAATATTGAAGAACCGGTCCATGGTCCATGAAGCAATTACTCAAAACAAAGGGATGGAGCTGAGCTATAAAAAGTATTTATCTTGAATAGAAAGTACGTAATCCTTAATCCACTAAACAGAATAAATGTTAAGAAAGGTAACATCACGACTAGAGCCATGTCATTACTGAAATCCACGCCAGTGCTATGATAGGACGAATAATCTAATAAATGCCACTAATAAAAGGATACCAGAACATTGCATTGAACGAACATCTGGTCTCTCAAGTATCGAGTTCGCATAACGGTCACATAACCACACCTGCACGGACCATACATTCATTTACATCAGCGGTATGGTTGGTTTAGTCAGAGTCACAAAAAGCGTTTCGAATGTAAAAAGTCGATCGTAAGAGTGCACATCCCAGGGTCACTACTGACTACCGTGGGAACGTCGGAACTTCGTTAATCGATTTTTGTTCTTACTCCCGAAATTCAAAACTTAAATAAATGGGAATTGAAATTGAAGGGTCCTAAATCTTATAGAAAGTAAAATAAATCAAGTTTAAACCCTAAGTAAAGTATGAGCAATATATTGAATAAAACGTAATACACCTAAAAAAACAGCAACATTGAACACTTTGAACGCATGCTCGAAACACATTTCTGTTGGAAACAATGGTAAGTGGATGCAAAAAAGAGAGAAAGGAGCAGGTAAAAAAGCGACAATTGCCTCAAAAGGAAGGAGAAATGACTTGACATGACATGAAAATAATGCGCGCAAGAAGACGGCAGTGCTTGATGGATCGCCGACTAAATGGAACCAACCACGCACCACAATACGGCCATTGAGTATTGAGTCTTTTCCTTTCAGAGACTGTTCTTGGACAATGTTTTGACATAATATAACCAGGCACTGGAAAATATATGATACATTAATACGCAGAAGGAACCGAAGTGACAATCATGAAATTCATGACTCTTGATATTGCGGGTTTATTTGACCCACAACACTCACTGCAATGCAAGGAGCCGAGAACTCAACAGATGGACTTGATCTGGTGGGGATTAAAGGAGGATTTGGGTAGTCTAAAGACAGAGCATAAACATAGTTGACCGTAGAGCAGAGGAGTCACTCAAGGGACAGAGCAGGCACGCTGCCAAGAAACATATGCTAGCGTGCGGACACTGGGCTGGATTGCGGATGACGGGAGCCAATCTAAAGGAGGGAGGAAGAGAGAAAGAGGGAGAGAGACGGGGAGAGAAGGGTCAAAGAAGGGGTCACATGCTTGCTCATCGTTATGGTAGCTGGTTATCACAGCAATACCTGAGCGAAATGAATTTCAAATTGTAATCAAAAACAGTTCGCCACTCAAATAAATAAATTGAAAAGCGATATGAATCAACAGACATAAGCGAAACTAAATATGTAAAAGGGACAAAGAGGAATACAAAGCAAGAATAATTAGAAAATCATGTTGATGAAAACTGAAAAACAATTGAATGAAAAAAATTAATCCGATTAATCAGAAGAAAAGTGCAGAAATACAGTAGTTTCTGCATACACTACACGATTTCGACCCTCTCATACGGTACGTGGGCGCAGAATAAAGTAGACAGAAAACTGGAGTAGCGGCAGTTTTTCCGTGAATGGGACTAAAAAAACTACTAATCTACTTTTTAATCACTAATCAAGTTATAAAAACGTGATAAGACGAACTAATCCTTTGATTTAAACATTTCAAAAAAGGCCGTGATTTAGAAGATAAGCCAAAAATTCAAAATAAAAACTCCCGCCGTTTTTCACCTATAGTTTTTCAATTCTGGAAAACATTCTATTCCACAGGAAAAGGTGTAAATACTTGTTTACGTATTCTAAAGTATTTGCTATAACCGGGAATATAATACAGACAAAAGCTGTAAAATGCTGGAACATGCATAAAATAGGAATATTTGGGAAATAAAATCTAGAACATTCTATTAGGATTGACTGATTAAAGAAAGGGGATTCTGTGTGTTCTTTTCTTACGACGAAAACTGGAACCGGATAAATAATGACTTGTGCAACGCCTATAAAACACACTGAACGTGAGTCATTCAAGACGAGTAAAATTTACGACTGGAGCTGTTTCTTTGAAAGAAAATCCATTGACATATCCAAAGAGCCTTAGCTTTGAGACTTACAATTAGGTAAGCGATAAGTGATAAACTGATACTGAGATTGTGAGAAGAGGATAAGTGAGGACTTAATTCTGGGGAACCTTTATTCCCTGTTGTGGTTGTAGCAGCGGTATTCATCAGCATATGGTCTTTTACTGTAAGTGATGTAAAATAGTTCTTCGTATAACAATTACAAAATAATGAGTAACTGCCAATGTTTTTCTAAACTGTATATACTCCATCCATAGATTCTAACTATAACTATAACTATACGTGAAATGCAAACATCGCATCGACGTGGGAAAAAATTCTCCGAGATCAAAATATAATACTAGAAAGAGATATAAGGCTATATCGTCTTGTAGTGGAGTGTGGCGTAATGGGCAGGTGTATACGCCCCGGTTCGGAAAATCGTAAAAACGGAACGCGTTGCGTAGTCGTCGGGTTCCGACTTTGACTGATGTGAACACATCTATGCTAATTGCGTGCTACGCCCTGACAAGCCGCTTTGAAATACACCCTCTCGGTCTCTCTTTATAGCCTTTAGCTCTCTACCACTCTACCTTTCTAACTGTCTATATATATGAAGCTGAAGATAATCGGAGTTTAATTTATTACCTATGAAATAAAGAAAAAATCGTCTCTATGTACCTCTCTTCTAACCAACCGTCTATATAGCTAGAGGTAAACGGACTTTAATTTACTACCTTTGAAACCATGTAAAAAGCGATAGGTAGTTGCTAACTAAGCTAAATGAAGTAACTGTTCTGAAGATTACAGAGACAACGAGTGCTAGGAAAGTTTAGCAAGTAAAATATAAAGAACAGTGAATAAAATAAAAGCTAGTGACTGACTCCTAAGAATACTGTATATTGATACAACGAGCTAAACTTAAAGTCCATATTGCTAAGAACCCAGTGACTAAACCCTAAACTATTGCGCAGTACTAATTTGCAAGGCATCAGTCCAACAACCCCAATTATTTCAAATGAGATGTGAGATACAAAAAAGGACATCAAACTCAAGTAAGCCTTAGTGCCTTAGCGATCAGGTTCGCATAAAAAACGTGATTAACTTTTTTCCCCGAAATAACATCGCAGTGAATGTCGATGCGTGGTAATTAGGCTGAGAAATTGCGTAGGCGAGGAACTAGCGTTTGGGCGGCAAATTTGAATTCTATGCATGTTTCGGTAAGGGGCTAGGATATGCACTAATTGTAAGTAGAAACTTCCTATCACTTTAATCTAATCAGTAGTTACACTGTGTCTAACCTTGAGAGGCTTAGGCGTATATAGGATTGGACTTAAGCTTAGTGTAAGAAGAGCATTCTCTTACTTTCATCAGAAGTAAAACTTGCCTTCTGATAAAAAATGAACTTATACAAAAAGTTTTTATAACCGCGCACTAACATCCAGAATTACAAACTGAGCCGCAACATCCAAAAAATGGGCAAAAAAATTCGACGCACTACTCCAAGCTACTCAAGGAAATCTAATAAATTTGATCGAATTTGTGTGTAAGCCGGGCAAAAAGAGAACCGAATTGTACAAAAAAGTCCGCTACTCTGCGAGTTTAAATACATATAAAACGAGGACATCTGTTTCGTAAAGTAACACAAAAAGGTTACAAATTCCAGCTGTGGGACCAGGTGCAAGGTTCAGTGTTGCGCATTTTGTGACTAGAGGGAATATGCTCCCTTTAAAGGGTCAGGGCCATGAAGTAGTGATATATAAATATCATTTGGGGTATAACACATGTAATGCAAAAAAAAACAATTAGTGCAAACACGATGTAAGATTTCAAAAAAAAAAAAAGTTTTAACGAGTCACAGCCTCACAGCTGCGAAAGGAGAAAAACGCTAAATTATGCGATTTATTGAAATGCAGCTGTTCATGGGTGCAGCTAATCTGATATTTTAAGATCATTCAACATTGGTACGTAATGAAATGATATGCCTACCCTTAGGAAGATACAAAAAGAACTACATTATGCTTGTCCGGCTGATCATAAGGATCAACCGGAAACCGGACACTAATGGAAATTCAGGCCGGTTCATTTTCTTCAACCTTGTTTGCTTTAATTCTAATCTTAATAATCTCTTTTGTTCATAATAAAAAGTCCTAGTCTATATCGTGTAGGTGGTGGCTATGTATAACATGGGCGATGATAGTGTCCTCGGGAATAAGGGCCACTTGGACTATGGAATTAACATCAACGGCCGACCCGACATAGAGAGCGTGATTGAGCAAAGGGTTAAAACTCAATCAAGTGGACATCGAGAGAGAGACAGAGAGAGGAGAGGGGGGCGAGAGAGATTTAATGAAGTCAACACTCCAATTCGCATTGTTCCTGCGCGCGCGGGACATGATATCGAAGCGAATCCCGTTCGCGAGAGAGCACATATGCAAATTCCTTAGTGATACGAAGATGACATATTTGCATTTCGTGTTAACCAGAAAAGAAGGAGAATCTTATGGGCAAATTGATAATTGAGAGGGGCGACATTCGGAAATAGAAGGAATTATATGTGAATGTTGCATTCATTAATAAACTATTACCCAGTCATATACAGAATAAAAACGGCGCGACATAGCCAAAATCATCATGATAACACGGGCATAAAAGTATGAGTCCACCATTTTTGCCTAGGGTATGTACCCTTTTCCCCGAAAACCATGGTTGATTCGTTGTGGAAATAAATACATGTGCGGTGTGCAGAAAAACAACCACACCGTGTAAAAAGATATTTCTGTAAACAGTACATAAATAACAATATCAACGCCGTAAAGCTAAGAGTTCAAATAAACAGTGTAAAATGACTAACCTTTGTGTCCAGCTGGGGTAAACTGCTGCCGTCGAAAACCCCCGCATTACAGTAAAATAATAATAAAATAGAAAAAGAAATCAACAACAACATTACAAAAATAATAAACTAACCTTTCAAGTTATTCATACTGAATCTAACGGTATCGATCGGCGGTTTTGTCGTCACGTCCGGTGGGTTACGGTGTCTGACTCCTGGCGTGGGAGAGGTCACGGGTTCGAGTCCGCCGGGTGACGACGTCGACATCTGCAACATTCGCAATCGGTCACACACAAATTAGCATAGGAAAATTGCGTCATCGCGACCCGAAAGGCCAAAAAATGGACGACATTTGTTCCGATTTCTTACTGTACACAATTGTTTTTCTTTAGGAATAGAACAAATCATTTAATCAAAAAGAAGGCAATAAGATGAGCAGAAAGTTCATGGGATGGACATGTGATTTACATACGAAAAATATATTTGAAGGGCATTTAAATGTAGAAAAAAAGTAAAGACAGTGCGCATAATTCAAAAAGAAAATAATAAAAGGCAGTAGTCTTGTGTTCCTTGGTGAAAGAAATGATATTGAAATGTAGAATTCGATTTAGCATTGATTTTACAGAGAAAAAATGTGGGAGGTTTTCTGAATGTCGTAGCTCACTCAGGCGAGTGGAAACTATAAATTGTGCTTTTTAGTGCAGGATACAAATTAACACATGCGAGTGACTGTTTTCCACTGTGAATAATATGAAATCATGATGTTTCACAATACTTATAATCTAAAATTTACCTTCGCAGATGCTACATACACACAACAGTTTGTCCGAAAACTTCGCCCATGTTACGACTCCATTTGAAACAAAATATAGCTACAGTGTTCTGAGATCTCATAGATTCATCCTGGCAAAACTACCGTAGTCATAAAGCCGGGGGTAAACTTTTGAGTGTATATTTATCCTAGAAAAACTACCATACCCATAAAGCCGGGGTAAACTTTTGAGATTTTAGTTGCTATACTCTGACGTCGAAAGTCCTGGAACAATACATAGAAGAACAGAAGAAAAGCGTAGAGCCAGGTTGTATAGTATCCGATTTCATACCAAGACAAACTTGTGGGGCTTGGGCCCACTTCTGCTGGGTCACACACGTCAAAGAAAAGGGTCCCGACCAAATGTACACCATTTGTATAGAAATGGTACAAAGGGTACAAATGGTATGAGTGTAATACCGATCACTACTCAGCTGCAGGTGTAGTGTAGCTGTGTAGCAATATACATACCAGTAACTAGGGACATTCAGCCGGACTTGTGTATGAATTTACGATATGTCTTAAAATTTAACGCTTTTAACCTTTTAAAGCTTCAACCTTTTTAAAGCACGATACTAGACGGTCCTTGAAACGTATGTTGACAAACTGCTGTCCATATAAATGATTTCTAATAACCCCCAATTTGCATACAATACATGTGAATACAAGTGTTCAACATGCGTTTCACAAAACGTCCAGACAAAGATCTTGTAAGATATGCATACTAATCTTCTAGTGCAGTATAAACTCAAACTTAGCACGCCGTTGGCACCATGCATAATCAACACTAGATAAACATTGCCAGGTTTACTTTGCATAAAAGGTCAGCCCAGGATGTTTATTGCGCAATTAGCGCAATAAGTGGTATCATAGGCAATTGGACAAGTGTGCCAACGAAGAGGGTGCCAAAATAATATTCGCCAAGAGCAGGAAGCGCGCCGCAGGGGTGCCAAACCAAAGCAAGGGACTTAATACTTTTATTTCAAGAGCTGAGCGAATGTGAATTCGAACGTAACGTAAAACCAAAATAGCCGCTGGTGAGGAGCAGTTATTTTTGGTTGCGTTTTTAAATAAATGTGCGCGTTTCATTTTTACGTTATTAATGAATTATGTTGTATTATTGTTCTTGAATTTAAGGTACACATATATATAATGTGTTAAAGTCGAACGAAATTCGTTTTTTTTTTGGTGGAACAACAGAAATAAAACTTGTATTAGTGTTCAATAAAAGTTGCGCGTTCCCTATCGCTTACCTTACATTTGGTCACCTCGTTCGGGCAAATATTTATTTTGCAACTTTCTCTTGAATGGGTATGAGGTACTAATACATACAACAAATGTGGACAGGTAACTCGATCAGGGTAGAGGTAAATATATTAGAAGTTATGAGAAGTTATACATACACTGACGGAAGCCGAGGGTCATACAATGTTTGAAAAAAAATAAAGAACACAATTCCAAAGTGAGAAAAGAATTATGACATCTCCTTTTTAATTCTACAAAATTGCGACGCGGTCGAAACATTCCATACGTAACTTTCCGAATTACGCAAACTAGTCGCATTAGATAGCCATAAAATACCAACCCTAGCTTGATTACGTCATCAATGTTTGCACTATCATGCAATTAATATTTACGATAGCAAAAACGCTCGCGTTAGCATATTTGCGCGACGTCGTATAAAATAAGTATCGATTGGTTTAACAAAATGATAGCTCACTTATCGAATAGAACAGAAAATCACAATACCGGAGAGTGCAAAAAATACTCACTTTCCAAAACGACAGTGTTTTCACAGTAACAATAAAGTTATAATTACACAAAACAGAGTCCGCTAGATAACCCAATTTACCACACACACTATTTCACCGACACACAACTCGTAATTTTACAGGAAAATTGAATTTTTCTCAGAATAAATAAAATTAATAATTAACCAAGCAAAGAGCCGCAGTTAGCTATGATGCAATATGCAAACAACGTTATCTATGTTGAACTCAAGGACACCCTAAATCAATATGTGTCTGTTCTGGTGGGCGCTCGCGATGGCAAGCTTTATCGCCCCGTTTCCATCTAATCAACGCTAGCGATCTCTCAATAACCGCACTTTGGCCATTTTCCTTCCGCTCCAGTGAAAAGCGAAAAATGCAAGGTGCAAGCACTCACCGACGTGCAGGCACGCGAGAGCGCACCCGTTTCCGCCCGCGGTTTTTAGTGCAGGTAATTAAAGCGGTACAGCACGCGCTTTTGAAACCTATGCTGGACATGCTCACATATAAAATATGTAAATTTCTGTGCGCGTTTGTGTTAGAGGGCACAGAATGTAAAAAAAACTACAATACAAAGCATAAAATCAAGAACTCTAAGAAATGGCATATTACGCATGAAAGTTTACAGCAGCAACGGACATGTTACGCGCCAAATTTAAAACTCCTATAAAATAAATTAATTTACGAAAAAATCTGAATACGTGGGGCATCTCAGACATTTTCTCATGCGCTCTGTTTGTGTCCCGGCGGGTCTAGTTTTCCGCGTTTCGCTTGGGAAAGCTTTTTCTCGCCCCGCTTGCGGGAAGCGGAATGTTGAGAGGTGCGCGTGCGGGCAAATCCCGACCAAAAAACCGCATAAATAATCAAGATATATGGGATTGATCGTTAATCTATGACGTCACGACATGGGCTTCATTTCATTGGTAGGCTATCTTCCCGTTGCGAAACTCCAACAGGGGGCAACTAGGTTTTTAGCAGTTTTTAATTTTACATTATTATGATGTTTCCCCCGATTAAAGGAGTTCTACGTAAGTATTTCCCCAAGCACGCTAACATGTGTGGCTATGTGACTTTGTGCGGTAGTAAATGTTAAACGCGGTCAGCCATTCATTTGTAAAAACAGCGGCGAACGCGTACTGCAGAGGTCGTAAAGTTAAAAGCGTCGTGACAGATGTGACTTCTCAACTTATTTTACTAAATTTATAAATAAATAAAGAAAATACTGTGATCAAAAGCCTCTGGTTATTAAATAAACCAAGTTAAAAATCTAAAATTTAAAATATCAAAAATTGTATTTGTTAGTAACCTGTCTGAAGGGGTTTGCGTCGTCTATTAGCTAATCCAAGGAAGTGTAAGTTATTTATAAAAAAAGTGTTTTTATTTTAAAACTAATATATTCTGCAATTATCTACATTTACGGAAATGGTAGGCAATGGTAGGCAATGGACAGTTATATCGTTATATGCCCTGAAAATTAAATTTCTCAAAACGAAAAATCTCAGTTAACCAACAGATGGTGCGGGTCTTCGCGAGCGAAAAATACGTCTTATCGGCTGTGTTTTTGTTTATGACTTTCTGGCACCGAATGGTACCACAGAGGTTAGGTGATTAATTAGGTAGTGGTTTGGTGTACAATTTCATATTTGAAGGAATAATAAGCATAACAATGATAAAATACACTGAATGGATAGGAAGGAGGACGTGAGGAAAGTAAATTCTAGAACAACTGTGTCAAAATGTTTATGACAATGACAAAGGACCACTTCTTGAAACAAAATAAGAAATTGAGATCTGTTATTTGCTTGGGAGAATGAGATTCTAAAGGCTTGGGCACATGAAAGAAAATATGACCAGCAGATACTCCTTGGGCAGAAACCTTTCAGTTAGTTCATGAGCACTCCCGTGTAACTTGTGTTTATGCATAATATACATACAAAGTAGAACTAAAGTAACTTAGAAAATGTGAAAAATCAAACACTGCGATAGCGCCATCCCATATCTACATATTTACTGTTCTTGTATACATATGTAATGCAATGTCCAATCCCATTTCACTGGTGTTTTTCAATCAGAAAATAAAAATTTCGCCGCAAATTTATGCATACAAAACGGGCGAATTGGGCCGGTTCGCCAACCAGAAAGAGAACGTTTTCAAATTGAAAATCATAAATAAGAAAGCGAAATTCTGCTGTTGTGTTCTGACCCAAATACAAAAGATTTCCAATTTTCTTATTCTTCGAATAACAGGCAGGAAGGAGGCACGTATTCTAAGAAGTAGATGAGGTATACGAATCCGAAAGAGTAGTAGGTGGAATTTTAAAAGTTGGCACATATATATATTAGCAGTTTATTAATTAAAGTAAGTTTTCTTAAAGCGAACTGCCAGCTCCTTTGGAAAATTTGCATATGATAAGCAAATCCTATGTATCCTATGCTAATTTTGCGCGATAGCCGTGGACGATCGCTCAAAATTAGCATAGGATACATAGGATTTGCTTATCATATGCAAATTTTCCAAAGGAGCTGGCAGTTCGCTTTAAAGCGAAATGCCAGCCGGTTTTTGAAACGCATCGTGGCTACCTGAATACTTACGTATTTATGCTCGATTTTTTATTATAATTTATGCTCATTTGCATAAGCTGCATGAGAATGTTGGTGCACTCAATGTCTTTCAAATACCGGCTGGTATTTCGCTTTAAAATACACCAAAATCTGCCAATCAATAGTTAAGAAGCCCTTAAATTTAGAAGTCAGAAGTCACAAGTGAAATGGAATTTCTTATCATTTGTCAGTACAACAATAGGGTTCGTTCTCAATGGAGCCGTTCTGTCGGTAAAAACAACGATAAAATATCAAAAAAAGCAGAAATATTTTAATCTAAACGCCATTGTTCGTCTCTTTCATAAGAAATGACGCATAAGCGATAGACGAATAAAGAAAAGGCGATTTCAGTAAAATAAATGAAACGCTGGGTCGGTGGATTTTTAATGATAAAACTGAAATCTATGAGGCAAAACAGATCAATTAAATTATAGAATAGATCGTATCAATATAGCAACTACTCAATTCCTCAATTGTCTAATATTACAAGTCCGAAACATTTTGATTTTTGTGCTTTTTCCATTAGTTTGTTTTCATGATTGGCGTTTTAATATTTTTCACTTCACTGCTTTCACTTCACTGGTGTTATTTAATAAAAATAAAAAAATATAAAAAAGCTAACAATAGGTTATGAAGTAAAGTGGTTTCTAGTAACAGACACAGATTCGTCACCCCTAAGTGTCGCAGTCTAATTGTATGAACCGCAGTACCGTTTCCGCGGATTCGGTTGATATAGGGCTTCACTATCATTTAACTTTAAATCAGTAGTGTACCTACTTTTGAAATTTGCATATGGTGCCGGAAATTTGGAGCCGCACGCTCCGGACGGTCACCAAAAATTTGCATAGGATACATAGGATTTGCCTATCATATGCAAATTTTCCAAAGTAGGTACAATAGTGCTTTAACGGATGCGGCGCATACATAAGGAAGCTCGTAGGTTTACTTATCGTTAGTAAAATGACTAAATGGTTAAGTTTACATAAAATAAAGGCTATAAAGGTTCGCAGACTACTCTGAGGGTTCCGTTACGAAGTTCGTATACGGTGGTAACAGAGAATCAATCAAATGTACACAGAGACGCGGCCGATCTGACATTTGATTTGCAAATATTGGTAGAGAGGGAGGGAGAGACGAAAAGATAAAAAGAAGGAGGGAGAGAGAGAAAGATAGAGAGTGAGTGAGAGAGAGAGAGATAGAGGAATAAGGGTTTCCGTAGGAGGGAAACTCAGGATAAGCTAACGATGTTTCCTGAAGACCAAGCCAGCTTGTTACAAGAAAGTTCAATATATTATTAATATATCAGATTGGTATCACGCGCAAACTTCTCATTTTAATGCAGTATGCTTGATGATTCCCTTAAAGCGAAATGCCAGCTCCTTTGGAAAATTTGCATATGATAAACAAATCCTATGTATCCTATGCTAATTTTGTACGATCGTCCACGGCAATCGTACAAAATTAGCATAGGATACATAGGATTTGCTTATCATATGCAAATTTTCCAAAGGAGCTGGCATTTCGCTTTAAAAAAATGTCACATATAATATGGTTAAAACGGTCGGCCTGTTGTGTATAACATCCAATATTTGAAAGTGGAATTTGGAATGAAACTTCGCGACTCGATGCTATAAACATATGCGCGAACGCATAGACAATAAGCTTATGAAGTTGGAACGTCCAGCAAAGAGAGAGAGAGAGAGAGAGGGAGAGAGAGGGAGAGACACAGAGATGTAGATGTAGTTTTTAATAGAACTATAGGGTATAGATTCATTTACAAAACTTTGCAGGAAAGCAAATATTTGTTCATGGCTTATATAAGTTCTAGGTCTTTTGACCAACGTAAGCTGTCAGCAGCTTGCCGTATGACGCAAATGAGTGCGCACGAACGGTGCAGTTTGCTGCACATCGTGCGTACTCACATTCGAGTAAATGCATAACACTATTATTAAAGTTTCAAGAATTAAACAGGAATATTGTCGAAGGAATTGAATCTGCTCTGTTTTAGGTCAACTATATCCACACGAGAGAATTTTAAGCTGTGTTTGAACTATTCGACTCACTAGACGGGTTAACAACGCGTGAACATTGTATTTTGGAAGACTTTTAAAATTGGTTGGAAAATACTAACTTGATTATAGTACTTGGAATGATTTAGGACAAACATGCCACTATCTCTCTCCCAACTAGGAACCCAATTGCACCAATTGCACCAATTTAGGGTATCGGGGGGTAGGCACCATGGCCATGGTGTGCTCGGGTGGTTAATAGCGTTGTTTCGTGTGGGGGGCGAACGTAATCGAGGGAAGACAATTCATTTCATTCAATTCGCACCATTCGCCGCCATCCAACCAAAACGGTGTTGGGGTTTGACGAATTGGTATTGGGAGAGATGGAAGAGAGAGAAAGAGGAGAGAGAGAGAGAGGGAGAGGGAGAGGGAGAGAGAGAGAGAGAGGGAGAGGAGAGAGGGATATGGAGGAGAAAGAGATATAGAGAGAGAAAGAGAAAGAGAGAGATAGAGAGAGGAGTGTGAGCGAAAATGAAGCCGCGAAAGTAATCCGAACGGTTTAAATTGAACAATTTACACAACTTCGAAATGCGAACCGCACAATTTCGTTTCTATCTTTCTTTCCTCTCTCTCTCTCTCTCACTCTCTCTCCCTTTCTCTCTCTCTCTCTCTCTTTCTTCCTTACCAAATTAGCTGTGATCATGTAAAACTGAAATACTACGCTAAAATAAGGAGAAACATAGCAACAAGAATCTCAAGGATAAAGAGGGGAATGAAAGAAAAATATTTAAAATAGCAAAAAAAAATAATAAGTGTCAGTGCCAAAAAAAGGAGTGTCAAAGCGGAAATGGCCCCAAATAAATATAGGAAAAGTCATAAAATTGTCCGTTGCAATGTGTGTTTCTTAATCGAATCAGAGCAATGTTATATGGGTGAGAGCGTGGGAGAAAAGAAGGAAATAAAAGGAAAATCAAACAAATAACCAACATAGCAAATCGATTCCCAACTCCAATCAGTAAATGACAGAAGGACGACAAAAAAAACACAACGCTTATAGATGGCTACGACTAAAATACGCTCTATATGTATCCAACACATTGACAATACTCGGTTGGTGCGCGGCGAACGCCGGACGCGAAAGGTAGGCTTGACGATCGTACGAAAATGTGAAAATTGAAGCAGAACCAGATAAAAGGCTTTGCGCCAGGTTTTCGCGAAAGATGCACAACGCACTCGCGAGAACCTGGCGAACGTCTGGTGAAGACTGCGCGAGTTGCGTGACGCGAATTAGGCGCATCTAACGTAAGTGACTACACGCATACTGCGAATTTGTTACTACGCATGCATTTCCATCGCACCACTTCAACATGTGCTACGTTATGTTATACTCACATATAATGTGTTTTGTGAATGGGTCCACCCGACAATGAGAAGCACCTCTTTAATACACAAATAAAAATAGTCTTCAGAAATTCTCGCTCAAAATGGTTGGAGGAGCGACTGGGAATCGAACGTTCGTTGAATTACCAAAGCGCTCAACCACTACGAAACACAAGCCTAAGAATTCCAAAAATGGTGCTTGGGTACCCCGGGGAGAAAACGCGACATTCCCCCATTGGTACTAATAGGGTTGTAAAACATTGGGAGGCAAGAATTGTCTGGGACGATCATGTCTCTCGCTGAATGGGTTTCCCAATAAAGAGACATATGGAATTAGTGACAAGTGCTGGAATCCATACATGTGAATGCATAGTATAGAATAGAGATGGAAATTTCATAATGTATGGATGAGCAACATAAACTAAGACTAAGGGTGTATTTTTCGGGCAAAGACGTATTTACTGTAAATAGTCTTTTGTTTTGGTATTCCGGATGACATCGAGAAATTTGTGAAAATAAAGTAGTTTTTGGGATGATTGTAGTATGTGAGGGAAAAATAAGGATCAACATATATATGATTATAGATCAGACAAATGGAAATATTTTAAATACATACAATGAATACGTTTGTTTGGTCGTTTAGGGTATTGAGCTAAAGGAGACCAAATTATTTACTAACTATGAGTAAGGTCGTAAATGTGCAGTAGTGTAGTTGTCAACATTACGAAACACTATCAGAAGTGTATCCAAAACATGAAAGTATTAAAGGAATGAACCAATTATAATGGGCACACACATGTGTGCATGAGTGAAATTATGCGGAATAAATGCAGAATATCGACAAAAAGAAGCAATTATGAGAGGGAAATTTATGGAGGTATTTGCACCATATAATAGTTGTTTATATGACAACCAGTCGGCTACCGCCGCCTGAGGCGTCTTTCCAATATTCGCTGATGGTCGCTATGTTTCACTGGGCTCTATCTATAAGTAGAGGCAACTCTTTCTCGCAAGAATAGTTTCCTGGGGAAAGAACTTAGTTTCTGTTGACTATATTTCTCCTAAATTGTCTGCAACTTGCTCTACTCTAGGACATCGAAAAAATTGCCAAAGCCTAAAAGCAGCTTAATATCGCGTGGCTGATACGCCGCAATGTTTCTCTGGGCTATATAAGTTAGGAGGAAACATTTCTATCCAAAGAGTCTCCAGTCTTTCTTTTTCTTTTGAGACCCATACCAATATTGAACACGGGTTAGAACTTAGTTTCTGTTGACTATATTCCTCCTAAATTGTCTGCAACTTGCTGGACTCTACAATATCGAAAAAATTTCAAATCCTAAAAAAAGGAATGTGCCTGGATGATACGTCGCAATGTTTCGCTGGGCTATATAAGTTAGAAGCAAACATTTGTCTGAAGGAAATGGTTTCACTTTTGTTATTTTCCTTTTGAAACCTACACCAATATCAAACACGGGGATATAACTTAGTTTCTGTTGACTATATTCCTCCTAAATAAGGACCGGCGCCACGGGGAACATCAAGTTGAGCACACATCGATGCCATTGACAGGGAATTATTATAATTGCGAATATGCTTCTTGAATTGCATGGAACAGGGATCTCGGCCTACTTGCCGCACAATCGCTCGAACGATACCCCGCAAGCATTCTGTATATGGCAGCCTTTGTAGCGTTCACTGGGCGTTCCGCAGTGGAGGTGCCCTGCAGTGGATGTTCTTTGAACTCTATCGCTCGACATGTACTCCGCGCCCTTGGTGTACATGCAAACTTTTGTGTGGTGCTCATGTGGGCGCTCCACAATGGCGTTGCACAGCAAGTGGATGTTCCTTGAACATTATCGCTCGGCCGATACTCCGCTTCCTTGGAGTATAATGCAACCTTTTGTGTGGCATTCGTGTGAGCCATCCGCTATGGCGTTGGTGAGTATATGCAGTGAGTGTATGCAGTCTGCGAGTGCGTAGCTCAGGGCTGGATTCTCGTAGGTTGCTCAAGGTGAGGATAATCTCACGTTGAAAGGCAATGGAAAATTTTTGTAAAATAAGAGTAAATAAAGCATTAGACGAAAAAGCGTGATTTCAAGTTTTCAAAATTGGTCGTTCTTTGAGTTTTGCGCCGTGAGTGTTCTTTGAACCCTTTGTGCCGCAGAAACGCCCGAACGATACACCACACATATTCCACATATGCAGCCTTTTTTGGACATTGTGAGAGGGGCGCTCGGGAAGTGAGATGGCTCAGTGCACGGGAACGTGAACCTCTGAACCAATCCTACAACCTGAGCGTAACGCACATCATCCAAACGTACACTCAAACAAACGCACAAACAAACAAAGCTCCCAACTTTATATAATAAGATACTGCGTAAGCCTGACTGAAATCATTGCGGACACTCTTCGAGCTCTACTATAAGTATGCATGTAGATCCACAAGATCTAGGAGTACAGAAAATCAGCTGTGTCATTCATAGTTGATACTGTTCATAATACACACACGTCGTACATGAATTCGATTAGATTTAACATTAGATTTAAGATAGCAACATGGGTATCTCCTAAGAAGATTTACATTTTAGAGAATATAGTTTGCCCACGAAGTGCATCACATACAAACATCATACGCATATTAGCAGCCGCACGAGGGAGCTCTAACCCCCTAATACGGTAACTAGTAGGTTCTAGTGCTGAATACAATGCAACATGGTGGAAACCATAGAGAGAGAGAGAGAGAGAGAGAGAGAATATGAGAGAGAATGATAGTGTCGCGACCGCGACCACTTTGTCTATATTCTAATTCACTAATTAGCTCTGTAGTTCACTATTCGGTGCACATGCTACCGTAGTCTTCCTTGTTAGCTGTGTATCATTATCGTGTTCTAGAAGCTTCTAACTTACCTATAATAACCTTCTAATTATATAACCTTTGTGTTAGGCTTTTGTAGCCGTTTCCTGGCGTGTTAGCCATTGCACCTGTTGGTGCTATACCCTAAGGTCCCTACGGGATCACTACGATTGGTTGGTGGCCATATAAGGCACCAACGACTCGTCTCGTCTTATTCTTATTATTGTATTTTTTGTATTACTGTATTAACTATAAACCATTCTAATTGATTGGTCTCCTATCACTGCTGACTTATTGCAAGTGATTATTCGCATTATTACTGTGAATTATTGTATTTGTGGCTTAAAGGCCGTGAGACCGGAAGTGCTCTATAATTGGTCCACTTGCTAATCGTCTTGGGTCCTCAGGAGCTTTTCGGTCTTTACATTGGTGCCCCGTAACATTCGAACCGGTGACCGGGAATAAAACCATAAACTTTATTCTCGCTTGCTTAATAAATCATTTATCCTTCGAAACCTTGAAATCGTTCTTCTTTCTTCTTAACTTGTCGCTTCTTGCCAACTTTGTGCGAGATGACTCCTGGAAATAACCAACCATTTAAAGCACTTCTTTTGACAGACAACCTCGAAAACTATGCAACCAACTTTGAAACCCTTAGTCGTGAAACCACACAACTGCTCGAAACCAATTGGGAGGAACTGCCTGAAAATGACCCCGCCTCCCAGAAGCTAATTAATAAACTACTAGCAACTATTCAGAGACTGGAAACAATAGAAAAAGGCTTATACGACAGTATGCTTGAAATTGACTTTCTCCCAGATAGAAACAAAGCAGGACCCCAAACCTATGTTGAAAACCATGACATTAGGGGAAACCTACGCACGACAAGAAGAACCCTATATCGACTGAAAACCATTGTTCAAGATAACCAAATGGAATTTAAACCTCTGAGAACAACCATAAGAAATGAAACCATAGTGAATACTAACCAAACTTCACACGCCGATCACACGTCGCGAGGAAGGAATGGCCAGAGTCGGATCCACGTCGCCGGAAATGGACGAGACGGACACGAGACGGACGGGAACCTGGAACAAAGTGGAGGTAATTCTGAAATGATTAATACTATCACAACCCCGTTGTGCATGTCTTTAACCGCACACACTCCACAAACCATTATACAAAACCAACGTTCTGAGCCGGAACCGACGCAAGAAATACATCCCGTTAGAACCATAAACCCTGAACCTGAATCCCGTTTTGGCTCTGTAACGACCACTCCCAACATAAGAAGAATACGCTCCGGGGTTATGAAAGTAAATTTTCGTTTACCTGCCGAAACATTTGCTGAACCGTCCATTCATCGAAACCATCCCTACGATAACCGCGAGCCAATCCATCGATTTCCCGTGCACGCTACCCGTAACCAACCGGCACGATACGAACCTGAAACAGAATTTCGATTAGATAAAACCTTGATCGAAGTGGACATCGCGGAATTCGCAGGCGTACCCCACGAATGGGACACGTTTTGGGACGTTTTCCGGCCCCATATTCATGAAAGAAACTACCCACCCTCAACCAAACTGTCTGTGCTCAGAAAACGATGCAAAGGTCTCGCATTAAAATGCGTTCTACAGTACCCTCAGACCGACGCATTCTACAACCAGATTATCGAATCGCTGCAAAACCTTTTTAACGATAACTATACGAAGAAACTTGCATTGTACGCACAGTTTGACGCGATTCCACGGTCCTCGAACAAAGGAGTCAATTTGCTCAGCACGTACCTGGAATTAAAAGCACTCACAAACCAAATCGAGCGCTACGATAACGTAGATAACGCAGCTTACCGACGAGACCTGAAGTCCAAATTTCCATACCAAATTATCGAAAAACTGACAATGACCAAGAAATCAAACCGGAGAGAGTGGAATACTGATGAACTACTCGAAAACATTAAAATCATTGCTGAATCCCATGCGGACATTGATAGAATGCGCGATTTAACCTACAAACGTAACTCGAACTTCGTACCATGCCTATTCTGTAACGTAACTGGTCATAGAAGCCGAGAGTGTAAATTAAATATGCCTGCAGTCGTAAAAAGGGAAAAACTGCGAACCAGTAACGCATGTGAGAAATGCTTTGAGCGAGACCACAATACGAACCGTTGCGAAGAACCGGATTGCCGAAAATGCAATGGACTTCATAACGAACACATGTGCTTTACGTACAAAAAGCGCCAAACCCAACATTACCCACACCAACAAAAGGATTACAGGTCAAACCATAACGGAAACGGATACAACCCAGAAACCGGAAAAACGAACCTGGGAGTCTCAGACTACGGAGATCGATACCGCCACGTTCGATCCAACGGCCCGGGAATGAACAGCTCGTTGAACGAAGCGAAACTGAAACCAAACAATGAAAATGCGAAACCGTGGCCGAGAAACCAACCAACTGCACGTAATCCGTATCCAAAGCGCGAATACAGATTTGGAAATAACCGAAACCCAATAGAAACCTATCAAAAATCACCAACGCAAAACAACAGACAAATCAAAATAGTCAACGTGAACGACTACGAGGACTATTCAAACCACTACAAAGGGCAAATCGAACATGGAACCTCAGAAAATGGATCTGATCGAGAACACGGAAGCGAGGAAAATGATCGAGAAACGTTTTTTCGTTGCTAAACTGAACACCTTTGAGAAAACCTCAACCGACAACCAAACCACAAACCTTTAAAAATATCCCAGCAATCGGCCAACCGGAACTACTGCAAGCGTCCCGGAGAATCCACACTTTATGCATGCCAAACTGCAAAACAATTCAATTCAACTCTTGCTGCAACAACTACAAGCCAAACGGAATGTGAAAAGCACGAGCAAAATAATTATTCTACATATTGTAGGTCAAGGACGGACGCACGGAGGCTAATGTGCTAAGGACACGAAGCACAACTGAGCGCAGGACGGCAAGGCCTTTCTCGACAGAGGAGCCAAACTCGCCCGATACTGCTCCATAATTTGCTCAGTAATTCTTAGTTTCTTAGTCTCTACCATATCTCGTTTTTCTCTATTTTATGTAGCTTAACTTTTTGTTTGCCGGGAGGATGCAAGCAGCGCAAAACATAAAACAAACCAAAACAAAACCTTCAAACCAAAAATAAAACTGGGCAAATTCAAATTAAATATTTGCCCGCGCTCCGCATGTTGTAGCAACTACGGTAGGAAGCGCGCTCAACCAAGTCTAGGGATAGCTACTGTACGCTGATTGACTGTAGCGTAGCACTTGTGCAGCGGGTCAATTCGGATACGGTAGTTGTCTTTCAGTAAGAGCGGAGGCCAGTTAGTCATAGCCAGGACCGCCACGAACTAGACTCATAAATCCTAACCTTAATTATAAAAACCTCACAACCATTAGGGCTGCACTTGCTTGTCTCCCCGGAATGTCGCGACCGCGACCACTTTGTCTATATTCTAATTCACTAATTAGCTCTGTAGTTCACTATTCGGTGCACATGCTACCGTAGTCTTCCTTGTTAGCTGTGTATCATTATCGTGTTCTAGAAGCTTCTAACTTACCTATAATAACCTTCTAATTATATAACCTTTGTGTTAGGCTTTTGTAGCCGTTTCCTGGCGTGTTAGCCATTGCACCTGTTGGTGCTATACCCTAAGGTCCCTACGGGATCACTACGATTGGTTGGTGGCCATATAAGGCACCAACGACTCGTCTCGTCTTATTCTTATTATTGTATTTTTTGTATTACTGTATTAACTATAAACCATTCTAATTGATTGGTCTCCTATCACTGCTGACTTATTGCAAGTGATTATTCGCATTATTACTGTGAATTATTGTATTTGTGGCTTAAAGGCCGTGAGACCGGAAGTGCTCTATAATTGGTCCACTTGCTAATCGTCTTGGGTCCTCAGGAGCTCTTCGGTCTTTACAGATAGACCTACTAAATTATGTAAGTCGTAGAGCAGCTGGCAGCTGGCAGCTAGCCAAAACACTGAATCCGTGTCCGGACCCAATTTTACAAAGTGATTTTGGCGCCCGGGCAGAATTTTTATCGAAAAGAAGAATAAATGTTCATAGCCGGAAAACACCTGTCACAATATTACACACGGAAAAGGATGGAAAAGATTGTGCACAAGAAACGTGAAATATGGTAATTAGAAGATTAGCTAGGGGAGCGGGAGGGAGGACCCGGGAGGGGGGGCAGATTTATTTATAAAAATTAATTTTAAATAATAATTATATCAATGGGGCTATTTTCAGGTTGAAAGGCCGCGCAGCCTCGCCCGATAAATATACCAATTTAAATCAAACTTCTAATGAAAAATGGAAACTGGGGCAGTCTGAAATTGGAAAAGAAACATTCTGTATTGCAATACTTTCTTACCAAATAACTCTCCCATGGGACAGATTGTTTCTATGCAAATTTTTAATTAAATCGTCAGTGCGTAGATTTCCCAGCGGGGGGCGGCCCCGGGTCGGCGCCGACTAAAAAGCGGCCCAAAACTGGCGCGCGGACGGGAGAATATCTATAAACACGACGGCGCGAAGACAGGCGCACATTTGCATAAGAAGTCCTGACAACAAAGGCGGCACTGAATTTGAATAGATGGTATGGAGGTGTTCGCAGTGCATTATGTAGACTCCATACTCCATAAAATATTTTATTAGGATTTTTTTACAATTTCTCTATCGTACGAATTATTGATTAGAAAATAATCTTTGCAAAAACTCAAACTCCATTCTCTTAAACTCCATTTTTTATTTGACTCACCAAGTAAATTTGCAGAATAGAATAGTATAGGAAAGGGTTAAGTTTTGGCTTTTTATTACAGTAAACTTTATAGAATCGATGATTATAAATATTCGTTATAGTACAACGAAAATCCGCTGTTCTCACATGTCGAGGTTTAGTTTAAACGTTGCATTGAGCCACTGAATACAATTGACACGGGGGAAATTGCAGGGCCAATCACAAGAAAGCCGCTTTACTAAACTGAATTTCGAATTTCGGAAACACGAAACTCCATATTACTTTGGGTTTGTGTGATTTCTTAATGGTTCTCCGTTCTACAGTACAATACACACAATGCTTTTGTATTTTAATAGATTATTCGGTGCTTTCACTTTTTGCTTACGATTACGTAAGATAAGTAAACCACATAAATAAATATTTCCTTGAAACCCTTAGAAAGTAACTTTCAATTTCCTCTCTTGGTCTATCCCAAAAAACGGCATTGAGGGAAGGAAATAGGGAATCGACAAAAACACAAAAAGCGAACGCGCCATAAAAAGAAATTGGCACGGAGCGCGCGGGTGGTCTCGGAATTCAGGTTGTAAAGAGAATTACTGCGGAACTGCCCGAGGAACGACTTTTCACCCCTCCTTTGTTGGAAATGTCTCTTTTTATTGGTACTGTGTATTTACGCAAAATGGTGTTTCGCCTATAGACGGGAGGGGAACGTTTAGAGATGATAGACGGCTAGAGAAAAATAAGGTAAGTGTAAGTATGCAAATTACAGTAATGCAGAGCAAAGTTCAAACAGGGGATCGTATTTGAAGAGCAACGCGTCAAATTCAACTAAATATATATAAGATTTGTCTAATTGTTAGTACTTTCAGAATTGTTATAAAACTACACCTGCCGTGAAAATTTCACGCAGCTTGTGATATAGGTAAAACATAATTCTAAATATTATCAGATCTGAATACTTTCTATTATGAAGTGAGACATAAAAAAAAACTAATAACCCACTAAGTTCGACAGCTTAAACCACTTACGGATTTCGGATCCTGCAAAGAAAGAAATGTATGAAAAGAAAAAAAAGAATCGAATTCCAAGAGGAAAAAAAAAGAGGAAAGAATAAAGGAAGAAAGAGGATTCTTCTCTTCTGAGCATAGTTAGTGGAAGGGGGCGGTGCCTGAACAAGGGCCCAAAGCAAAGAATCAGAAGACCCACAAGGAAGGGCCACAAAAAGAAACCACCTTCACACTTCATACACACTAGGTGGGCCAAGGGCCAAGGGCCAGGAGAAGAAAAGCTGAAATCACGTGATTTAGGCATGAACAAGTATATGCTTCAATGCTAGGAAAGATGATAATAAATAATTGCGTACATAGAAGTTTTTAGTGCGCATTTGCTTTATTAGCTCACACTGGCCGAGGGCCGTGATTTATGGGGTTTCCAAGTATGCTGAAAATTTACCGTATCTTGGAACTACACGCGAATACTTTTTTAATTTTTTTTTCACATAAATATGCAAATTTCGTGCAGAAATACGGTAGTATTGACAGAAGCGCACCGAATTTTTGGGAAACTCGGCCGCATCTGAAATGAACAAGTAATTGTAGTAGTCTACTCTGCTCAGAACCTCTGAGGAGCAAGTCATGTGGTCATAAGTCATAAGCTTTGAACACTATATTGAATCATACTTGAATAAAGGAGTACATTCTTGAGTTCTCTTGAGTGAAAAAAATGGCATTCCCCCGCAACTGGGAACATGCGAAATTTTGGGGTGGTGGCACCCAATCTCGCACGCCAGGACGTTGCGGCACAATTACAGTCGCGCCGCTGGCACGCCGCGAACGCGTTGTGTTCTCATATTTGAAGATGGTGGACAGATCTTGTTTGACCACTTAGGAATCTGAAGATAAAGTTCAGAAATCCAGAAAAATAAAATGTCGCCTTTTTTGGCGGATTTTCTCTTTTTATTGGGTAAATCTAATAAATGAACCACTAGAGAATTGAAACATTTATCAAAAAACGGAGCGCGTTTAATTTATCTGTCGTGGGTTATGCGGGTTTTATATTTATGTATATGGAAATGGAAGAAACGTGAAATTATAACATAACCAATAGCAAAGATTTTAATAGTAAAAGGTGTAGTAAATTTTGAGGAAGCATGAGTGAATAGAGTAAAACAAAATGAACGTATCTAATATAATAATAAAAAAATATTTCGAAAAAGAAAAACAGTTACAGAAATTAATAAAAAACTAATTTAGTGTTATGGACAGAATTATGTAAAAAAAGGCTTTCATATAATATAGAGGAAATTGGAAATGTACATTAGATATAATATAGAAATATAATATAGAAAGCGTACATATAATATAGAAAGCTGTATTTTTTTTACTATTTTTGGAAAGAATATTAAGTAAGCGTACATATAATATAGAAAGCTGAAATTTTTTACTATTTTTGGAAAAAATATAAAAAAATTTAAACCCTCTTTTAGTATTATGAAGTTATGACGAGGTCAATCAGGGTTAGAGAGGTAGTGCCTCGGAGAACGTTTCTATCTATTACAACATATGGTGTAGGGCGCCAATGAGCGAAATAATTTCTTTCTAACTAATGGGCCTTAGAATCTCTCCCTATCTCCCTCTCTCCCTCTCTCTCCTCTCTCTCCGTCTCTCTCTCTCTCTCTCTCTCTCTCTCCCTCTCTCTCTCTCTCCCTCTCTCTCCCTCTCTCTCTCCCTCTCTCTCTCTCCCTCCCTCCCTCTCTCTCTCTCTCTCTCTCTCACATAAAATCCTTCATTGCTCTAAAGAAAAGCTGAAAAAATACTACGAAAAAGTGATTCGGAAGAGATAACACTTATTTATTTGATGAAAATAAAAGTGCTGAAATTTATATTTGTTTGCAAGGTCTATGTCTTCAGGCAAGATATTACTGCTTATCAACATGGGCAGAGAGAAGAACGTTTAGATCCCAACACTAAAAGCTTTATCAATTCAGTGAAATGTACCGCTGTAAACTAACGGTGAGGCCATCTTTTCGGGAATTAGCGAGAAGTATTCGCTCTTTGCCGCTTCAGTTTTGTCTACACTTGTAATCATTAAATTATATTAAATAAAGTTTAAATATGCAGAAAATTTGCAAGATTTTTGCTTTTGTTCGTTTGTTTGTAGGCGCATAAAATCGCCACATTTACGTGAGTCATCTACGCAAAGATTGGGCGAACAAAGCGGGGGTGGTGCGGTGTTATTATATAGAAATATTGCTGGAAGGTATAATAATCGTTCTTTGAAAATAGAAAAATCATTTCTTTAAAGTGGTATGGCACGTGGTTTTCGTATGCTCGCATTCCCAAATTAGTTACATACAAAGGTTTCATGATAAAAATCAATAATTAAGTTTTCATTCATGCTTAATATGTGGCTTATACATCCAATAATATATGAAGTGTATATCAATATGAACAAGTTTTCAAAGATAATTTAATGTTGTAAAGCGACCAAAATTAAAACTGGGGAAAATAATTGTAAGGAAGGAATTTAAATAAGAATTTGTCCTCAGTGACTCATGTCTCATGTTGAATGTCGTAGCACTAAACGTCCACAAAAATGCACATAAAGAAACAAAAGGGTTGCAAAGAAAGTGCAAGAACTCTGGATACGGATATACAATTTTTGTGGTAAAAAAAAGAAGAATTCAAACACATTTCTGGTGTGATGATGATGATGTTTATAATAAAAGTCTAACCTTCACGAGATAAATTACGTGAAAGCCACGCATTACTAACTACAGGTGACTGCAAAAAGTTATTGTGTTAGGCGCAAGGTTACGCCTAGCGGTTCGAGGCCCCTCCGTTCCATAAATATAAGTCCATAACTGCCGTTAGCTACGGTTGCCAGGTGCGCGATGCATTCATTGTCTTTGGCTTTGGCAATAGAGGAACATAGGAGTGTACTCAACCTGACATGCGTAGCTTTAAAAGTGGGTAGCAATGTTGTAACAATACAGGTAAACAATGGTAGACGAGTTATGGTCATATGGACATCTCTATGAATTTGCTGCACTGTGGTAATTAGTTTTACAGATGCAGCTTCAGAAACTAAAGAATCGGAAGATACGCATGATAGGTTTCAATAAACTGGTAAAGTGGACCCATAATAGCCCGTATTCTCGGGTCGACGGGAATGTTCCGTTTGGGAGCTCATTCGTATGCAAATTTTTCCTCCAGCTAGTCTAGATAGTCGAGAAATTTGCATACAAAGGATTTCCCAAATGGAACGTTTCCGTCGACCCGAGAATACGGGCTATTGTGAGCTCGAATTCTGTTTTCGATAAAGCGAAATACCTGCCGGTTTCTGAAACGCATCGAGGACAACTGAATTCTTACGTATTTATGCTAATTCGCTCGAATTTAGCTCGATTTTTTATTCAAATTTATGTTCTTTCGCATACGCTGCATAAGAATGTTGGTCTAATCGATGTGTTCCAAAAATCGGCAGGTATTTCGTTGGCATACGATGGCTCATGATTGCAGGCTGCAGAAAATATCACTGTTTGGAAAAATGTTGCAATTTCATGCGTAAACGATGACATGGTTTCTTCCTTATTGTTAGACACGACGGCGAACTTAAGCGAGAGCAGAGGGAGCAAGAGAGAGAGACATGATAGAGAGGGAGAGAAACATAGGAAGAGACGGATAGAGAATAGGGAGAAAGAGAGAGAGAGAGAGGGGGAGACGGAGTTTTGTCCCTCCCAAGGGAGGTCCACATACTCAGAGATTTCTCAAAGAGTGACCCGGGAACATGACAACCTCGTCCATCAAACCATCACATATCTAAGCGAAGTGCTAACCAGAACTGACCAACTTCTCACTTTAAAGTTTTACTTTCGTTGCTAAGAACTTTGAGCAATATGATCAACAACTAGCTTATGAAAACGCAATTCAGATTCGACACAAAGACACAAGACTCTTAAAACAGTGTTTTACCTAGTTTGTGAAACACATTGTTGATATCTGCGTCTTAACATATCATATGCAATACTTGTGCCGGAAGAACACCAAATTTGCATACGATACAATCTAGGTACAATAACTAGGTACATTACTGCTTGAATTGTGCAAAAAATGTTAGAGACGAAATTTGACAATATTTTCTTTCCATAGTCACACAAAGTATCATCGTTTGTATCCCAGACTAAAAAACCCCACACGGTGGTTCGCCGTGCCTTGCACCGTTAGGTTTGTTTACCGCTTTCGTTCGGTAATAACAGAGGATATTCAAACAATAACACAAAGGAGCGAAAGAGTAACGACTGATTGTGAGGTTTGTTCGAAAACATAAACAAAAAGTTGTTTTGCAGGAATACCCTGGGAATAGTGCACAGAAAGGAATCAAATTCGGAAACAATCCTTACCCGATGGGTTATTAAAGCGAAATACCGGCCGGTTTTGAAACGCATCACGGGCAACTGAATTTTTTTACGTATTTATGCTAATTTAATCGATTTCAGCTCGATTTTTTATTCTAATTTATTTTCATTTGCATAAGATGCATAAGAAAATGCTGGTGTACGCGATGTGTTTCAAAAACCAGCCGGTATTTCGCTTTAAGTAGAAGGTTGACAATAGACAACTGTTACAATTGAGAAGGGTTTCTCATTTATTGATTAGCTGCCTTGATTGATTGATTTCACTAATTTATGATTGTTCAGGAGAACAAGGTTCATGTTGAGAACATTATGGTTAACTTGGCCTGCACCATCAGCTGGTAATAAATCATAAACTTTATGGTAATGGTAATTGAAATACCGACACATATGGATATAACAATGACTCAGCTACGGATCTATAATATAGCGGAGGCAATGTTGAATAGGCGGCGGTGAGCATAAAGGTAAGAGAACCAAAACAGAGTCTATACCACCATACCTATGGAGGACCAGTTTTAGACTTAATGTCACCGCTGGTATATCTGGGGGTAGATAGAGAGTAGATGTAAGAAATGTCCGCTGCAGAAGAAAGTGTAATCAAATCAACACGAAAACAAATTAAATTTCCGCATGCTGTTTATTTGATAATTGATTAAACTATTAAACAATTAAACTAAACAATGACTGGGATAAAAACCTGCAATTTAGACCAAAACTAGTATTTTGGTAAAGTCGTGAGAGCTAAGAATAACTCGTGCTAGCCCTAGACGACCCATTTGGAGACAAGCACTACTAGCTCATTAGATACTTAAGATAATGGGATAATTAATATGCTGGGTAGAGGAGAAGGGGGAAGAGGTTGCTTACCAAACAACAACAAACATCGAGAGAGACGGAAAAGCGGGAGGGAGATAATCTTTGACTTTGGACGATTATATTGAGAGAGAGCGCGCGAGAAAGAGAGAGAGAGAGAGATGGAGAAAGAGAGAGATAAAGAAAGGGAGAGAGCTAAGCTACAGTGAAAGGAAAGAAAAAAAAAGAACAAATTAAAGAAAGTAAGAAAACAAGAAATTAAAAATCAAATTCACCAACCCGCTGTATCTCAGACTCTGGTTCAGGCGATGTTATGTCGTAAGTTCGTAAATTCGTTTCTTCTTCTACCTCTTGCAATTGACGTACGAAATCGAGGTTGTAAAGAGAGGAGCTCGGAGCGAAATCTCTGCAAATTATTCTTATATTCTTATCTTTATTCAGGTACAGCAGTACAGCATCTGAGCCTCCCAAATGTGCTCAGCCTGGGTGCCTACTCCCCAGCTGAGCCTCCAAGTTTTCACTGTGGCCCCTTACGGCACAAAAAGTTCAGTGACCTTTTTTTTCCGGGCCTGACCTTTTAATCTGAGACGAAGATTTAAATTTGCATAACGTACCCAAGTGAACCCTCGCGAAATGCCAATTCCTCTAACGTTCGTGGCAACAACTGCACGGCGTTCTCGGTCTTCACTACAGAAGACTGCTGAGAGTACGGAAGAAGGGAGGAGAGGATGTCGATACTGCAAAATATGACATAAATTGGGAGGGCTTAGGCCTAATCCTAAGCCTACGCCAAAGCCTAAGCCTAAGCATAAATTAGGAAGGGTGCTGTACGCGTGCTCCATTTGGGAGAAGAAAATTTCATAGGACAGGTAGACTCGTCTATAAATTAGAAAGGGTGCTGTAATGAGTAATAAAGGTTCCCAATAATGCAAACTTAGTTTAAAAATTACAGTAGAACTGTTAAAAAATGTTACAAAAATTTGGAACTGTAGTACTTGAGAAATAGTACTGCGTGGGCAAGAGTACGGAAGAATACTGCAGATGATAAACACAACTTTCTTCATCCTATGTTTTGCACACAAATTGTAAAGCATGATTTTTTAAAGAAATTCCGGAAACTACAGGCAAACACAAAAACTAGGCGGGTGGAGGGTATTTAGAAACTAAGTTTATTAAGTATATATAAGTATCAAATAATGTTAAATAACTAAAATATGTATATGTTACATGATACAGGCAAGAAAACCCGTTGCCCAGGAATGCTACCACCACTGTTTGGCACAAAGAAAGAAAAAGGTCAAAACTAGATTTTTCCGCGCACACGTGAGATTGTACATGATCGCGCAAGCGTGAGCGGACTAAACAAACATGAAATCACTGTGATTAGAACTTTGAGATGATGTAATTATCGAGCAATTGATTAATTTTATGTGATTCATGTGATGTAATTATCGGGCAATTGATTAATTTTATATGATTTATGTTTGGGTTTGTTCGGTAAAGTAAGACTTTTCAATTATTTTACTCTAAGTGCAGAGCCAGCTTCAAAGAAAAAACCCTGATTTTATTTATAGTAAAAAAAAATGTGTTTCAAAGAATTTGTTTAGTATAGACATAATGCTGTCAGATTGATGTGCACCATATCGAAAGTTGATCAAACACTAACACTTTCACAGACAATATTGTAAGGTCCGGACACAAATTATGATCAATTTTCGTAAAATCCATGTTTCTTATTAGTAGAATAAAAAAGCTGCGTACTTATCATATTTATCTAATTTTATATGTTATATTAAAAACATATGTAATTTTGTACCTTCGATAGACAGTCGCATAATTTTGCATATAATACTTGGAAATGTGGTGTTTAACATACGATTCAAATCCACGTGTCGTACCGCTTTAATGGAACATTCCGAAATGCCATGTTCTGGCACGCAGCCAAGACAAGAGCCCTCGAAAACCATTAAACCTCTCAATATGAATGTTCGCCTAATTAATATGCATAGAATTGGTGGAACAATTGCCCGAACAAAAGTGGCCACTAAAGTGCGACATTGCGTGGAATTCTCAATTTAATGGTGCTAATGTCTTTGGAAGAATGGTACATGTCATGGTCCCTACCAATCCTGAACACCGAAGCTAAGTGGGGTTGAAAAACAATTTTAGGGTCTTAGATCTTAGGGCATACATTGTTAGATAATATGGTACAGGGTACTGTAATAAAAATGTAAGCACCAGGCATATATATATATATCTTATTATACAAAGTTGGGAGCTTTGTTTGTTTGTTTGTTTGATTGTACGTTTGAATGATGTGCGCTACGCTTAGGAAGTAGGATTGGTTCAGAAGTTCATGTTCCCATGCACTGAGTCATCTCACATCCCGAGCGCCCCTCTCACAACGTCCGAAAAAAGCTGCATATATGGAATGCGTGTGCCGTATCAGCCGTGCGAGTTGGCGGCGCTCAAAGTACTACGAAAAAACCACAAAGAACATGCAGATCTAGAGCAACAAAAGGAACAACGAAGCGAGGATTGTTGCATATGATACTCTAATTTTTTGTAAGAACTTGAATCCACGTTTCACGTGTACATAAAATAAAACAAATGTAATAGAAAGTCGCCTCGGGCGGCGTAGCCGGCTTGTATATAATATATATACAGAGTAGTGTAATAAAATGGTTAACACTCTTTCCTTGTGTTTGAAAATTGTCCGAAATGAATGAAATTAATCTATGGACATCAAATTTCAAATGGTGGGCCTAAACTTCTAGTACCAAATAATTAGCGCGGCATTTCGGCGCTGTTAATTGACCTAATTGCTTCGCTTACGACATACGGTCAAGTGCGAACCACTTGTGTACTTGTCAACAGTATATGCAAATTTGACACGTGACACAACAACGAGAATCAGAATGACAAACGATGGTGAGTTTAGGTTTAAAGCGAATTAGCGGTCGGTTTCAACAAAAAAATACAAAAAGAGGAGGAGTAGACAACCGTGCGTTGACCACCGTTTTCAAACCGTGCGCGTTTGGACTTTTACTAGCCAAATTCAAAATATTTTGTCAACATTTCGTCATTTGGATGCTGCGGAGTGTGTGTTCATTTGAAAAGGCCATCCCTCGATTTTTCCAGGGCCGTGCTAGTATTAAAATCGACAAATCGCTGAAAGCGAATTTTCCCATACAAAATCGCAAAAAATGTTTGTTTGAGAACATTTTTGTGCAAGATGCACTTATTTATTTGTGTTTTTATGTTTATTTTCGTTTATAACTTTTTTCAAACTATTTTTGGTGAAAAAACCCCAAACCGGGTGGTATTTCGCTTTAATAGTAGTGTTATGGCTCTACTCTAAATTAGTATGATGAACTTCTAATCCATAATCAATGAACTTATACAAGTTTCAAAAACAGAACTGATGTGAGATGTCTTTGTGCAGCACTTATTATCAATTTTTCCAAAGCATATTTTGTTACCTACGGTTTTTGCGACAATTGAAAGACCTAAATGTCCCTAGATTCGAACTCGGGTTGAGCTAGCGATAGCAAGACGATTGGCATTGAACCAAGAAAATCAACCAATACTATTAAACTGACCATTTCTCATCCAGTTCATCTTCGTCGCTGTCCATCTCAAATTCGAATGCGTCGTCGAAATCAAAAGAACTATTCAGGGACATGTTTACCTGAAAAAAATTAAAGCGAAATATCAGCCGGTTTTTGAAACATACTAATTACACCAGCATTCTTAAGCAGCTTATGCAAATGAACATAAATTAGAATAAAAAATCGAGGTACATTCGAACAAATCAACATAACTAAGTAAGCATTAATTTGTCAACGATACGCTTCAAAAAGCGGCTCGTATTTCGCTTTAAAACGTTCTACCGAAAATAAAGAGCGCTTTGACGTCGCTGTTCTACTAATAGAGCGAATGCATGCCAGTACAAAACGTACCTTCGCACAAATATCCCCAAGAAAAAACTTAAAGCAGTATTGTACCTACGTTGGGAAATTTACATATGATCCGCATATCCTATATAATTTGGTGCCGGAAGCGTCAGAGGGCCACCAAAAAATGGCATAGAATACATAGAAAATGCGTATCATATGCAAATTTCCAAAGTAGGCACAATACTGCTTTAAAATTGCAAAGAGCTTATTTTTAGATGTGTGGAAGATTATCAAGTCGTGCATAACATTAACCGAAAAGCTCATAATTTAATAATTTAAAAAGACATCTTTATTATTGATGATACATAAAATGATCGATAATATGTGACAAAAAGGGAAGACTTTAGCTTCGTACATTTTTTGCGCGGACTTGTTCTTCCCACGTACTTTTATACACATAAAGAGCAATGGACGGAATAAATAAACGCACTTTATTTGTATTTTTTTTGCTAACGGAAAAAGTACATCTTTTGAACAAAACGAATACAAGCCTACCAAAACTAAGAGGTCAAGAAAAAAATATATAATAAAATTTGCCGAGGAAAAATGATTAAAAAGCAATGTCTACGACTAAACGCGTAGTGACTTTTATGTGTTACAAGTTACAAGTACTCGGTACAACTAAATTAAAACTAAAAGTATTAGGTTTTACAATATGTGAATAACATAGGCCGTTTTTTACATTTTGTGTAGTTGTTAAAGTAAAACGTCTGGTATATGTAACCACAGCTTACAATAGGCTCAAAAAGCCAACTGAAAAAGTTGCCTCTATACTATACAACTATCGAAATTTGCATATTACGGCCATATGCTGTAGGCCATTAGCCTATTAGGGACGGGGCGCGCAAGAACGCTGATTGGGAAGTTAGATGGCCAAAGAAGCCGTTATCCACGGAGAAAATCAAATCGTAGAAAGGGTATATACGGAGAGTGACCCGAGGTTAAAGAGAAAAACATAGTATAATACTAGTCCGTGCAGCAAGAGTTTGTTTGTTTGTTTGTAGAGTGTTACGGTTAAACTGTTAAACAACTTCTACAAATTCATCACAAATTTTTCAAATATAGACTAAAATAAATATAAAACATAAGTAGACTAAACATAAATATTTTAAAAGCAAATGACAGTGAAAAAAATTGAAGGAAAATTAAAAAAAAAACTGAATGCAGCTAAAGTTATTGGTTGGCAATCGTGCTGTTTTGTTTTGCGCTGTACCGAGAGATAACATCTATTCAAAGTCTATGTAGTCCCCGATGACTAATTTTACACTGACCCACGGCGCACAACAATGTCAGTTTTGTTTAGCATATCACAGACTTTTAATAGCTATCAAGAAAAACAACAAACCAAACTATTGTGGACAACAAAAAAAACTACAAACCGAAGTTTTCAAACTTACAACGACAAGGTCACCATATGGCCACCAAATGGTTTGAGGCAAAACAAAAACGGTGAGTCGTCTCTGGGTTCCTCTGTTCCCCATATATATGAATGACACAAGAAAGAATGGATGTAAACTTCTAAGTCATTCTCAATCGTCTGAAAATTGAGCAGTGCAAGAAAGGTCAGAACCGGAGCAAGTTCTTTCATAATCTCTTGAAACATGTGAAAGAGTCATTTTTTTCGTTGGTAAATTGGATTATGGAGCGTTAAAGGGACAGGCCCATCAAAATAAACCTATATTTACGATACGTTCATAATGACTATCAAACATTTTTATTACAATATATACAAACTAAATTTCACCATTATTCGCCCTAGACAACTTTATTCCAATGCGCTCAACGCATATGTATACCATAAAACTGCAGATTTCAAAGCTATATATGCATTTAATCGCATTATAATTTCACGATAAATTTGCATTGACGACAAGGATATTTGCGGCTTTACGGTATACATTTAAGCTGAGCGCATCGGAAAACACTTTTCCATGGCAAATAAATGTGAAATTTAGTTTGTATATATTGTAATAAAAATGCTTGATAGTCACCATGAACGTATCGTAAATATAGGTTTACTTTGATGGGTCTGTCCCTTTAAAGCGAAATACCGGCCGGTTATTGAAACACATCGAGTAAACCTGTATATCGCGCATTCTTATGCAGCTTATGCAAATGATGAAGATAAATTCGAGTAACTTATTGTTAGCATAAATACGTAAGATTTCAGTTGCCCACGATGCGTTTCAAAAACAGGCCGTTATTTCGCTTTAAAGCGGGCAGACATTAAGACATTAAGACTGTTGCAGGCTCAATCAATTATAATCACATGGAAAGCGATTCCTACCAATTGGCGAGGGTTCTCTGCTTGTTTCGTGGATCATACCATCATTTGGTGACCCGTTGGCGACCTCTTGGAGACGAAGGTTGCTCGAAAAAACAACGCCCCGGAACTAGTAACAACATAGTCACCAAGTGGTCGGCAAATGGTCGTTAATCCGCCAAATGGTTTCTTCTCTATGTTGACGGTTTGCATATGGTCTCAACAAGTATATCACTTTCCGATGTACACGTATGCTACTCTGTGTCTGTGGATAACTGTCATTGTCAAGACCTCTACCATAAACAAACAATAATAGAGAGATAATTGCAAACCATAAAGTAAACTATTTTTGGAATATAATAGTGAAAAGTCATAAATAATAAACAGTATGAAAGTAAGACTAAATAATTTGATTATAAATACCGTGTCAAACACGGACATCGTTTCGACCCCTGTCGCAGACGAGGATTTTTGATCAGGGCGGGGGTGCTCGTCAGTGCGACACCCTGATCAAAAGGTGATAATAAAAAATATCAGTATTATTTGACAAAGATTGTTAAATACAAAGAATAGAAAATGGTGACTGTATGAGTTTAAGGTGATATACATATCTAAGCTAAGGTACTATTATGCGGGGCGTTGCGTCGCGTTAACAGTGACCTCCCATATGATTAGGATATCATGGGTATGGGTATGCATGTCTGTCCCTTATGTGCTTATGGGGAACAATTGATTGCCAAAGTAGACCGCACCCATTCAGAGAGAGATTTAGCGGAAGAGCTGTACTTGTGATGTATAATGGGATAAACATTAAAACTTTTTATGTACATGTTGATAACAACAACATTGGGGTACATTGTCAAGACCTCTACCATAATTAGTAATGTCCGAGGAGTCCAGGATAAAGTGTAGGGGTTGTTGATTTGCAATTTACCTCATTACTATTATTATAATATTAATATTATTATAATAGCGTGAGTGACATAATCCAGTCACATAAAACTTCATTTATGTATATCGCTAATTTAATAATTCAAAACCAATATTGTAGTTTATACTTTGTAGACGACCCCCTAGATATTTACCATAGAAATGCCTCATCGTTTTTCCTCTTGTTTACTTAGGTCTGCCGATCTGCGCTTCACCTTCTCTCTGAGTCATAGAGACATAGAATATGGGTGGATTGATAAAGATTCCCCTTTTGTGTTTTTCTTTCTAACCGCCTAACTCTGTTGTTCTCTTCCGAAAAATTCTGATAAGGCACTTCATTTTTTTTTTGATCACTTTTTTTTGCGGGAACTCTGTTTACCTCACTCACATATATTCAGACTTTAGCCTCCCGAGCCGCTTGGCAACGAGCTGTTTAAAGCGGTATGATACGTGGTTTTGAAAGGTGTGCTGGAGAACCATATGGGGCATTTAATTCGCGTATATTGGACGAGATCCAGTATATGTAGAATCGAAACCACGTACCATATCGGTTTTCAACTGTACCATGTCTTCAACTGGCTGCGTCGTTTCCAGTGCAACTGTTTTTAGTCCCTATCTTTTTCTCTTTTATTCGATCCTTTATATGTTTTACAATTTTGATTCATAGGCAGTGGAACTTCATTAATATTTTGAGTATCATCCTCATTGACGGTTGATATGTATTACTTTAGTAATGTACTTCATGTGTGCTTCATTCACACATGAAATAAGAAACCTTACTGCTATTACTAAAGCTAATTTCTAAATAAGTTCATAGGTGAATCATGTTTCCTATTCCCGAATAGAATACACAGAGGAGACGAGAAAGTGCCTTTTCCGTCTGCCTTTGACTGGAAAAGAAAATTCTAATATTTGAAAACTGATAAAGGTGAAGCACACGACTCGTTTAGTCTTCTATGTGGGGCTCGAGTAAGACGGTGATTCATATTTATGGCTTTATTGATTCTGAAGATAGACGCTTCCTTCACACACATTTTGAGTCAGTCTGGATATTGAAATATAGGATCGATGGCAGTCCTTCATAGGGAAATTTCTACTTTCTACTTATCATTTGTCTTCGTTAGGAGCGGATTTTATTATTATACTTCTTGGCTATATCTGATAGATGGTCTAACCGTCTAACAGTACACATTTCCACAAAAAAAAATACATTTTGTTGAAGTGATCCAATTCTATACCATGTATCAGTTCCTTGCTTTGACGTTTATTTATTGATAGTTGAACCAGAGGACCCCTACCGTATGTGGAGAACTTGTTATTAACTTCTTTCCGTATTTGCTTCTTTTTTCCTCCTTTACGCGTGTAATGCCACCTCTAGAGCTTAATTATATGTTTCGAAATACCAGCGGCTTTAGCAACGGAGTCTTACCTTTGCTTTCACCCTTTCCGACTGTATCTCAACAGTTCTTCATAGACTTTCTCGCTTAAAGCGAAATACCAGCCGGTTTTTGAAACGTATCTCAAATATTCTTATGCAGTTATGCTAAAAGGGGTCTATTGGGGTCTATTATTTATTCAAATTTATGCTCATTTGCATATGGAGCATAGGAAAGCAGGGAGTACTCGACGCGTTTCAAAAACCGGACGGTATTTCGCTTTAATCAGCTGAGTTCAGCAAACTCTAATTTTACAACTCTGTTGTTCTCATAACAATGCCTAATCAGTTACCTTTTCGCTGTTCTTCTGACTTCTGCCTGGTTAACGATTTATTTACCTTTTCAGATTTCAGCCGCCGAAACCATTTAATTTATCGATCGACTGCCACGCAATCAATGATTCTACTCTATAGCTGCCTATTGTTTGGGCCCACGTTGGCCCAATTTAACAATCAATTCGGGCAACCATTTAATCAAAATTTCCCACAAAGCTTTGGCGATGGAGGTCTTGCAAACCCAGAACAACCTAATATGGGATCATTGAACGAACACAAGGCGCTGTCGGAGTTTGACGGTAGGATTTATATTAATCTGGCCTATTTTGTTTACGTATCTTCAATTTAGCTCACCTATGTTGGGCAAGCTAGTTTACGTGTGCTTAGTTTAGCTTAGCTTACGCAGTGTAACTTAGTTTACGTTCTTTAGGTAGTTTACGTATTTTTAGTTCAAAGGTTCTCAATAATTCAATCTCAATCTCAATAATTAATCTCAATAACTATTTCAATCTTAATAATTAATAAGTTCCCTCTCTAGTTATGAATCATAATAAGAGGAACTATGTTTTCGAAATATCCATTTCCCGCCGTCGGATAGTTCCATATATTCTTTGTGCAATGTTTGCTTAGTGACTCAAGTTTTTTGGCACGCTCTATCACCATAGTTCAATTTGGCAAAGCAACAAAAGACTTTGTTTTGGGGCTCACAGTCAACGATATTGATTAAACAATCGATACTTATCAATATTTGTTTATTTATTTTACTTTTTTTGTGAGCAGTGTTGAAAAGTTGAAACCTCACCCTCAGTGAGTAAACTGAGATTAAAAAATATTAGAGAATTGCGAATAAAGAAAAGGGATATATATAGACACGACAAGGCAAACATTTTGAGAGTGCCGCATACAGGCGGGCGTCTGCCCGTACGGGGCAGCGCACGGAATTTCACGCCTATTGTGTGCCAGAGGTGCGCTAAAGGTGCCCATTTCCAGTTCTCGTTCCATAACGTAAAAAGGAGATCGGTGCGGAGTGTTTTCGCCGCGCACCCATCTCGCGCCACAAGGCTGCGAAGTATTAAACTATAAGCATATTTTTTTTAGATAACCTGGTTGCGCATGGCGCAAGGTTTGGTGATTCTATCATTGAAGATACGAGTCAGAGGGATCGGATATTCCAACTTCCACAATTCTTTCCATTCTATGGAGCACGGTACAACTACACTATTGTGGGTTTTTGAAATTAGTTAATCTTTGTTTCTATTTTTTCTTCACGTGAGAGATGTAGAAGATGACGCAGAGAAACAGAAAGACGATTTTACAGTTGAAGATACTAAAGAGTGTTGAAAAAACATACTAAAGAGTACTAAAGGCCAGAGGGAGATGGGCCCATGGGCACAAGAGAGAGAGAGAGAGAGAGAGAGAGAGAGAGAGGGGGGGGGGCGGAGTGGAGAGCTACATCGTTACGTCCTTGTAACTTGAACATTTACCTTCTATATTAGATTCTAGTAATCATGGAAGCATTTTCAGATCTCCACAAATGGCTACATCGGCTTCGGATTCTTCAGTGAGCAGACTAATTCCTTCCAAGTTGGAGATGATATTAAAGATTGGCCGGCCACCGCGGACCCGGCCCTCATGGCACCATACTTGTGCAGGTAGGCTAATTTATTTTGGAGTACGGTAGCCTGGAGCTCCGATGTAGTCTACGGTAGCTAATTTATTTCGGAGTACGGTAGCCTGGAGCTCCGACGTAGTCTAAGGTAGCTAATTTATTTCGGAGTACGGTAGCCTGGAGCTCCGACGTAGTCTAAGGTAGCTAATTTATTTCGGAGTACGGTAGCCTGGAGCTTCGACGTAGTCTACGGTAGCTGCTGACCTATTCATGAATGGTGTAGTCCTTGGAGGTAATATCACGCAGGGAATGAAGCACCCACGTTAAGACAACCAATATATATAGGTGACAAGAACCCGATGGCTAATTGCTCAATGCCTTCATACTTGTATAAATTCCCGATAATTGTAGGCAACGGATCTCGGGTGCCGGAAAACTCCGTTCGCAGATTCAATTTCGTGTGGAGAAGCGTCTGAATGCTATTGGTGGAAGACAGTATCTGGAAGGCGGTAGGATAATGTCATATCATTGTGTTATGTGATTGTGCTCTTGATCTCTAACCAGAGAGTGCGACAGGGTAGAGAGAGAAAGAGAGAGAGAGAGATAGAGAGAGAGAGAGAGAGAGAGAAGTAAGGCAGTGGAAAAGATCAGTAACCTGGTTTTTTCATATATAATAAGATTATGTGCCGAGTCTGTAGACATGCTTATGTTCAGACGAGCGACAACCGTGTCGCGACCAAAAACATGCATATTGCGACCAGAAAAGTGAGAAGTTCCTGGAAGCCATGGAACGCTCACTGCAGGGTAAGAGAACCTTTCTGCCTTTCTGCCTTGGTTTAAAGGGTCAGGCCCATTTCAAATGACCCCTATTTTTGATTATTCCGTCTGATTCTCCATGTCAAATATAGTAGGCTGAATTTTTTTCCAATTTTCAGTCGCTATATTCACGCAGTTCTCAGCAATTTACCAGGGCCGGTCATACACAACAATCAATCGCAGTTGTCACGCCCATTCGCGCTGATTGGCCTATATCGCAATTGCCACGCCCAATAGAGCATATTACCCAATTAGCGCGGAGGGGCGTGACAAATGCGATATATCGTTGGGTATGACTGGCCATGGTAAATTGCTGAATACTGCGTGAACTTTGCGCTTGAAAATTAGAAAAATATCGTATCCTACTATATTTGATATGGAGAATCAGATGGAATTATCAAAAATAGGGGTTATTTGAAATGGGCCTGACTCTTTAAATCAATCGTTTATTCACTACCGATTTGTTTTGCAAGCCTCTTCTTACAATTACAGCGCTAATCGTCGGTATATGACAATAAAGTACCTGTCTGGTTCCATTTCCGTCATCGGCTAGGTAGCAGGGTACCATAATACCATTGCGGTCGCTAAGTACCATAGCGCCACTACCGTAGCCGTACGTCATTACGGTACATTTGCAGAGGGCGTGGCCGGTGGAGGTGCCTTTCGTGCAGACGCAGCACTTGTTGTCACTTGGGTGAACATGCGTCCTGACATCGGGGATGAAGACTCCAGAGCTTCATATCAAATTGTCTGGATGACGGATGCACAGGTCAGCAATTGCCTGGATAATTATATAACATTGGCTTGTTCAATTTACGGCAACGGGTTACGGTACAATACCACATTTGTTAATTTACCAATTTACGGTCAGCTCATTTAAGCTTCTCACATTTCTCTGACAAGATTTAGCGAATAAACTGGAGCTAATGGTAAGCTGCAAACTACAATCCAAACAAATACAAACTATAAACTACAGGGTCACTTGGCCTACACAATGACCAACTACCAACGTTTGAACTTCGACGCGACTGATCTAAATGGAAACTCACGGACGGGAAGATGCCAGGTAGCTCTTATAACCTTAAAGACTTAAAGCGGTATGGCACGTTGTTTACTGAATGTTTGACGAAAACTTCATTCCCACCTATTACATGCAAATTTCGGTTCCTGTCTATGACGGAAGGGCACATAATGGAACGTAGTGTGAAAGTGTGAACTGTGAACATAAACCACATGTGATTTCGTGGGCCAATGGTTACATTAGTTGTTTCATAATGGCGAACCGCCTTATGCCCTGTTTGAAACGTAGTGTTGAAGCGCTCTTATATATAGCTCGTTAGTAACGAAATGAAACTTTTCTGAAATCTGCTAAAACAATCGTAATTTTACGTTTCAAAAACTGCATAAAAAGTCTTTTATATGCCGAATCGATGTTTTGTTATTTTTTGTAGCTCTTCAAAGCCACAGCAGCTTGTAATAAAAGTATGTATAATGGTTCGATTCTCCGATTATCAATAAACTCGATTTGCAGGCAATTTTCAACGGTGGCAACCAGACGGGCACAGTGCAAATGGACTTATCCGAAGCCACAAAACAGATGCCATCCTCATTGGCTATGCGATCTGGTGAGAACTTCGCTTTACTGGCATTTTACTTATTAGCGGCAAGGCGCGTGGTTTATGACTCGTTTAAAGCGAATTGGCACGTGGTTTATGAGCCGACAACTGAGACTGAAAATTTCTGTACCATTATGTGCAGCAAGTTCAAAAAGGCAAATCAGTTGCACATGATATGCCGTTCTCCTTCGGTCTTCTCGAAGTTTCAGACCCTTGCCTTGTAGAGACTGCTGGCCTGAAACTTGAGAAATGGTGTTGGTCAACTGTCTCATCTACTGTATTCTAACCTCTATGGTCTAAATTACACTATAATTCCTGTCTTAGGAGTTCCGCACGTGACCCACGGACGGTACTTCCACCGTGTGGACGATGTCGTACGACACGCAAGTTGCGGAAACAAAACCGGTGGAACACGTAAGGGTTTTGTCTTTAATTGCAGCCATTATTTTACGGTTCGGGAATGGCAGCTGTTGCACTATCTAGATATTTTCCATCGGAACTGTGTTGCTTTCCTGTCAGCAAATAAGCTTCTGCTTACACTGGTCTTATTATTAGGACACATACTAACACGCGATACAACAGCGAACTGGTTGACAACCGTATTTCTTACAGCAATATTCCAGACCCTCTCCTCATATATCCCAATATCGTCGACATGCTCGGCCAGACGACTGTCGATGTGAATGGTGTCTGTCTGGACTCCACCATTTCATATGTACTCATGATTGAGAACAGAGAGGTGGGTTATCCTTTATACTTTTCATATTTTTTTTTAATGTATTTGGAAACTGACGTATTCAAATGGGTACCATAAGACAAAGATGCTTCATGAGAGTTAGTACTCATAAGGAACAATTATTCTTTTTTAAAGGAAATCAAATCACACATCTTGTATGTGGCTATGCATCATCATGTATGCATGTTGTACTATGTGTCGCTACTGTACTCGTAGAACGTCGAAGGCTGACGGGGATTGGGGGGGATAATTATGCAAATTTGTTTTTTACCATAATAAATATCTAAATCACCTTCAGTCTGCCGCTTGCCGTGTCCTGAACCCCGCAATTGCACGTTGTACCCTACCAAAAGTGCTAGATTGGGGCACAAAAACCGTCTTTTTCCAACCACAAAGCGGACTTGCAAATGATGAGAAAGCATATGTGGGATTCATCTATTTTGGTGAGCTTTTATATTTATCATAAAATTAAGTTTGAAGCCTGAGAATATAACAGTTTATAAATTGATCTAGAAAAGGCTTTATGATTAGGTTGGGAATCTTTTTTTCTGACACTACACTTTCAGTATTTTTTATACATAGAAAATGGATGAACCCACTTGGTGACGGTTCACTGGTTTTTTCGTAGGCCAGCCCATTTGGTGACCATATCGTGACTTGTTTTCTGTTACAGTCCCACCATCATTAAACCCCTCTCGACTGGATATTGGCAACGTGAATCAATGGTACAAAAACCCGATCAGTCAAACAATGCAAATTAAGTGGTAAGTGTTTTACTTGCCTTTCTTATGAAACAATATAATCGAAAGACACATTTTCCTTTCCTTTAGTGCTCAAATTGAAACACTACGATTTACGGTACTCAGGGCTGCCATGAAGTCCCTTGTATTATTCGCATTAACTTTGGCACATATAGTTACGATACTGACAATATATATAAATAAAATACACTAGCGTAATCCTTAATGGCTGTGACATGAATAAATCAACAGTAATTGCTTCAAACCAATTGTCATTATGCTGAGAAACAACACTAGTAACTATATGGTTCTTAACTAACAACGCAACACCTCCACCTTTTGTAGACGTTTTGTGGACACCAAATAATCGATAATCGTTCGTTTTAGTGTTCCATGTAAGTAAATCTAGAACGCTCTGTCTTTTAACCCTTTCATCCTTTAGGTACCCTCGCAACTTCACCAATCTGGTAGACCGTGGTGATAACGCTCAATTCAATTACTTTGATAATTCAATCTATTCCGTGCCGCTTGGACTATTTGTTGTTGGATATAAGGAGGCCGCCGACGAGCATAAGAGAAAATTTGTGCCCCATCATAGAGTAATTGCTAGGCAAGTTATTTTCTTTTTATTAGTAATTCTTTGAAAATCTTGCCCGGATCTAACATGATGGTGTGTATTTCTAGTTGCTGATAACTACCAGCTATTTATGATAAATTGATACTAACATAGGACTGAGGCATTTTATTATTGTTAAAAATGACCATAAAGGTAAAAAGATAAAGAGTACCGAGTTATATCAACCGAATCCGCAGAAACGATGCACCGGGGTCCGGTTCATTTCTGAAGCCGAACGAACTTCTCGCAGGCCAATTTTCTCGGGAAGCCAATTTCTCTCCGCCGGTTTTACTCAGCTACCAAATTTTACACCCTTGGTGGGGTGAAAATTATCCTGCTAATTATAGTCCATACTAAAGTAAGGTTGGGTCCCTTCAGGGCCTTTGTATGCCAATCATAATAAATTGGCACTAGACTAATCTAACTTTAGATTGGCATCGTTCTCGAACCGTGCTGAAGACGAGTATCGCTGGCGACCTCAGATAGAACGTGTCGATACAACCCGTGTGGAGCACTGGTACCTGACGGAATACGAATTAGATGGGGAGGAAATGTTTTCATACAGGTACTGGGTACATTAGTGATGTCACGCGGCGCAATGGCCGCGCAAACGCTAGGTGCGCCATTGGTACGCAAGAAATGTACAATTACTGTTGGCGCACATGCGCCGCGGGGAGGCAGGTTCCGAAAATGAGCCTCCGGCGATGTTTTGTGTGCGTATATTAGTTCAAAATTAGCACTCACTAATAAGAAGCAGAACGTTTGTACTTTGTTAGAGGACTATTTAGTTTGCTAAGCCGTTTATGAAATGAAAAATACGATTCTAATTTTTGTTTTCTTCAGAACTGGTTACCTAAAGCTTGCGCCAATGCTGTCGTCCACTTCGGAATTTGGAAGTCCTGAGTTGACAGAAGGGTAAGTGAAGTGGACTCGAACCTTGGTCATTCTCCTACTATCCACAAATCTTACCACTGAACTATCTTATACCTTTCAGTCTTGTCTCCGCTCCAATTCCTCTACACTGGCTCTGGCCCCTGACCCAGACAAAGGAGGTCAACCATGAACTGGACAAATTGAGAAAGGAACACGTAGAAGAACACGCAATCAAGAAGGAATACGTAAACAAGATTGTGAGTCGATCCGTAGCTCAAGCAAAAAAATGACTCAAGTAAACTGAGTTTTCCGAGTTTTCTCTAGAAAATTGCAAACACATATTATCAATCATCACATAGCGTAACACATAAACTGAGCAAGTTGTTCGCGAAACAAAATTTGAAATCTACGTTTCAAAAGCCTATGATAGACAGACGGAGCTTTTTGTTGTGGTGAAGCACACGCTTGAATTCTTGAATAAGATAATGCAAACTTCAAATCCACGCATACATATGGGAAAACAACGTCCAACACAAATTTCAAAGGCTGTTATTCCGCTTTAAATGGAATTTTCCTTCCAACAAATATTTCAGGCTCGTGCAATGTGTCACAGATGGTATGAGGAAGACGGAGCGTTGACAAATTTCATTCGCGAAACCGAAACAAATTCCTCGTGTCCTTGTAAAGAAGAACAGGCTGCACTGGACCTGGGAAGGTTCATGCCTCATCCGAGATGTAGTAAGGTGGAAATTTCTTTATTGATGAAACTCGGCTGGCGCGCGGCGAGAGTCTGGCGAAGACTGGGCGAGGTGCGCGGCGAGATCGGTAGGCGCACCCGGTTTCCGCCTAGCACCATGTTGCGTTACGCGTTATTCAAATATTGATGGAATATGGGTAACTAAGAATAAAATTAACTATAAATTAAAAAATTTAGCTTTTCCGTGACGTCACCTGTACGGAAACCCTTGGATCCTCCAATTGTTATATTTCGGCGCAAAACGTTCGCGGCTCCACAATCAGAAAGGAACAAGATCATTATACGGAAAAGTTAGTAAGGCTATTCAAACATAGACATTTTATTTGTGAAAGGTTGCACTATAGGTAAGAACCTATACGGCAAGTTTTACAAGACAAAAAGCGATCTAAAAATTCACGTAATCACTACTATATTGTAAAAGAAACTCTTCGTTTCGAGTAATTTTGTTCCTGGGCTCAGTTGAATAACTACTCATTTGCAGTTCCTACCAAACGCATTTCGGACAAACATGCTGCTACGATAGCTCCGGTTTTCTCATGCAGTCATCTTACCAGCCAGTGATTAAGGTAAGGTTCTTATCCTTGAAGACTTGAAATGGTCAAAATTTTATTTATTACGAACTTGAGTACAAAATTTTAGTCGAGCGAGTGATATAAACAGCCAACAAAAACACATACCAAGCGAAAGGGCTAATTCCCTTTATTTCCTTTAAGGTGATCTTTGTTTTACCTCAGTTAACGTTCTATTATATCTATTCATACAAAATAAACATAAAAAATGCAGATAGACGAATCGACTCCCTACTCTCCCGGGTTCCCGACGCGATCTTATGAATACGGTACTCCACCAAATATTGGAATGTTTGAGGTGCAGTTTGTACGTGATTTTGGGATACTGTGTGAATGCACGCACAAAATGTCACTTGCAATTATACTGTAGTTAGTGGCCTCAGTGCGGCGGGCGCGCCCCAAGCGTGTCACAATTGAGCCGCGTGAATGTACACCTCAACGCATAACCGTACCTCTTCTTTTTTTGCGCGGCACTACACGAAATATGGACCTAACACCTAACATAAGCACCTAGCACTCAGATAATGTGCCAGATGTTTTTTATATGGATACAAACTACAAATACAAACTACAACCATGACGAACTCCAAACCGCAACTGACAAATTGAAACATAACTTATGTTAATTGGTTCAGGTGCCTATGTTCTCTTCATTCCACCACGACATAATGCCATATTACCTCTGCTGTAAATATACCGATCACCGGTGTCAACTCTTCTACTGGAGAAGACCTTCAAGCGCTTGCCAGGCCTATGAGGCACCCGTGATGGGTAAGTTCTTCGTTGATAGTTTTATGAAAGAGGTAAAGGGTTTTCGATCCCTGAGACCACCCGTTGTTGTGACGCAAAGTGTGAAGCACTGCGGTAGAATATACCTTGATCTACTAGTTGAAAGAGTTTAGCGTTTCGGCACGGTCACCGGTACCGTATACTGGTGGTTATCAACGAATAGCGCCTTAGCACCCAAGCTCCACACGTCTAACCACAAGCAGGCTACTTTCAAAGTAATTATGCTATTTTAGTGGTAGTATAAAATTCTCTATAGGTTGGCTATCCGGCGGCGGTTCCGTGGCAACTTTGGACGGCAAATCCTATGTATTCAACGAGCCGGGTGTATTCACGCTTCTACACTCGCACAGGTAAGTAATCGGTTTCTGGATATACGTTATTTCTGATATGTTGTACAGTTGTACTATCTAAAGGAGAAAGCTCTTAACTCCGTAACGCGCTTTCTTCACACTATAGACCATTACAAGTGGTTAATTCACTGAGTGGACTAGTGAACCTTGCTTAGGCTAAGTCTCTCGGGTTTATGTTCTAAAGCTTGGTCATAGGCTCTTAGGCTACGGAAACTAAATAAATAAAAATTCAGAACTTCATCATCTCCAGAAGTGCAAATCCAAGTCCGTACTGAGCGCTATCCTGACAGATCCGTTAACTTTGGTGAGTGGTTTTTGGTGGCGCAGTTGGTTAGGTGTTCAGCACCAGCACCATCAACAGTCGTGGGTTCGATCCCGGCAACCCACCAAAGTTTTGACGTCATCTATTTCTAGGTCGCGTGCAATACAATAAAGATCGTGTGGTGCCTTCGAATGTTACTGTTGTAACAGGTGTTGTTCTTAGCACTGATAACGCTGATAAGGTACGTTTCACAGGATTTATAAGATCAAAATGAGTTCGACGGACGTATTAGTCCAAACAGCTCGAATTGTAGTATATGTCGCGTGCAATACAATAAAGATATCATCGAGTTTAAAATTGCTTATATTGTTCAAAAATATATCAAACACAGAATGCTCGAATACAAAAATGGTTTATTTTCTAAACGCAGTATATGCTTTGCTAAAAAAAAGAACAGAAACATAAAAGTGGAGGTAGATGCTTTATTAAAAAAAAAGAAAAGAAAAGAAAAGGAATATTTAGAAATTTAGAGGAAGAGTGTTTTATATATAATCAATTTTCTTTTCTTTAGGTCCATGTCCTTCTCCGGAAAGATACTTACCGCCAACGCTACCGTACCTCAATTATCGTGGGAAACGTGATCCGCTACTTTGACAATATGATCCTTCAGAAGTTTAAAGGTAAGCTAATTCGGCAATTGCTAATTATGCATTCCATGTTCTAATTGTATGATTAACCTACCAATCCTGCTACGTTCAGGCGTCACGGTATACGTAAACAACGTGAACAAAGGACAATCCGAGGTGTATGTGGTACTCGATAATGCGCAGGTATTCTTACGACCGTTACATAGGTTACTGATACGGGAATTTTCGAGTTAAAGGGACGCGGTCACCGTTTTGACCCTTGTGTATACTTTGTGTTTTTATTAACTGCACAGTACGAAAAACATAGTGTTGGAAAAAAACCGACGAAAAGCGCTGGTTTCAGCGAGAAATTCATTATTAAAAAAGTTGCGCCCGATCCAAGGTCCACGGTCAGCCATAGAAAACCAAATGTTATAATGCCCGCGAGGTATTCTACCGATTAATTAGTGGAATAACGTTCGTCGAGTCATTATCAGCACGGCCAATTACTAGGGTTACGGTGCGTATTGGTTTGAGGACAACATTTTTGGATCATTTTTCTCGCTGTTGCCGCATTTCTTGCAACACTATGCGTTATAAAATATGAAGGGAATAAAAACACTAAGTACACATAAGGACCAAAACGGCGACCGCGTCCCTTTAAAGTGGTATGGCACGCGGTTTGTGAAGGAGCACATATTGGATTTACCTTGCCATTTTATTTGTGAGCTATTGTGTGACCTTGTTCGGCAATTATTATTTAACCAGATTATTAATACACCTTTAGATCGGAGTCCGCATCCGCGAGTCCTACGCAATGGATCTTGACGTCACCAAACAATTCTTTGAGAGTCCCGGAGACCTTGATGTTACAGTATCTGTACCACCACAGTACTATCAGGTCATTTTCTTACGATACTGTAGTTTGTAGCTGATCCGGAGTTTCCACAACCGCTCAATTGCTCTTATAGCAATATATATTTCGAAAAATTGCAGAAAAGCGGAAATTTTGCAGCTAATCGTAAGGTAACGTGATGTGACCTAGACCCGTTATAACATGTTTTCTGGATAACAATATCTTATTTTACGTTTTTACGTTGTATAGTTGTATATTTGTAGTTGTATAGTATAGTTGTATAGTTGTATAGTTGTATATGTATAGTTGTATAGTAGCAATTTTACGTTGTATAATATTCCAATTCAGGATCAATCCGTGCACCTTCACCACGTTCGTCCCCACATTGAGGGACTCCTGCTTCCCTTCCCCGATGCCACCCTTCAGCATCCCCAACCACTACAATGGGGAGATGTCAACTCAGAAGGCATACGGCAGGCACTGATGAGATGTGAGTTTAAGTTCGGCCGAAACTATCAATAAATCGATAAATGGATCATCAAACGATAAAGTTTAATAGAGAAATTTTGTGGAGAAAATACAATTAGCCATATTTTGGATGTTTTTGCCACCCGTCTTGGGTGGAGAATCGATGTAATCAATAAAAAGGAGATTCGTATATTCATTTGCAAACAACATTTCGGTAAGCAAGTGTCCAACATACGTTTCAAAAACCGGATGTTGTACCGCTTTAATTTCAGTCAAGGTCGGTAGCTTGGACCAAGGCTTCGGAATGGACTATGATGTGCAGGATCTCTTCGTTGCACAGACAGCTGACGAGGCACTATTTCAGGTTTGTTTGAAAACATAAAAATAAACTAAGACGCTATACCCTTGTTAGTGATAAAGATAAGTCAGATATATGTATTGCTCAAACCCCTAATAGAACGCAACACTGTGGAAACTTACCCGGTGCGCGGCCAACACTGAGCCCTAAATGGGTGGGCCGCAACACCTGGTCCCGCATGTTTTTTGTAGGTAGCGCCCGGCCAAAGCTCCACGTTGAAAGTAGATTTTCAATAAAAATCAATTAATTAATTGCTTCAGAGTTTCCCCGACCATCACTTGAAGAAGCCTGTATTTACAGCAGCAGCAAAGTATTCTGACAGGTAATTGAATTTTCGAATTTTTCGAAGAATATATTTTAACAAAAGAAATCAAATACTTACCGAAGACCAAAGAATTTATACTTGTATTTGCAGCAAAAACCCGTTCACCCCGATCACAGAAACAGCGTGGAGAGCTTTTATCGAATATTGTCGTTTGGTACGGTCGCTATCATATACATATACATATACAACCAGTGTAGACCACGATGGTTTCCTACATCTGTTCGACATTTTCACTCACATAACGAAAATCTCATATAATAATCCGCAGAGAAAGCTAATTTTAGGACATTTTCCTACAGCGAAATCCGAAATAAATCCTGTACTGTTATGCGATTTATTCTAAAGAATAACTTGGTAAAGAAAACGGGAAATCTTTGCTTAAAGGGAGAGGCCCATGAGGAAAAAGATTTCCTCAATTTACTTGCACATAATGTCCGGAAGTTTAGAAATATTACTGTGAAAACCGCATTTATTTGCACCTCAAACTCACAGAGTTATTCTCCGGCAAACAGTTCGGCCAGGTACCGTAGTCAGAATCAATTTTTGCGCTTTTAGTGCATCAAAGTATTGGAAACGCTTCTTTATAATCGTAGGAATGTTCTTCATCCGCTTAACAATTATTATGTAGAGAAAGAATGCTAATGGACGGTTATAAACCGTAAACACGTATTTTGACGTTATTGACTACGGTACCTGGCCGAACTGTTTGCAGGGGAATAACTCTGCGAGTTCTAGGTGCAAAGAAATGCGGTTTTCACAGTAACATTTCTGAATTTCCGGACATACTGTGCTAATAAATTAAGGAAAGCTTTTTTCTCGTGGGCCTCTCCCTTTAAGGACAATAATATTAAAAGTAACTATTTACGTTTAGAGTACCTATCCTTCAACAGAATCTGAGAAGATCTTACGAAGGCGGTGTCCGGTAGTAGCCGCTCTGGAGCAGAACTGCCAAGGCGATGTGGCATGTCTTTTTGATGCCACAATGCTACAGGTAACTTTCACTTTGTGTTCGATAAGAGCCAAATTCAACTTTACTCCGAAAGTTTGCGCCAGATGTCTGGGCCTGACCCAGATGCTAGAACCTATATGAAAAAGTTCAACCATCAAACTTCAAAATCAAGGAGCAGGATGCCACGTAAATCAAAATTACCGTAATATCCATTGTAGCAAGAATTAGTGTGTGGCGAAATTTAGCCACTGCAGAACTATTGAGGTACTGTACACATCGGCGCGGGCGCAGGCTCGTTGTCAGACACCGACGTTTACAACTGAAGTTGTTGTAATTTACTAACTTATCGTCGTGTTAAATCCGCTGCTTTAGTCTCAACTTCTCGGTGAAGAGGCCAAATTCGTCATGCATTCAAATATGTTACGGAGAGAACAACTTACAAGACATTGTAAGTGTTTTACATTTCAAACTTATCTTGTAAACACTAGCAATTGAGCCTCAAGATTTCACAATGGTAGTCAACTTTCCTGGCTTGAACTTCTATTACATCAGTTATGCAAAGCTAGAGAAAATAATTTATGTACGAGAACAACCGAACGAATTGTAAAACGCTCATTTATGAAAGAACAGCAACGTACATCTCGATGTACTCTCTTCTTGCATAATAGAGAGGCTTACAATAAAATGCGTGGCCGTATACTCGAGTAAACCGCACTTAAATAGAAAATATGTTTTCAGACAACTCATGCGGCGCAATGAACTTGGAGTATCCAGAGTATTTGATAAAGGGACCGTCGTCAGCAGAAAAAGCCTATTTAGAAGGAGACACACTTCAGTTCTCATGTTTCCAGACACATATGGTTTATGGAACGAATGAATTCACCTGTGAGTGGTCATAGTTCGTTGTCAAACTTATATCTTTCAACAAATGTCCTGGTCCTTGCAAGTTTGCAACTGCTTTACATACATGATTTCCAACATCGGTGGGACACTCCCTCCCGTTATGGGTTAAAAAGTGGAGGCTGTCATCAATAAGTATCGACGATCACAGCGAAATACCGGCCGGTTTTTGAAACGCATTGCGCACACCTGCTTTCTTATGCAGCATATACAAATGAGCAAAAATTAGAATAAAAACTAGACCCCCAATTAGACCCCACGTTGCATAAATGCATAGGAATGCAAGTACTTGAGATGCGTTTCAAAAAACGGCCGGTATTTCGCTTTAAAGGATCGCAGTCACTACAAAATCGTCGTTTTTCTTCGAGTTTACTTGTATTTAGTAAATAATAGAGACAAATACTTTACCAAAACCGAATAATTTGAATTCCATCTCAGGGAGTGAACAAGTAGAAAAGTAGTTCTACTTAACTACCGCAGGATCACGAAACGTGTTCATACAGCTGCTTCCCGATCGGGAGTATGCAAATTATTTCGGCAAATATCTGCATATTATATATTTACATATACTGCAAGGGTCTGCAACCATATCACTACACGTTTCATAATCCCGCGGTAGTCAGGTAGAACTACTTTTCTACTTGTTCACCCCCTGAGTTGGAAAACAAATTATTCGGTTTTGGTAAAGTATTTTTCTTTATTCTTTACTAAATTCAAGTAAACTCGAAGCAAAATGATGATTTTGGAGTGACTGCGATCCTTTAACGATAATACATTACTCTCAGAAATTATGTTAATTAAAATGCTAGGTCAAAAGGTTCCTGTTCGGGATAAGAGACACACCGATGGCGAGCACGACTACATGATGGTGTGGACGAGTGGAGAACAACCATTCTGCAGGACAAGGTGAGGCGGCCTTCTGGGCAAAACTTACAAATATACAAACTAAAATACAAACTACAAAAAAATGAAAACCAAAATGCACAAACCACAAACAACAAATTGACTGACAACAAAATTCATCTTTCTTCCAGTGGACATGGAGCGGTTTGGAGTACGTTGTATGATAAAAAAAAGCCAATTAGGCACGTGTTTGCACAATTTATCGATTTTTCCTTATATTGATCGCCTCGTTTTCCAGGGAAAAGGACAACTTCCTCACCGTGCTAATTTGGGTGTCGGTCGTAGTGGGACTACTCATCTTCGTGATTTGCATATTCGCCTCTTGTTGGGCGGTGAAACAGAAAATGAAGAATGCAAACAATCAACCTAAGGAGCCCGAAGAAGCTGAAATGGTAGGATGGGTGTGCGTGCGTGTGTGTGTGTGTTGGGGGGGGGGGGCACAAGAGTGGTCGTATGTGCAAGTGCTGAGACTGTGGGAGATTTTCCCAGTGTCCCAATGCGCATGAGATTCTTATACACATTACGAGGAGTCTACAATGGAGTTGCACCTTTAGGTTCCTCTGAACAAGAAACCTCATCCAGATTTCCTCCCCTCTGCCTCGCCAGGTGGATACTTCAAGAAGCAACCACATCCAAGTAAACATTATCATTTTGTCATTTTCATATTGTATTACCTTAGTCCAACTATATTTGGTTGTCGTATTTGGTTGTCGCCTTGTTTGTATAGGGACAATTACCCTTTGCCATTCCATTGTGGACCGATCAATGCACCACTTTATCAACCTAATATCTCCGTGAGTATTGAAATAGAACACTACTTTTTGCATTCCAAATTTTTATTATCCCTTATAGAAAATAAAGAAACAAAAAAAAACAGACACAATTTAAGGTGAACCGATCCTTAAAGGGACAGGCCCATCAAAGTAAACCTATATTTACGAAACGTTCATAATGTATATAAAGCATTTTTATTAAAATATATACACACCAAATTTCACCTTCTTTCGCCCTCGAGGACTTTTTCCGATGTGCTCATCCGCATATGTATACCATAAAGCTGCAGACTTCCAAGGTGTATATGCAAATTTAGCTCGCATTTTAATTTCTTGAAAAATTTGCGTAGACAGCTTCGATCTCTGCAGTTTTACGGTATACATATGTGGTTGAGCACATCGGAAAAAGTCCTCGAGGGCGAAAGTAGGTGAAATTTGGTTTGTATATATTGTAATAAAAGTGCTCGATATACATTATGAATACTTCGTAAATATAGGTTTATTTTGATGGGCCTGTCCCTTTAAGTCTTCTGTGAACGCATCTCGAAACTTTACTTCTAGTTTGTGCATAAGTAGTGGTGCTTTGAATATACATGAAGTCAATTCCTATAAAAATTAAAATACATGCTTTTTGGTTCATAACAACAACATTTTTATGTATTTCAGGCAGTTTAAACGACACGGCAAGTGACCGTTTCCAGCCATTGGCGTCGGAGCCAGTTCGACGCGGCTCACAGTCCAGCTTACATCATCTAGCGTGAGCTTTTAATTTGCATATAAAAATCCTGAATTTATTGACAACAAAGTCCTGTATTATGAGCCTTACTTTTCATTTATATTTCCTGAGGATTTTTCTGTATTGCGTATCTATAACGCCCATGAATATAACCGTATTTATTTTGATAAAATTGTCAACAAAAAAACTTCAGTGAAGCGTCCCAATCTCCCCGAGTTGGTCAGGGATCCTCCCAATACTCCCAATATCAACCACCACCTCCCGCTCCCAGATACTATTCACCACGTCCGGGAGGTGCTCCGGGTGTGCCTCCGGGAGGTCCACCAGGTGGTCAATCAGGAGGACCCCAACGACGGTCGTCGCCCCGAAATCCGAGTGAAATTGCAGTATAAACTGCCGTAATTTCAAAACGGTGTTCGTATTAAAGCGATATAACGACCGGTTTTTGAAATATTATGTAGGACAACTGCATTCCCATGTTGGATGCAAATGAACATAATTAGAACGAAAATCGCGCAGTAAGCACATGGGAATAAATTATCTTCCATGCGTGTCAACAACCGGCTGTTACACCGCTTTAATACACAACTCAGCTGACGAAGAAGAGACTGGTACTGATATTTCCTAAATCAATCTCAAAAAAGGAATCCAAGTTTCTTTGAATAAATAAAAAAAAAGCTTTAGTATGGCCAGTTTTCCATTTTATGTTTTCGCTTTTTCTTTTTTTTTTTTTTTTTTTTTTATGGATTTTTATTGATTTTTTTTTCAAAACTTCTAAAAAAAGCATTATCACATCTTATTCTCTTCCAATAAACCATATTATACATCATTTCTATCCATTCCGTTACATTTTATTACACGTAATTTCTCCAGGCTCTGTGAGTCACTTGTTCTCACATAATTTTCTTGCCTTCCATTTCTTAAAACAAAATACCGGCCTGTTTTTGAAACGCATCGTGGATAACTGAATTCTTACTACGTATTTATTCTCTATTTTTGAATTTTGCTCGATTTTTTATTCTAATTTATTTTTATTTGCATAAGCTGCATAAGAATGCTTGTGCACTCGATGTGTTTCAAAAACGGGCCGGTATTTCGCTTTGATAATCACTTTTGAGGTTCCCTTTGAGTTACTTTGTTTCATTTTTATGAGGAACACCAAGACAATTTGAACAATTTGTATATAGCTCTTATCCGGTTGATTGATTATCACTAACTGTGCCCTTTGCTGCATCTCATTAAATTTCATTCTGTAATTATTACTGATCTTTTACCGTTATTAGCTACTATGTTATGCGTGAAGACTATTTTTCGTTAATAATGACTCTTTTTCTATGCATCTGGTGCAATGTCCATATGAAAATGTTTTGAATAAATTGTATTTCTTTATTTGAAACAAATATCAAAATAAACCTGGCCCTAACAATAAGCCGAAGGAACCGAGCAGTCGTCTGGAACTCGTCGTCTACAGCTATGGACCTATGTGGTAATGGAGTTTCCAAGTATGCTGAAAATTTACCGTGTCTGGGAACTACACGAGAAATTTTTCATATTATATATGCAGTTTTCTTGCAGAAATACGGTAGTATTAATAGAATATTTGGGATATTTGGAAAATAATAGGTCATACGATACGCTTGGAAAGCCTGTATAGTACCACCATGAAAAAGGGAGCTAGACAATGCAAGCGGTATGTATCTGATATATGTTTATTGTGCAGTGTGCATGAGTTCGGTGTGTTTCGTAGGAATGTTTGAAGATTATAGCATTTTTGTATTTTGTAACGATATTTTGTAAAGAGAATACGTATTTACAACAACACTGCTAAAGACACGTTTATTAACTTTACTTCTTTAGTTATCCGTTGTTTTATACTTCAGTGGCATTTCAAATCATGCTGCCCTGCAATTCAAAAGTTAATCAATAGATAAAAAAATTAATCAATAGATATGTAAGAGGTATTAGCGTATTAGGCAATTAATCAATAAACCTACTATTCTAATTTACCTTATTGCCCAATTAGAAGAACTCTGCCCAGGTAGTCAAACATTTACACTGCCCAATAACAAGATTGAGCAGCACAACTCTACTACGAAGTATACTACATGCTACAAGCCACACTACAAACTACACTAGAATATGTGAACTAAAGAAATTGCTTACACAGTGCACTTCAGTGTGATCTGCTCAGTCTTCTGCCCGGGCTTGGCAAACACCTTTTGCGCGTCCGTGTCAGCGTCCTCGGCCTAAAAAATACGGTGACCATAGTCAATGTACCACAGTTAATTATCCAATTATCAACCGCATATTATCGCATATGATATGGGTTGAAAACTATACAACATCACCACAAGCAAAACGATACACTTTATCTATTCTATACACGTATTCGCTACCCAGTCAAAAACACAAAACTAGCTGATTTGCATATGAAAGCGCGCACCAACTCCGTTATCAAAACAATCATATGGTCGAAATATATAGTGAGTACAAAGGAATAATAATTTTATCAGTTAAATATCTAAACATACCTTGGAGGTGACCACGACCACTTTCTCCTCCTTGGGTGGTCCAGCAGAACGAATTACAATAAGTTCCAACTTTCCACCGGCCGGCACAATTTGGAACACAGGGTTCACTCTTCAAAAAAATCGATAAGTCACGGTATTACGGCAATATTTTACTATTCGTCTAAAGCTGGTTCGATTGATACCATCAAATCGAAAATCGGGGTTGACTGTCTAAACCGAAATTATTCCCCTTTTTTACTCGTGTGCGCTTGTTATACGGCAAGTGAAAAGGGCTCTAGTTTGTCCTTACTACCTACTACGGTACTATTTTGACGTATCTTATGTGTGCTAATTATGGTAATTGTTCACTCAATGCTAAGCTTTTACCATGGAACGACGTATGTAAACAATGATACGAACCTGTACAACTTGTTATCGGACACCTTAACCTTGAACGCCATCTTAGTGGTTCCAGTGTTGGTCAGTTGAACCTTGTGCTGAGTCACCTTCGGGTCAAAGGCAAGCAAAGTTGGCTCGTATGAAACGTCTGGAAGGTATATGTTTGGGGTACAGTATTGCCCATCACCCTATATGTAGGTCTGCATCTAATAATTACAATGACAGCAACAGTCGTCCAATAGTGAGCAAGCAAACAGTTACTTTACTACCGCATCGCGTGGTATGGGAGATCACATATTCAAATGCCTACATGAAATTAATAAAAACTGTGAACCTTCTAATTTAAAGACGTAAACCTACCGCCAACTTTTCCTGCGGCACCGGCTGGTGCTGGCGCGTTGCCAGAAGCGGGAGCGGGTGATTGGCCGCTTCCTGGTGCAGCAGCCGCAGCAGGGGCAGCAGCAGCTGCCGCTGGAGCAGCTGCTGCTGGAGCTGCGGCAGCGGGAGCTCCACTAAACAATGTTATTCATGGTGGTCTACTAGTTAGGACCACGAATGCTGTGGACTCAATATCCGGGAGTACTATCAATAGTCCTTTTTCATTACTTAGTTGTACTTAGTTGTA